>VXAY01005267.1:15739-175880 GCA_013399855.1 Oxyruncus cristatus | reverse complement strand
ATAGAATAACCCCCCCCCCCCCCATTACTTATTTACCATTAACACATCTACTCCAACCAAAGGCAAATTCACTTGCTAATGCTGAGAGGAGGATGGAGATGGCCTCTCCTGACTTTTCATTGGAGTCCCTTAGACTCCCTCTTAATGACTGAAAGAAAAAAGGGCACATCAGTGTGCTCAAAGCCCTCCAAGTTTACCTTCTAATTGCAACTTATTTAATTATCATACACAGAACTTGTCACCCATATTCTCACCAGCTGCGAGGGCCTGACAATTTTTTTCCCCCTTCTCTCACTCTCTCTTTTTAAAAAACATATTGAGAGACACTGGTATTTCTTAAGGTTGTCCTGAGCTGGACATTAAAAGAGTGTAGGCAGTAAATGTGTAAACCTACCCTCCCAATTCTTCCACATATTTCACTGTCATAGTCCTCTTGTTCCAACTCTGGGAACAAGGAGCAGCAGCAGCAAATTGAGCAATGGCTCTACTGATGACAGTATGTGGGAATTCAACAGAAACTATTTTTTTCTCTCCCTTTTTTTTTTTTTATTTGCAATAAGAAAGTTGAGCACAAGCAGGGAAAGATGCAAAAATAAAGTCTCATCCTCTCTTTCCTGCATATGCAGGCTTGTGTGAGTACCCCTGTCCGAGCTCCTTTTAAGCACTCCCCACCTTTCCTGCTTCATGACCTGCCCACTGCTTTTACCTATTCCTGGGCAGAAATTGCACTTCTCTTGCTTCCAGAGGCAGCCCTGGGCTATGGCATCCTGTGTACCGACTGTCCTGAGTGCAAGTCATATTTCTTTGACTTCTCTAACAAACGATAGCACATCCATTTAGATTTTAATAGAAATAAATTCCAAAAGAAAACACTCTGCTGAACACACATCTTCCCGTGAGGAGAGAAACACACAGCATAAACATTTGACAGATGTTGGTCACATTGCTTAGTACATTACTGGAAGGCACTGAGACACTGTGGTGATGGGATCAGCATTAGAACTAGCATACATAAGAACAGAGTAAAGATTTGGTGGGATATTTAGTCTACTATATTTTGCTACTATCTCACCTTCCAGTTCTTGAAGAAATTTATGGAAAGTTAAAATGAGAATAAAGCATAATAATAAAATGGGTTTTTGTCCTAAACATTCTGCAAAGGTTATTGCTAACTGAGCTACACTCTTGTTTCAAGCCCTCTTTACTTTGCATTTAAAGAGTTGATAGGGGTTGTTCCATAAACTCCCTGCCTGAGTAGCATACCATACCCTGTACGTAATGTCCTTTGCTTCCCAACCATTCATACTCACTAGAAATGGTCAAGTAGAATTGACCTTTGTGTACTAAAATAGCATAAGTTGTAAGTTCAGCTTCAGGAAATCTGGTCTTTTAGAACAAATACTCAGTAGATGCTGATATGGTTTACAAGCCATTATTTTTCTGCCTAAACAAAACTCTCTGCAAATGATCACACTCTTTCATATTCAGCCAGAGCTTACCTTTTCCTTTTTGCATTCTACATTAATTTATTTTATTTTTCTGTATCCATGTCAACTTTGTGAAATCTAAGCACTTTGTCAAGACTTGATCTATGCATCTTCCCTCCTTGAATTAAGTAGTGTGCAGCCCTGGAAAAGATTTCTACTGGGTCAAGAGAAAAAAAAAGAAAATAATTGGACACTGTATTGGGTCAGGAAAAGATAACTAATGGGTCAACTATTTATATACAGTGAAGCAGATCCAGAAATTAGAAGCATCAAAGGAAAGAATAATCTGGAACAAGGTCAGAGAAGGTATTTGACATCGGACCTGTTGTACTTCTAGTGTTCAGATACTTTAACTTGCATAACCTAAGTCAGCTACTGTTGCAATCCAAGCTTTTTCCCCACCTCAGTTAACTTCAACTAATTCAACTTTGCAGGCACCTATTATTTCCAGCTGTAGAACAAAAAATCTTGCATTTTTTTGTGTTCCATGAGTACTTCAGTGTGCAAGTACTCAGAGCTTTACTCAACAGAGCAGTATTACAAAACTGAAACCCTTTTACTGGTTCACATGCTAACATATGATCCAGTTTAAACCAGGTCGGAGAGTAATGTCTTGAATACATAACATTGAGAATGAGTCTTTAAACATGCAGCACAGAGTAAACAGGAATATTGTAAAGGTGACAGGGAAAGCCTCTGAAATTCTATTCTTTGTCTGAGATTATTTTAGATGTATTCATTAAATCTGATTCTGATGCAAGTCATCAAACAGAAGAAATATATATGCGTGTGTATATATGGATATATGTCTACATATCTATCTCCATCAAAAATGGGCAGTTATCAGAGAGTGATTCTCCCATGACAATTCTTGAGAACACTTATTAGAGATTAAAACCAAGGAAAAAAGTTCTTGTTGCTTCTTTCCCAGAGTTTACGTAACCTGAACTAATTCCTCAGCTTGTTTTCCTAACTAAATCTTACTCCACATGCTAGGGTTATTCCTGTAATTTGGAAAGACGGTATGTAACAGCATCACTTGTTGACATCTCTTGCAACAGTAGTTCTGCTAGAATGCTGTAATGAATTCAAGGAAAACTTCTTGTGCTGATTGCAAGCTATCTTGTGATTGCAGAGATACTGCTCCTCTAGATTAATCTGTAAAGCAAGGCTACTTGTTAAGGCTTATCATCAAGTCTTCTTGAGAAATTTAGTGCCTCCAGGACTACTTTTATATTTCTTGTGTTCAAATGAAATACTTTGCAGATCAGCACAATAATGAGTGACCAGACACTGTGCATCATACTCTGCCACAAGAGCCAACCTGAGATTTTCAGTTTAGCTCCTGCCTTTGCTGCTAGACTCTGTCTTCCTCAGAATTACCTTCTTAGGCCTGAACTATCAAACGACTCCTCTGCTTTATGCTGAGATAACCGAAGAAGAGAGCTGTTAAGAAGTGTTTTTGAGGACTGCAAAGAAAGTCTTAGCCACTAAGTACAGCTTTATTAAAAAGAGTGACCATCTGACTTTTTGACCTTCAGCTTCCCACTTTACAGCTTGTTAGCATCACTTAGCACTCAGATGAGAATGATTATAGTCTCCTTCTCTGAAGGATCCTGCATATTTTGAAAGGTTCTAAATCCAGTAAATCCCAGCTGTTCCTCCTGATTTACAGTTTTTCTTTCCTTCCCAGTCAGTCTGCTGAATCCCTCACTGATGGCATTTAACCATCATTGTCTTTCAGTGAAACTTATAATACACTCCTAAAGTGTTTGCAAGATTTTGCTCTGGCGCTATGATGAAGGTGGAAGTCTCAGCTGGCCAGGTAGATAGTCCGTGTTCTGATCTCTATTATCATTCAGGCAAACAAACATCTTCCTGCTGCAAATGATTTGCTGTCATTTATTTATAGAACACATTTTCCACCTTAACTTTTCTGTTGACTTTATGCTGTTTGGATCAGGTCAATATAAAAATTCAGTAAAGTCAGGTCATAACAAGTTAAGAATAGATAGAGATCTTCACCCATGGAAGAGAGGTTTTCAATGTGGGAATCATGAAGTATCAAGGCTGCAATTATTTCACTCTTGGACTATTTAATGCAGACTTTTCTGCTTTCTAGCCTGAGCAAAGAAATCTTTCTCGCAGGCTAAGTTGTCCTGCTGCTGAAAAGCCTGAGTATCTCAGCTGCACAGGCTGAAAGGCTTTTAACACTTAAAGTCCATCTTGTAAAACAAAAAAATTACAGCAATAGTAATGAGCAGAGATTCACCAATTAACCTATTCCCCACTTTATGAATATTCTAAGTTGAAAGTGAACTTTGGGGCTAGGTCTCCTCATGTACATGAGATATCAACGCCTAATAGCTTTGTGTAGAAAGATTGGTTTGCAGGATTTGCATGGCATGGAAGAACATGATGACTCCTACTTGCATTTCCATAAATACACACCTTATCAGATTTTTTTTTTCTAATTATAGAAGCAACAAGTGTGTTAATTTTTGCAGATACTGTCTCTTTGTCTCAATTACCAGCAGAGCACTATAGGTTTAAAATTAATCATTCTGATACAACCCAGCTTTCTCCTGTCAATGTTACCTGTTTTCCAGAGAAGACAGGATGGAATCTCCAGTCACTGTCCACTGCATGTGACAAGGTTTTGTTTCATTAGAAGGAAGCTCGTTGCACCTAGCTGCAATGTTAGTTCCAACAGCTGTTTGCAGACCAGCAGTATTATGTTGCATGCAGGAGACGAATGTGGTGATACCATAGTCCAAATCTTCAGCTGGTACAAATCTAGCTGCCTCAACTCAAAACAAATCTCTGCAGTTTTGTGCATTGTGAGGAACATCAATGCTGAAAAATCAAGTGTGGTGCAGGAATCACAGAAAAGGGTTAAGTCTGTGGCAGTAAATCCGCATGATACAGTACATTCTATTCATTGAATGATTTGCTGAGCTTCATAATCAGGATAGCCTTGGTCTCTGTAAAGCCACATTAATCAATAAGCTTTATTCAGCTGCAGGATATTGCAAATGTGGCTGTGAAGCTTCAGTGCTGAATATGTTCTCAGTTGTGTTTTGGTATTACAGTCCCCAGCATTTTCTGGTGCAAGGCTATCATATGCAGAGTTTAGGCCTTGGATTTCTCAGTATGCACCAAGGTAGGTGTACTTTTTTGTTGTTTATGGTTTAAGATTTTTACTGTTGCATTTCCTAAAACTAAAATTTTGTTCTTCATTTTAAAGAGTAAGTTTTTACTTGAGGTCCTAGCCTTTGGATTCTGGATTCTTCACTGTAGCTCTTGTATATGAGACCCTTTTGCCATCTCCCATACCGTTCATGATTTCCAGGCTGCCGCAACTGGAGACATAAGGAATAACCACAACTAGCACTGTGAACCTTCTTACCTTTGATGATGTAGCCTGGAACAAGTAGGGTCCCTGTTTTCACAACACCATCTTTCTCTGTACTCTAGTTCTAGTCATAGTTTCTGGTTAACTTCCACAGTTAGTTTCTGCATGTGGAGAAGACAGCACTCTGTTTTTTCAGCTTTTCACCAGAACACATCTCAAATCACCTGTCCATCATGTGCTTTTTAACCTTTACTTTCTAAATGCAGGTATTACCCTTCTTCATTATACCCATCTTTGGAGTTGAGGTTTGCCTCACTCCTATAGCCCTTGACTCTGCTCAGGCTTCTGTTTTGATTCTCACACTGGCCTTTGTTGTAGACACTCAATTATTTTTCAGAATTTTTACTCCTCAAATGAAATACTGACACCAGATCCTCATTTATTCCACATGACAGCTTGACAATTAAGTGAGTAAACAAGAAGACCTCCTGAGTCTACAAATTGATCTAACTTGAGGAGATATTTTTCCAGATGAAGAATCCAACAACACATAAGTAAGATCTGCAAGCAAATCAGTGTTGTTAGGCGTCATTACTACGGAATAACTTCTACCCCTCTATGTTTAATTTTTCACTCTTTTGGATTCTGCTGTAAAGAGAAATGTTTGGATTGCACATTCTGCCTCCAGCAGCTTCCAGCACTTGGAGTCCTTCACTGAGTTTAGATATGGGACCCCCTATACCCTGAGACATGCAGGTCCAAAAGAAATTATGAACATAATCACAACAGGTAATGTGCCACAGGATGATATGATTTACTTTTTGTGGCATTTGTGCCTGTAAAATCAGAATCAACACATACACCACATAAAAAACCCCACAGCTACCCCATGCTCATCCCCATGTCTGTTTTTAACACCTACCAGCCAGTTATAGGGGGCTGTTGGAAGGCTCTTGTGGCTGCTCTAGAAATGGTCAAGGTGCTTGGTATCACATGTGCTTCATTACTGTGTCAGGGTCTTGAAACAAGTGGGATTTATTTTTGTAGGCAAATCATCAGCTAAGAGGAAACAGTTGTGCTCTTATATATACATATATATATATTTCTTGATGTTTTGTTTGCTCTTGCTTGGAGCTGTCATACTGACATCATTGCAGTGAGCTGTGGGTTCCTACAGCAGCTGCCAATTAGAAACAGAATGAACATATCATTCTTCAGATGGAGGAAGTTAACAACTGGCCTTTATTATCATGTAATTAGGTTAAGGATCTGGTCTTAATCTTCAAAGTGTTAGGCTCAAACAGTTCCTGGGACCATCTTTCCTTCTCTAGTCAGTGACCACTAACATCACTGCTTCCTGAAGGAAGCACACAAGAAGCTTACTTCCTTAACTTGTTTTTCATGGCATGAATTATTCAGCAGACATGCAAGACACAAAGAAATGGGAAATAAACTGACATATACAAGACACTTAAATAGCCAGTAGCCAGCAACTTCTCAGGAAGAAGAGAAAAATCAAAACTGAAGAAAAAGATCAGCTATAATTCAGTGTGGGAGGGTATTTACTGCTATGTTTTAGATCTGTGCTGTTTGTGCCTTACCTGGGTCTCTTCTTTTTGTGCACAGAGAGAGAAGCTGTGCCCTCTCTCACATTTATACACCCCCGCTGGGACTGCATTGGTTCTCTGTTTACATCTTTCCCTGCTAAACCACTACTCCTTCATGCCACTTGCACATAAAATCATCTTTTCTATTTTTAGGTTTCTCCTACTCACTTCCTGTGAAGAGCAGAGGTGCACTGGGCATGTTCGATTTCATTTATTTATTTCTCATCACTTATTAATGGTGCATAACACATGTATATGTCATTTAGACGCCTGGATTTATCCTTCATATTTTTAAAATTATGTAATGAAGTCTCATCAGGCTTGGAATACTTCTTTATGCTGTATGTGTTTTTTGATACTGACTTGGTTTTGCTGCCTTTGTAAGTCAGTGGGAATTCTTTCACTGACTCCAGTGGAAATGAGAGTGTTTCCTAAGTGAAATTTTTACCCTGTATCCCCCCCCCTACAATTTTTTTATTCTGACAAGTATTTAAATACAACAGCAGATATCACCCCTGTTTGAAATATCTGTGGAAAAGTATGCATTTTTTTAACTACATTATGAATGAAACCTCAGGAAAAATCCTGAAATTTGAGATATTTTCTTAATATAAAGACATTAGATGAATTCAGCAAACTGAAGATGAGCATGCTTTTCTACCTCAATCTCAATAACCCAATTTCTGTTTCCGTCTTTTAATATAATTACCCAAATTTCTGTTCCATTATGAAGTTACAAGACCAAGACTCAGTCTAAGATTTTTATCTTTTGGTAGCCAAAATCTTTCAGATACAGCTAAAAAATTGAACAAAAGTCTGCTAGATTTGCAGTTACTGAGCACTTGTAATTTTCACTGACTTTAGTAAAAACTGTGGCAGCTTGGCACTTCCAAAAATCAGGCCAGCCTATTGAGGTTCTTTATATATAGTGATGTAGTGACCTGAATTTCAAAAATGTTGAGTACAAACAAATTTTACTCAACCCAGGGCATCCCTAAATGCTTCATGAATTTGAATATTAAGACAGTACTCGCACAAAATGAGCAAGCATTTACCAAAGTCTCCAGAAGTACCCAGGGATGTAACAGAATATTAATTTGGTCTCTTGGGTTCTTTCCATAACACTGGACACCACCTATGCACGTAGATCCCAGAGAGACACTGTTCGGGTTTAACCACTTCCTGAACTTTCCTTTTAATTGTTTTTCTCAATGAACATTACAATATGCAGTAATACTTTGGTACAGAGAGCAATGACACATCCTGTACCAGAACAGATACAAGCACTGATAACAGAACAGAGAGGTCTTTGTTCGTCTGTTTAAAAAACAACCAGCTATATTTTTAATCTCTTCCACTGAAAAATGATTTTGTGCCCCATCTACAGTCTATCAGAGATTAAATCTGAGTCTGAAGAAAAAAAATCTACAATTTTTGCCTTTTTCAAGAATCCTAACAGATAAGAGGTTTCTATACTTTAACCCTTCCGTATACATGTGGGCCAGTTAAAATAGCTTCATATCATCCTGGGAAATTATTCTGCTAATGGAATAAGGAGTTTGTGAATGTTGTGGTTAACCTCTGTCTTCCCACCTAAAACTGAAGGTTGTTCCTCGCCAACCCCTCAGATTACGTATCTAGTTATCTTGTTATGAAAAATCCAACATTGGAAATTTTCACTCCTCTTTTTTCCTGTGAAGCCTTTATGTGTTTTTGTGTATACAAAAATAATTTCTGTGCAAATGCCCCAGGTGCAAAAAACAAAACCAAAACCAACAAACCAACCAAAAAACCAACAAAACCCAAACAAATAACCACCACCCCCCTGCCCCCAAAATTAAAATAACCTGTCCTCTTTTCTTCAAGTATTTTTCTTTTAGAAAAAAAGTAAAAACTCTTTTGGGACTGGACTGTTTGCTGAAATCAAGGAAAATTAGTGTGTTTTTCCCTGGAAATTTTATTACTCTGACCTCTGGGCCACAAATCAATATTGTCATTTTGCCTGCAATCCACAGAGTTTGCAATCACTATTTTCCTTTCCTTTCCTTATTATTTTATTTGATGCAATTTTGTTATTATTGTGCTACTCTTTGGTCTCCTATAGACCAGTTCTGCATTAACCATCCTGATTTTGACAATTACATCTAGTTTATTTGTTTGCTAAAATCTTTCTAACCACTAGAAAACACTGGAGAAGCAGATAAAGTTTTACCACTTTCTGTCTATTCAAAAGTAAAATTCTGAGACTGATCTCTTAAATTTAACCAAGTTATTAATTTTGTGTAGTGGCTTTAGCTGGTTATATTAGCCATTTCAGGATATTTTCCTATAAGATTAAGACTATTAATTCTCCTTTATTTCCCCTGCTCAGGTAGTATGCAAGTCACATTTTACATCTGAGATATTCAGAAAGATTTTCTGTCTCCCGTAAAATGTTGCGTTTTGATCTGTCTCAGTATTGCTCTGGGTGCTTTACTGAGGTATAAGGACAGGCTCTGCCTGTGGTATTATATGGTTTTTAGAAAAATTCTGGTTTACACTAGATTTGTTTCTACACATTAACAGAATAAGATTCTGACAATATTCCAAAATTTCAAGTCTTGTCACCAGCTTTGTTGGGATATCAGTTGGGCCCTTGCCTGGGAGACAAAAAGAAAGCACAGACAAGTGAATAATGTGGAGTAGTTGTATCATAGTTTTTATGTGAAACTCATTGTGTGATTTAAGCTCTGCCTTACTTGCCACTCAGTTGACTGAGGGACACCTCTCACTGGCTGGGTGTAGGAGTAAGTCAGTGCTAGACTGGTTTGAGTGGGTGGAGTTACACTGTGCTGGGAGACAGTGGGATGTCACCAAGGTCCCAGGCAGCTTGCACGATGTGACATCAAAAATACCCCAAAGAGGCTGCATTGAGAGATGCCCTTTTCCACAGGGACAAGGTGGTCTATGAGGAGAGGGGCTTCTTTGGTGTCCTAAGAGTCCATGTGACAAGGAAAGGAGAACAGCAATGTGCACAGAAGTGGCATGTTTTGTAGAGGAAGACAATGAGCAGGAGTGCAGGATACGAACCTCTTGAAAAAGCTCTGACCACATGTCAGATATTTGGAAATGAGTCTATTTGTTTTATTGTTTTGCCTAGATTTAAATGTAAACTCAGATTTTGCCCTTCCAGATGAGTCCTCAGACTGGACTTTGCTGCTTCGCTGCTTCTTGCTTTTTCTGGCCCTGTGAATTTCTGGCTGCACAGGCAGGACAGAAGACCTTCAAAAATAGGGAAAAAAACAATTCACAGAAGCCTGAAACTTTGAATAGACTGAAGGATTTGCTCCTTGTTGAAAGGCACTGATCTTCAGGCTATAGTTTGGGAAAGAGTTCATCCCAGGCACCCTGTCTGTTTTCTGACAGAACAGAGTAATTTCTCTATTTTAACAAGGATCATCTTAAAAGGAAATTTTTTGCTGCTCGAACGCAGGATACAGCCTCAGCCACACCACACACATTTAAGGCAGTCCTAGATAGATCTGCTTTTGACGGTGGGGAAAGATCATCCTTCTCTTCCTCTCTGTTTCCTAGTCCTTATTTTGTAGCCCAGTACATGTGATTTCTTGCCACTACGAGTAAAAGGTCAGGGGCTTTCTGTTGACCTGACAGTGCAGGGATTAAAAACGCGCCTGGGCTTGTCTTGGCCTGAGATGATTTTAGCTTGTTTTTGCTGTGATAGCCATTGCCTAGCTATCAGCTAACCATTGCCTGCACTTGCTTTAGTTTAGCTTCAGTTTTGGGTGATAACAAGTAGTTTCTCTCTGTGAATTGTCCTGTCTGTGATTTCAGATTGAAGAATGGAAGAGAATTGGCTCCTGCTCTCATAGGCCCACCACCCATCATCCTCTCACAAGGGTTGTTTGATCCCATGGTGCACTGTGTCAGGGAACTAATTGTCTCAAAAATAACAATTTTTGTCTGGATTTTTTTCTTTTCCAGCTACAAATACTTTAAATAGTATTGCTGCTCATGGCTTTGATTTGAGGGAAAGGGGATTGTTCAAACATAGCTCTCTCCTTGATATTACCATCACTTGCCCCATCCAATTCACCTAACTCTGGGTTCTAAATTCTCCCACAAGCTTCAGGCACCTGCGATTTTCTTAAGATTTAGGCTGAAGAGATTTTTTTCTAAGGTCCTCACTTAAATTCTAGCAAAGCAAAGAACTTCATAGACCAGCACCCCAACCTGCAGGCTATGGTTTCTTTCCCTCTTGTGTAACATATCCTTTGCAGTCTGTTTTATTCAAATACTGGTTTGAGCATTAGGCTTTTGCGTAACTTTGCTTTTAGAGGGAAAGTTTCAAAATATATTTGTTCCTACTATTTCAGAAGAACTTCCATTTTTCTTATGCTAGGAATAGTTGCTCACAAAAAGGAAGAAAAAAACACTGTCAGGAAGACAAAAACTTTACTAATTTTCTTTGAATATAACCCCCACCCCAAACTATTCACAGAGTTCTATTTCTAGACATAATTTAAAGCCTTGACTACTTCAAAAGGAAAATACTTCAAATTTCTGCTAATAGGTTATCTCTGTAAAAGGGAAGAGACGGGTAATGAGTAACCTTTCTCTCTTTTGCTTTAGAACATTTTAATTGTGTTCCAATTACTTCAACATATTTAATACACTTCCAATATGTATTTGTACAGTATGCAGGCAAATGATTTTCCATAGCCTTATACAATACAGTGAGTCATAAATGATTGCTGTTCCCACTCTCCCCGATCAAGCGTGAGTCACAAAGTGGTAAAGTCTGTCTCCCTGCAGCGCCGAGTGAAATCCACCTGATTCCAGGCAGTTGGAACAAAAGCGACAGCTGAGTGGCATGTGGAGATCCCTTGGCAGAACAGTGCATGTTTCCCTACACATTCCTTACCTGCTGTGAACACGGGGCATATTGCAGCCTTTTGGGGTGTGCCATGTCGCAGGGATTTGGTGATCCCACATGTCCCACAGCCACTCCAGGGAAGCTCTGTCTGCGTCTGTGCCCCAGCTGTGCACCCTCTGCACCCTGTCCGGGGGTGGATTTCCTAACCACTCTGCATCTGGCACCAAAGTTTCTGAGTTTTTGGGCTGTGAGCCGGGACAGATTCCAGTTTGACTCAGTACCTCAGCACAACAGTCACCCCCCTCAGCTGCGTCAGTGGCGTGGCAGCAGCCACCGAGTGGGTTTTGGCAAGATGACTATATCTGTGCACACACAAAGCCTCTGCTCCCCACAAACACATGCAATGGGAAGGGAAGTCCCTTGAAATCAGAGGCCTCAAGGTGGGTGGCATTTGCTTCCTTCCATCCCCGCAAAATTAGGCAATTTTTTTTCCTCTGTGGAAAAAACCCAACATTCTGTGATTTGATGGCGTAAAGAAAAATGTACCTTTGAATACTCATTTCAGGATTCATAAAATGATATTCAGGAATATCAGACCAAAAAGTCTTTATGTTCTGTTGATAATTTTAGCAACATAAATTTTTACTTCTTAATGTACTTGATACAGGTTCCTGTCAATAACCAATTATTTGAACAGTATCCTGGCAGTCAGGCAACATCACTGCTATTCCTGAAGTTTCAAGGGAGCAGATGTATCATCATTCAGTGTTGCTGATATATGAGAATAAGAGGTTCTTAAGTCTGATATTCCCAAACACCTCTGTACTGCTCTTTTTACTGTCCAACCTTTTATTCCACTGATTTTTGTGAAGGCTGCCTCTCAGAAGCAAACTGACCAGCTCTAGCAATCAATGAAGGATTAGGTAGAGTAGCAAAAGTTACCTTTTAAAAGTATTTTGTAATGTACTTCTAAATGATTTTCTTCCTACACTTGAGCTTTCTGATTTGCATCCCTTTCTAATTTTGCCAAGAAAAATACCAGTCAGGACTAAAAGTGTATTCCTCTAAATATATACAAAATAGTCTTTGCCATTAAAAACTTGATAGTGTAAAACCCTTATTACACAAATATTTTAACATTCGTGCAATTTTTTTCAGAGGAATAGTTGCACTGATTTCAACATACTCTTCCTGCCCTTCAAGTGGGATTTAGCTGACTTAGTTTGATCATTTTGATGTTAGATGTCTAGTCTACCCAACCTTCCTAGGTTCCTGCTACAGTCAATGGAGAGAGGTATTCGCCTCTGGAGGAGTGATTCATACTTTCTATCTTAGACTTCTGCCTCTCTCAATTGTCAACAGAAGTGTAGCCTAGACGACTGTGTAGATTAGATTCCTATCTCTTAGGTTAGGTGAGATAAATCCTATTCTTGGCCATCTTTGTGCATACGAATTTGCAGGATTGGAGCTAAGTTGTTTAAACAGCTAAAGTACCTGTGGGGGCTGATAGACTAACTGATTTATTTAGAAGCTTTCCAAACTTTGAGTGCCAAACAAAGACAAATCATCTAGTTCTTTTATGGAGAAAAAAAAAGGAAAAACAGAAGATATTTTAATCTTTGCTTCTCGAGTGTAAGAACAAGATAACAATAGAGAATAACAGTAAAATATAACTATTATAAATTAGCATAAATGAGCAAAAAAAAAATTACAGTTGAGGTAAATTTGCTAGCTGTGTTTCAGTAATGCAGCAAACATAGCCTTGAGTTTTCAGCAGCTGTAAATGGCTTTAGCTACATGTTTTAATAAAATAGGGCAGAATTCACATCTGAATCATTTCTGCTTCTTTGTCCCCATGTTCCCCTTTCTGATTAGTCAGCTGGCTCTCATCAGGCAATGGACAGTGTGCAAACCAACAGGGTGACAAACCTTCCACATTTCTAGTGTCACGAAAATACAATTTACTGCCAAGGGCAACAGACTTTAAAATGTGCTCGGTTTTCATATTGCAAATGCTCACTGAATAACCTTGCCAAAGCTCTAGTCTATGCACTGAAAGTCTACTTGATGATGAACCAACAAATGGGAAATGCATAAAGATCAGAGAAATCAGTGTCCTCAAATTTCAATTATTCTTCCTTCCACTACCTCTTCTTTTCTAGTCTTCTATCTTCTTTCTTTTCTTATATAAAGGTGCCCTTTCTGGACCTCTCCCTCCTTGCCTTTCCCAGTTTCACCTATGATTTCTAAGAGCAGAGCTCATGCATTTGGGCTGGCTGAGCTAAAGACCTTCCAAATCAGAAATTGTCTGGATGGGTAACCATTATTATTGTTCGGGTAGAAAAATGCTTTGGCAGCTGCTGTTTCCCTCCCACCTTTGTCTCCTTCTACCTAGCTGGAAAAAAAACCAAACAAACTTACTAGGTTTTTTTAAGTAGCATCGACTAGTGATAGGTCTTTGTAAAAGGCCTGTCTTCAGAGTAAATGAGAAACCTGGCTTGCAAGATGCCATTTGACTACCAGGGAACTGCGTTTTAGACTTGTATGCATGTACGTAGATTTAACCTGGCAGTTTCATTAAAAATGCATTTATAAGGTTCCTGACATGTGTAACAATTCCTCTCAAAATACCACAGGTCTATTCTTCAAATTATGAGATGTTTTCCTATCACCATACAGCCTGAATGACTATTTCCTGTGTACAGGCTTCACCCATAGTATGGTGGCAGCTGCAGGGGAAAAAAAAGCAATATACAGTTTTAGTTTCATACACAATAATCTGGACCAACTCTTTTAGCTATGGTGTGACCAAAGGCCTTGGCAAAAGGAAAAGTGAGAATGGGCTTTTGAGATATCAATGAAAAATGTGTAAATAAGTTGTGATTTACTCACCACGATTATATAGACCTTTATTGCAAGGGTTTTGTTTGTAAGTTTTACAGGTACTGATAACCTTGTAAATAAGGAAATGCACTAGATTTAGTGCTAGAGACATTTCAGCTCAGCCATGTAACCCAATGCTGAGGAGAAAGTCCACTGGAAAGTTCCTTTATACAGAATGTACAGTAGATTTATATTATCTTGGAATGAACAGATTAACTTAATCTAGATATTCTCAGTGCATGCAGGTCCCAGATGTTGGTCTTTGTGTACACTCAGTTTCTTAGTCAATCTTCATTCAGGCAAAACTGTAATTCACCCAAAATTGTGAAAGAAGAATCTTTGAATGTTGTCCAGACATGAGACAAAAGTCTTTTTTTTTTTGGGAAATGAATTAACATCCTAAAAGATACATTAATTTCAAGTCCAGTATTTTCAAATTTATCTGGGAATCCATATCCCTAGAGTGCACTTCCGACACTGTGCATACAGTATGCTTTTCCTTCCTTTCACAGTCTAAATCTAAAAGGCAGTGGGGGACAAGAGTAGGAGTGTTGTTCATTTCTGATAGTTTTGTGGCACAGCTGTATAACTGGAATAATCTGGAGAGCAAGGTAGACACTTGATGCCAGCTGGAGAGGCAGCTGAAGTGGGTCAGGCAGTCGCTGCATGTTAGTGTTTCTGGACACTCTTGCAGGGTCCCCATTTGAACTGTTGACCATCTTAGTAGCTCAGTCTCTTCATGTGAGCAGCTGAAGTCGCATGGTAGATACATGGAGGTTTTGTGGATGTGCCAGGACAAAGTTACCTGGGTTGCCTTCCTACATCAATTGTCGTTAGACTCATCTCCCATCCTCAAAAGGAGTGTTTTTTTATTCCTGCAACAGATAGTTGTTAGGCCTACATGGAGTATTTGGTGCTTGTTTGTGTGCCACGAGTCTCAGCTAGTTGACTTTGAGTCATGCTGTTCTTACCCAGAAGAGAGGGTGGGTCCCTCCTCTCTGATGAAAGAACTGTGCTGGGAGTGTGGAAAGAACCTCAACTTGAGGTGACATGTCTTTTGCCTCTATTTCTGCTTTATTTCTCATGTTGTTGAACTTCCTTAAAAAACCCCAAAATAACCAAGGTAAATGAAGAGGAAGGACTGTGAGTGATTCGGGCACGAATTGTGGAATATGAGAGACATGCTCATTTTCTGCAGATCTGGTGATAACAGCTTTCAAGCATTTTGTCAGGACAGAAGTCTGGGTTGTCAGGAGTATCCTAAGCTGTTTGTGCATCAGAAACAGAATAACCATATTAACGTTAATAAATCTTGTTTGCTTGCTCAAAGAATTGCCTGGATTAAAAGTACGTATTTGGCTTCTGATTCTCTTTTTAACTCCTTCAGAAATAATTTAGCTATTTTCGCTTTGTAGCTCATATAAGAAATATAAATATGTATAAATATATTATTCATATAAATATATAAAATAAATATATATAATTGTGTGTGGATGTGTATCTATAATTGTTGATGAGTGTGTTGAGATATATGTATATTTAATTGCTAATGTGTCCCTGTTGGTAACAAGGCAATAATAGTACTTTCCTCTCACAAAAGGGACCACAGGATGTACTAAAATTTGTGAGGGACTGTCATGGTGACTGTAACCATGTAAATGTATATAACTGTGATGTGAGATACATGATTTTTTATACAGTTATTTTCTCTGCATGTACTGAATAGCTTTTTGTCTAAAAGCTCTAAGGTAGGGACGCAATTAACATTGTGTTTTTCCTCACATTATTTTTGTCTTCCAAATACTTTTTTCAAAAGTAAGAAACTACTTCAGAAAAAAACAGTAAAAATGCTGAAAAATAAGAGCATGAATAGGTGTTCAAGAAATATATGAAGCATGATGAGATTCCAGAAGAAATCAGCAGGAATGATCAGAGATCTAGTAAACATGACCTTTTTCATTTGGAGGAAACACCGAAGAAATCAATAGTTTTTAGTCTAGATAATCCTCAAGAATATCAAATTTAGCTGCAAAGGGGAAAGTGATAGACTATTTTTCTGATAGAGAAAACACACACAAAAATAGTTTATACTCAAACAGGGAAAACTTAAAAGTAGTTTAGAGAAAGCATATTTTTCAGGAATGGTTTGCAAATATGTATTTTCACACTACTGAAGAAGAAAATAGGAAGGAAAGAAAATAAGAAGGAAGGAAGGAAGGAAGGATTTTCTGTTTAGAGACATAAATATTTTATTTTTTTAAAAACAAAAATTTGAAACCTACCATTTCAGCTGTGGTCATTAAGATTCCTCACCACAGTGGGCGCTGAATAGACCAGATCTTCAGAGGCATTTCTTTATCTACTTCTTATGGATGTCAAGTTGGTACCTGTCCATATGTCTGTGCAACACAAACAAATTTGTGCTTAATTTTTCAATGCTTTCTTTATTCAAATTTTACGTTATTTATGAGAACATTTCTGTTTTCATGACCATTTAATCTGCAGATTTGACCACCAAAAAATACTTATGAGCTTTCAGTCCTGCTCTGTATAGGTGTTTGCTTAGAAATGGAAGTTTATAGTGTTTCTGCCCTTCAGCTTTCTGCTACTTTCTCTGAAATTTTCACAACTGCCTGTCTCTTGTCATCGACACTACAATAACCTATAGATCTATTTGTGTACTAATACAGGCAGCTTGTCTATGTACATGACAATATAAATAGATTTCCTTGAGCTAATTTTTTCTAATCTAAAATGACAATAAGCAGTTGACCAGTGGTATCCTAGATTATTTCCTTTTTTATCTTTCTCTTTAAATTTCCTTCTTATTACATGACAGGAGCTAAGTACACACACGAATGAATATATTTCAGTGTGTTGAAAGATTTTATCCACACTTTGGGAACATATATGCAGATGTCACTTATAATTACCTACCCTTTGTTTACATTAAAAATAAAAAAGTCAGTCCACAACTAATAAGTAACATAGACAGAATAATTTAATGGTAAAACTGCTGAGGCTTTATGACAAGTTTTTCTTGCACTTATGATTAATCATTTTTCTATAAGGCTGCTGAGAGCAACACGAAAGCAGTTCTCATCTTTTGCTGCTGCTGATGTCACCAGTTTCAGCTTAACACTTTCAACAGACATCATTCTGTATACTTAGATTGAAAACGCAGCCCAAAGGCTCCAAGCAAAACTGATGCAAACCTGTTGTTATATTGATTTTAATAAAATCTCTTGGGTGTTGGGTAAAGTTCCCCTGAAATACTTGTTGGACAGTTGTCAGCATGCTGTCAAAGCTGAGTAGGGCAGGGAAAAGTTTAAATTCTAGTCGTAATATCCAGTGTGTCCATCTGCTCATGGGAATATATTTTTTTACGTGGTAATGCTTCCCATGCAGAGCATGTCTACCACCCTGGCAAGAAAAAGCTTCTCCCTGCCATCCCCGGCCTCATATTGGCCTGCAAAGCTCTTCTATCCCAGCTGAGTCCTCTCCCTCTGCTCTCCTCCTGCTCAACCAACATGCCTCTGACCAGGGTTTTGGCTCATCAGCTGTCTTCAACACAGCCATGTTCACAGCCTGCTGTTTTTGAAATCGTGTCCTCCCTAGGCTTTCAACATGTCTCAAGGATTGCTGTCCTCATTCTTCCTCCTTGTTTCTTGATAGGTTCCAGATTTGATGTTTCACTCCAGATCTGCCTCTACCGAAATCTCATCCTGGTCTGTTTTTTCCCCAGTCACATCATTTCCATGCTGCTGTGAGAAGCTACTGTCTACTGTCTTTTCTCTGCCTGTGGTACTCAGATCTCTTATCTGTTTTTTTTTTTTAATTTTTCAGAGAAACCCTACTGCCCATGCTGCTCCTCATTATTGCTTTTTAAAGATCTCCAAAGCTGATTTGTTCTTTTCTGGTCTTTCATGAAAACTCTTCCACTTTAAGATTTCTATCCAAGTTTGCCAGAGACCACAAAGGCACAACAGAGAATGGTACAATCTTATTGCACTGTCTTCCACATCTCTATGCAGCAGTTGCTTTTTCTAGTCAATCTATTCAGTTTTGGGCAGATACCATGTCCAGCTAAGGTTTCGTGTATTGCTGAACACCACAAGAACAATACTGCTGGTTTTCCAGATTCTTCATGTACTGGTCAGCATTCAGAGAGCACTTGCTTTGTCTGGCTGAATGGAAGTTCATGGTGGGCAATAAAAAATTCTGGAAAAGTGTCCTATTGGTAGGAGTGATGCCTTACTGAGAGGGAATGTGTTCTCTTAACATGATTATGACAGAGATGTTAATAATCTTTCCCATACTTCTGTGTTGCTGAGAGGAGGAAGCAATAGGAACATGAATGTGCTTTTTGTTGCTTGCCTCAGACAGCCAGAGGCAAATGAAGCTGACTTTCCTAATCTCATAGATACAAAGCGGGTAGTTTCCCACACAAGAAAACCACCTACATGACTCAAAATTTCTTTCTGTTCAAATGTTTCTATTACTGCTTGTTTGGATAACTAGGAATTTCAGCAACACTGAATATGATTCACCCTTGACAAGGGGAACATTGGGAGGGCAGGAACATTGTGGACAGCTTTGTACCATGGTAGGGATGGTCGAGTCACGCTGTGAGGTATGTGGCTTACAGCAGATCCAGCTGTGATTCCCATCTTGCATGGAGGTTTGCAGGAGGCTTTATTCTCTGTGCAATCTACTCTTGCTATTAGTTCAACTAGAAAACGAAGGTCTTAATACTAGTAAGTGCTGAGGTCCCTGGCTCTAGCCCAGACGTTTATTAAGCATGTGTGAGTCAGATAATTTCTTTGGAATTGCTGATGGCTTTAAACTTAAGCACATGCTTAAGTAATTTACTGAATTGGGACCAGAAAGCTTGGCAACTTGCAAAATTAAACCCTAAACTAATCCAAGCCTGTTTTCATTTTTAGTTAAAGAAAAATTCTCCTCCCACCACTCTGAGCCCCATCCTCTTAAATAACAGTATTACCTTTTTGGTTTTCTTTTAATACAATTATCTGGGTTAAAAGTTTCTTTTTCAAGTTATAATTCAGATTTTATAATTTTTTTTTAAACTTAGTTCTCCATATATTACCATGTATCCCTCACAACTTTTTTTGGAATGTCTTACAAAAAAAACCCAGCTAATTATCAGTATAACTCATAGTGTAGATCAGTAACATATGTAACTCAATCCAAAAGACAAGAGATTCAGAGCATGAAAGACTCAGATGCAGATACCAAATTTAAAGAAATCTTTCATTATCCCTCCTTGTACTATATCTGTTTTCCATTTACCTCTGATTTCCATGCCCCTGTTGACAAACTCTGAAATGAAACTAAACTACCTTGCTTTATTGTAATTAAAATGCAAGTTGTTAGAATGACAGTAGTCTAATGTTCAGTAAGTCTGACAAAACAGTGTTTGGTATGAAGTGTTTCAATGAGGAAGATTTCTATTCAAATATAGAGGTGGTTTAACTAATACACATCAAATTTAGAATATTTAATGGAGAATTAGTAAAATACTAAAATATTTAATCAGTGCGTCTATAGATTATTCTAAAAAAATCCCTGAAAATAACATTTCCCACTTGGAAAAGTGTTTTGTGATGTAGGATAAGAACAAGTAAAATGTCCTCTGCTTACAGAGCTATGCTCGTAGTCAGTATCTCTTTGGTTGACTCTATTAATTCCCATGTTATCCTGAATTATGACATTACGGAAGACTGGGAAAATTTTTCTGTCAAAACCTAAGGACTGTCCTGTATAAAAGAACTGTAACCTATACATAGTATATATAGTTTTATATACATAAATATAGAATTTTTTTCTTGAGTGTGATACAATGTAAAGTGTAAGAAGAGGCTTCTTTTAACAGAAAAATAAAGGCCTCTTTGTTGCTTACAGATAGCGTATTTTTTCGAGAATGTACAGCATTGAACAGTCTTGTGACATTATCTGATCTGATCTGTTTTCGCAGTGTAGTGACTCCATATTGCCACACCTCTGAAGACAATATTCAGGCCTGGGAGTTAGTGCTGTACTGAGACCTTCTTACCTGTAAGAAGAGAATTAAAAACATCTTCATAAGGCAATTCATAATGAAGCTTTTTTTCCTTAGGTATGAGAACAATGAATACTGTACTCTGAAGTAGTTGACCAGGTTTCATTTCATTACTAAACTACCTGTATCTCCGAAGTACCTATGCAGGAAATCTGCCCTAAAGCCAGACTCCTTTGGGTCTGTTTATTCATTTTGAGTTAAAGTGAAAACAACAGTATTGAGCAAGAGTTTTCCTGTCGTACTTCAGAGCTGAACTTTTCTCAAATTGTGCAAGTGAAGTCTTCCATTTAACTGTCCTGGAATACTTGCGTTTCGTAAGGTTATGGGCTCTCTTGTGCTGGCCTGTTATGATTTGCAAACTACTGTAGCAATCAAGGGCCCTTGCCTAGATATTCTTCTGGTTCTAAACATTTTCTAATCCTGGCAGACTGGTTCACAGCATCATGTGAATAAAATGGCAGAATGGAGTCTTTGTTGCTCAGCTTCCCACTTATGTGGCACAGAAAGTCCTGGGTGACATTTCAAGGGGACCTGACAGACCTCAGCATTTATAGAAAAACTGCTGAGTTGTACAGTTTGCGCAGGCAGGAGTTCTCCTGCCCTGGAGGATCATGAAGACAACCAGATTCACTTCACACAGCGTCTATTTGTCTTCTGCTGGAAGTTGTCTCCTACCTATTTGGCTGGGAGCCACACATCCCACTGCACCTCCTTGGACATGCAAATTAGAAACAAGCACCTCTGGAAAGGGTAGTCTTACTTCTAGGGCAAACCCTAGGCCATTTCTACAGGTTTCTGGCACACACTTAAGACCTGATATCTGAGGCGAGTGTGTATATAAAATCCACATGTTTATCCATAGGGGAAAAAAGAGCAATCTATTTTGTTTTGAAGTATATGTGACAAATGATACTGGTGCTAACGGGTAGGAAGAAGAGGTTGTGAAGAACTCACACTTTTTCTGAGGGTATTTCCTTTTCTAGATATGTGGTATTTGTCCTTCTTGTGGTTTTATGGAGTTCTTGACCATTAAGGTCAGTGATGTCTCCTTGATTTCTCAGGTCAACATACAAGACACGAAAAAAAATAAATAATCCCCCCTTCTTTTTTAATTTTATTTTTTTTTTTTTTTTCATTTGGAGTTATGTAAAGTTTGTAGAAGCTTCAGTCTCTGGGATCTTTAGAATTTTGGGACAACAATGGTCTTCAGCCTTAAGAAACTTCCTTACAGTTTCACACTTTGTGTTTAATACTCCTCAAATACAAGTCATATTGAAAAGATCCTGTGTCCTGTCCATTTTTTCACAGGAATTTTCACATACTTAATACCTAAAAAATGGCAAATCTGGACATTGTTACTGTACCACATGGTGAAATTTACAGGCTGCACAGAGAAAAAAATCTTTCAATATATGAGTTAAGATTTTGTGTGTATAACATCAGATACTTGTAGTTTTTTGACATGCATGGAGTTATAGCACTTCATACTACCTAGTAACCCAAGCCACTTTCTTTTGCAAATGCATGCGGACAAATAAAATTCAGAAGAAATCCCTATTCCCAAGTATGATTGTCACTAAAGACTGACAAATGAATACAGAGTTTCAGGACAGTAAAAGGTGATCTGTGCTCTGCATGAAGGTTGTGCATACTGGTTTAGGACTTGAGATCGCAGCACGTGGTTTCAAAAGGGCTGGTGCTAGAAGCACATTTCCTTTCTTGCCCTTTCTTTTGAAGCTGGGTATTGTCGCAAGGGAAAAATCACATCCTGCAATACCTACAAAGAGCCTGGCTGTACCATCCACTGCTCATGTCAAGTAGTGTCTTATGTAAGAAGTTCCATTCACTGCAGTTTAAATACTGATGTAAACGGAGATTATCCAAAACAAGCAAGGTTTGCAAGAGCAGACCATAAAAACACACACATAAGGAAAAATATTACAGAGGCCAAGAGCTTGGTATTCATACCTGGATATGTTCTTTGAGAGTAGCTTAAAGGGAAGAAAAAGTTTCCTCTAAACAGTAAGTGAAAAAAAATACCCTTACATTCCAAAGAACTCTGGCCCTGTACATGAAATTTTAATTAATATTTACAGTAGAATTGAGGGATAGGAATATTTTGAATCTATGGTAGGACAAAAGGAGAGAGGGAAAAAAAAAAAAGAAAAAGCTTCAGGGTGGAGCTTTAGACTTTCAGGCATTCTTGAAAGTATTAGAAATGGCAGTTTGGAGATTTTTTTTAAGCTAAGTGGATCATGGCTTTCCTTGGAACAGAGACTTTACAAATTCCTTTTTGACTGTCATCTGCAAATCATTTGACTGCTGGTAAACAGAACTTTCTATGTTGTTCTGATAACAGAGGGAAGCTGTAAATAAGAAATTCCACCCTTAAAGCTATTAAGGTAAGTCTAAAATTGATGTGTATTGGATCAAAGGGGGGAATATTTTCCACATGATCCTCTGTTTCTTCTGAGAAAAAGAAAAAAAACCCCAAGAACACAAACTCAAAAATCATTTTCAAGGTGTTAAGTTTCAGTTGCTGAGCATGCGGATTCAATTTACAATTTTGTGTCCTGCTGGGATGAAACCTAAATATGACAGCAAAACCTACTTTATATTCTTGCTAGTTCTCTTACTACAAATGAAAAGTTACAGTCCATCAACACATACAGATGTCTGGTTTAGAAGGAAAAATCAGTTAAGGACCAATAGAAATTATTTTTTCTGTAATATTTATTTTACAACACCCTGCTGTATGAAAGTGACAAGGCCAGAGGAGCTTTCTAATTTGAATGAATCCTTAAATTTTGTTGTTGGGGAAAGTGGAATCTTTTGACATGGTATCTACAGAAGTATTAGTCATTAAAATCTTGGAAAGGAAATAGGAATATCAGCAAAAATCAGTGTCCACCTAAATTTCAGTATTTGCAAACCACAGAGAGAGATGATTCTGGTATTTGATCTTCAGCCCCCTAAGAACATATTGCAAATGTGGGGAACTTCTTGACCAGTGTAAAGTGAAAACTGTGTGCTCAGATCCATTCCTAGGAAGCAATAACCACATCAAACAAGCAATTAAAACACCACCATTGCCACGGCCATTAACTTTTCTTCTGTCTTAATAAAATACGACAAGGTTAGAATTATGAAAAGAAGGAACTGTGTTCTTCTGTGCAACACCTCCATATCTGACCTAAATTTGAATTTTTACAGGAAAGCTTTTTCTATCAGCATCAGTGTTTTGAATTTGGGATTATTTGGAGGGGTAATGGAGAACACTGGACACAGCCTAGGGTGTCTTGTGCACCCTGGTTGCATGACACGAGGAGGGAAAGTGTGCTGTGAGTACAGCTGCATGTTTGCACTGATCCTTGCTCGACTGTGGGACTGCAGAAGCTTCTTCATGGGAGTTTGGCAGCATCTTTTTGTTCAAAAAAACGATTTTGTCTTGCACACTTAACCTCTAGGTGGTTAATTACAAGCAATCAATTTTCTGTTGCGGTTGTGGGCAAAATTCCAACTCAAGTGTCTCCCCAGTCCTCTTTCCTAATACGCCTGTCTCCTGTCCATATCTCTGTCCCTAATGTGATCATCACTTTCCATGCAGTGGTTTCCTCTTTCCTCAGGGTTTGACTCCAACAGCAGAGTACCAAAGGCACAGGAAAGGTAGGTGCCTTGCTTTTTGGAGAAGGGATTGGCTTTTCCCAAAGACTGATTTACAACACGGTGTGGCATGTTTCTGATGGATTTTTATGGGAGCAACAAAGGAAAAAGCTTCTTTTCCATCCCATTTCAAATTATGCTTCAAAAACCGGGAAAGATCTTCAAAAGTTTTCCTGTGTAGGTCAAGTGCAGTATTCTATCCACCATTATTTTTGGAAGAGCACTCACAGACTTTTTTTTTTGCTGAAATTATATATAAATCATCATGGAGTGCAGTGAGGTGGTTAAAATCTCACAGACTGCAGTGAAAATAGTTAATCAGGAATAAAGGCAAAACAAATTCTTCAGAGCGTAATTGTTGTTGAACTGTTACTATATTTTGATACCATTCGGACAAGAGCCTTCCATTAACAACCTGATATCTCATTATGTTAACAAAACAATTAAAAAAACCCCTACCTCATCCTAAATATCTAATACACATTTGGCATTGCAGCATACACTACAATATTCTGTGAATCCAGAGAAGAAGGACTTTTCTGAGATGGAGATTTTGAAATTTATTCTGGTAAGTTCACTCTTCACTGAAAACATGGGAAAAAATGAATTAAGAACTCTGATAACCACCAGCAGGAAACATAGAAATAAATCTAAATTTCTGGCAATTCTCTGTGTCTATATATTTTCCTTTGCGGAGAGTATCTCAGCCTGCAACTTCTTCAAACTCATTAGTATGGAATCCTAAATTCCAGTAAAATTCTCCGCTCCCATTTTGCTTGACTTCTGCTACTGCTGACCTACTGTACAGCTCATTCCAGGGCTAACTCTGAGCCAGATATAAGACAGAAAAATATTCTTCAAATCTGCTACAAGCAGTGCCATCTTTTCCAATCTGAAGTTGAAGCTCCCAGTCAGACTGCTAGACACTTGCAGATCTGTAGTTTCAAAATAAGTGCAGGGCATGCTCTTTCTCCTTATTCTCCTCAAGAGGGTAACGGTTATTTTCATAGCTATTCCCAGGAGTCCATTAGTAAATCTGAATATCTCTGTGTTGGGGTCATAGGAAAGATTCACACTGACGTTCCTTGCAAATGTGTCACTGGTAAGATTCAGTCTCTTTCCGGAAAAAAAAAAAGAAATTGACAAGTATTTAAGATGATATTTCAGGACATTAGGTGTTGGCTAAACACAGCGTGTTATCACAGCATTCTTCATCTGATTAAAGGGACTTATGCACTTTCTAACTGATACGGAGAGTTTCTAAAGCTGTGTTCTGTGTTACTACATATTGTGTTGCATGATGTTTGCTGTGGTTCATGTCGTCAGAGAACCATGTTAGTGCATTATACACCCCAGCACTGAAAGCGCTGCTTACAGTGGTGATATCATTGCATTCCCACTTTCAGCCTCTTGATACTCTCAGCATATACTTACATTCTCTCTAAAGTCTATTAAAACTTTTAATGAACATATCTCCATTTGTTAAGGAGGTCAAATTGTGGATTTCTACTCAAATCTCAGTTCACTTGATTAAAGCTTGAAGTTCATCTTTTCAGGCAGATATAGACCTTTCGTTTTCCTCTAAAATTGGTGATGTTATTTTCAAGCAGTGTTGTGTTCTAGTGTACTTACATTAAAAAGAAACATTCATCCTGTGGAGGGAATCTCTGTGCTACTAAAGATTGTACAAATTGTTGCAGCTATTTCAAATGCAGTCTTCTTTGTATAATCAGTAAATACAATTTTAAATGGTAACTTCTTTTCAAACTGGTAATGATTATAAAGACTCTTTTTCCCACTTTAGAAAATGTTCTGAGTCTCAAACAGGCTAGCAGTTTATTAGTAGTTGATTTACTGTCCTCATTACTGTATGGCATGTGGCAATCAGTTTCCTGGCTGCTCATCACAAACATTCAGGAGGGCTAAGTACTGAAAAAACTGCTTTTCTAGAATACTAATGGTGATAAAAATCACTAGTGTTTTATATAACATTTTTTTTTCCCTGGCAGGTTTTCATATTTAGACATTGGGAGTAAATGATATAAAATTAACAAATTGCAGTTGACAGTTTATTTCAGTCAATCATGATTTACAAAAAGGAGCTCTAAGAAAACCCAAAATAATATTTTATAACTGTCACTCTATGTCCTTCTGAAAAATGAACCTCTGACTGCAGGCTTCTGCAAGGCTTGCCATCGTGTGTGTGGGAGGGTGTGGTATGTGTGCACACAAGCACATACTGGGTCTGATTGACTGCTTTCTTATGTCAGTTTTAACTCCTGCACCCAGACTGGTTGCTGATTGACTATAAGATGTTACAGAGGGAGATAAATTTTAGTAGTAGATGAAGCTTTGAAAGAGCATCCAAACACTGTGTTTTATCCTGCCGCGTGAACAAATGCATTTGGCATATAAAGTACCTCACCAAGCTGCAGCCACATATTGCATCTGGTTGATTGGGATTTGTGTTGTTTTGTCATATAAAACATCAGGTCTCTCAATTCAGCTGTTAGAAAATTTAGGGCCAGTAAGCCTCGCCTTTCTCTGCAGGAGCACAATTTCCTTCTGTTCTGAATAGTTCCCCTTTGGTTCCTCACGCTTATTTCTTTCTCCTGCAGCACAGGGGAAAGAACAGGGAAGAGGGTGTATTGGATATCAAGAAAGTCCTACATATGTGAATATTATGAATTTTTGGAGACTCCATAAGACACAATATTGCAGAGAGTTGATGAGACTCTGGAGCACCTCAGGACCACGAGGGATGGTGTCAGGCTTGGGCAGGCACATGGTCATACCGAGGAAGGGGTTCAAGTAACTACAAGCATGGACACAGAAAGATAAAAGTAATTTTAATCTCTCTCTGAGAAAAATAATCATGTACACGGGGGCCAGCCAAGAGGGCTACTTAAGAATGAAACCAGCAAAAGAGAGTTTGAATATATGGGTATATAATAGGGTAATACCCTATATAATAGGGTAAGGCAGAGATGGGTAGACCAATCTCAGACCATTTCTGACACTGTGGTTTCCCTTGGAAGAGTAGAAACCTAATATTTTTTGCAAAAGCCTGAATTTTGTAGCAAAATTTCCAAGTTGTAGGGGTTTCTCTGTAAGCAAGAAAACAAGAGGGAGATCACCACCACACAGTCATACTAACTTTTAAGAACAGTAACTGAAAGTAAAATGGGACATGTATTTTAAGAACCAGAAGAAATAGAAATGGCCAAACAGCATTATCCAAATATTCAGGATTCTCGCATCACTTTTGTTCCTTAGTTAAAATCTGCAACATCCTGAGAGACTAGAAACCATTTATTTTCATTACTTGCTAATAATCTCATCCTGTATTACCTAAGTTATCTATTTTAAGCTTTTTACTTAGACTCCTCCTGTATTCAGTGAGGAAATACAGGCAATTGCCCTTACTGACTCTCTTAACTGATAGGGAGAGTTTAGATGAACAGTCTTGACTAACTGCCTAATTTTCTGATGCAGAAAATTCATTGAAAGAAATTGCATCCATAGTAATTGGTGAAGCATAAAAAGTTGAAAGGGAAGGTAAGAAAACATGCTGAAAATAAGATTGGAGAACACATGTATCATTGTTCAAGCTAAAAAAATATAAATAATTTTCTAATGCAGATTAAAAAACCCCAAATTAATTCAATTAATAAATAAACAAATAACATAAGAGGTAGAAATAATTAGAAATATTAAGAAAAAAAGAGACTGACGCTGGCTGTCAAAAATTTAGAAAAATCGTAGGATCTTGGATCAAACTCTGCTCTGAAGTGTATTCATATAACATTACTAAAGTTGTGAGTACTGCATAGGTGTGAAGACAGAATTTTAATCTCATGTAGTGTGGTGTGAGGTACACTTTTATTACCTAGTAATTGATATGATGGGAATAAAATAGATTTTAGCTATGTGATTCTTAAAATTCTTGCACAATCTGGAACATGGCTTTTCTTCGGGGGTTGTGCAATGTTTACTTATCGGTAAAAAGAAATAACAAAATACATGCTGAATTTCTCAAAGTTTCGATCTGCAAACAGCTTTATTGCATTTGGCAAGGGCTCTCTTTAAATGTTTGAAATGGACTGTGCATCCTTCTGTTCTGGCGTATGGAAGGCGCAGAACTGGGGAATGGAGCTTCTCATCCTGGATGGGACTTGTTGGATTGCCAAGTGTAGGAGCATTCTCTCCAGCAATTTTAATTCATAAGGAAAGGTGATTAATTGCTTGAACAGGTTTTACTCTTCCTTCCAATAAGCTCCTGTCAAGGAGCTTGGATAACTTCACAGGGAGAATGATTGGGCCCTTTAGCATTACTGGCAGGCTATGGTACTTTACATTCTTTATATGTATTACTTCCCCATTTTTAGTCTCCTTCTAAAATTAACAGTTCTCCTTTAAGTGCTGGAATCCTGGTACCGATAACTCTGGTTACAGTTCTCGAGTCTTGACCCATTTCACTTTCATTTGAATGTAGAAGTACTAGCATTAGCAAACACCACTGTGCTGGGTGGTATCAAACAGGATACAATGTGCTAATGCCAGCTGGGCTGTAATGGATACCTTGGTAATACTTGGAGCTACTCTCACTTAGTAAATCAACAGTTATTAGTCTTGTCTTTCACAGGACAATAAGTGAAAGAAAAAAATATTTATTCAAACTAGGATGAAAAGTATATTTCAGATAACAAAATCCATAAATTAGGTTAGGAAAAGATTACCATAAAGACACTTCTTTTTCATCAAGTATTATTTCTTCACAAAACAAATGGCAAACTCTTAAAAAAGTTTTATTAGCATTAACAACAGACATATTTTATTATTTTATACAACAGCAACAAAGCAACAAAATATTTACCTGAAAATGGTACCCAACATTCCCAGACTAGAGAGGTACTGTACTGAGCAGGAAAACAAGTAGTTGTTATCATATATTACCATATATTTCACATTTATAATTAATTTCACAATAGGATCTGAATCTGTGTGTCAGGTGAAGTTCACTTAACAGTAGAGAAATAAATTGGACCCCTTCTCCATGTGATCCCCTTTCCTTTTACAGCCAGAGAAAAAGCAGCAGGATAGTTTATAGGTCAATGATGTGCAGGGCTCTGACTCAAATGTTATCAGAAAAAAAGCAGCACATTTTCTGCTATCGAATGGTAACATACTGAGTGTCTCCTGCTTCATCCCACCCATGCCCTCCTCTCCTTTTTAGTCCATGCTGTCACTGAGCACTGTGTGGCACACACTGCTTGCTGGAAGTGCCACAGATTTGTGTGGCGAGTCATCTCCATTCAGCAGCACCGTGTGTCGAAGTGAAGTCTGACAGCTGTGTGGAGGACTGTATGACTTTTTTGATGAGGTTGTGAAAAATGACAAAGAAGTTTCTTTTCTTTAAAAATCACATTTTATATGATGGTAGAGCACCCTGTTGTGTTTTTTTCTCTAAAATACTTTTGTCATATTATAGAATAGTAGCTTTTGGGGGAAGAAAGTGGTTAAGCAAATGCACACGGCATTACTGGTGCAGTAGGGGATGTGTTTGTGTTGTCATAGTGGTGAGGAGACCATGGGGCTCTTTTTTGATAAAGTCTGCCCATATGCTCCTAAAATATGTTGGCAGTCCAGGATTCCTACTCCAATAGCTCCTGTGCCCAAGTTTACCACACGTTCTCCTGGTTTGCATCACTTTCTCTTTTCAGTAGGTGCACTTTCATTTCAGTGCCACAGTTGTCATCTTCCTCGCTGTTCACTTGTGTGTACCTCAGGAACTTTGCCAAGAAAGGCTGGGGGAATGTGTGCACACATAAGGGATGGATTAAATTGGGGGTGCAAAGCTATTAAACCAAACATGCAATATGACTGCTGCCAGCAGTGAGATCTGGAAATGGGTTGATTAGAAGAAGCACAACAGGAAGGTGGGTTTGAAACTGTTTTTGCTATAGCTGTGAGAAAAGCATTGCACATCTGCCCCACAGATGACCAGAGCTAAAAGACCATTTCTGAGTGTCAAGTATGCATTGCTGCTTCAATTTAGGATATATGGGGGCTTCAGATTAAAGTGTGATTGTAACACATGTAGCACATACCAAACTAGTTTTAATCTAAAACTGCATACCATAGGATACAGCTGCCAAGTATTCAGGTTTATCTACAAGCATACTTTGGTCACGCAAAAGCAGCATTTTGGGAGTGGATGTGAGGGTTTTCTGCCATCTATAGAGCTACAAAGCAGATGATCAGAAGATAGAACTAACTCAGTTATGTTCACTATCCCAATGTGCACAAAACCTGTATCCTAAAAGGGTAGATGTAGTTTTTCCATCTGTCAACACACAATATTGGCTGTTACTAACCTGAATTTACATAGAATATCCATTAAAGAGTAACAGTAGTGCAGATATATTTATGTTCCACGAAGTCCAAGAAAACAAAGCAAAATATAAAATTCTACAATAGATTATTGCACAGAATGTTTTCCAATATATATACATATAAAGAAAAAAACACCATAAATAAACTTTTGCATTTTGATATTCTTTCATGTCAGAATTTCAAGAGTAGATGTTAGCAACCATGAAAGTATGGAGTAGGACACACTACCCATATTAGCAAAACAAAGGTTGTCTTTACAGTGAAAATCACACAGATATTGTCCTCAGGAAACCAGGGAGCACTTCATGAATTAAAACTTTGGGGAAGGGTAGGAGGGACAATAATCGTAACTTTTTACTGTGCCCCTGACAAATACATGTTTCATTGGTTTTTACTTAGGAGCTACTTAAAAACAACTTAGCATTTAATAGCTGCATATGAAACTAAGCACTAACATCAGAAGTATTTTGATGGTACAGATAAAATGTTTTTTTTTCTCTAAAGCTGCGACCAAAAAAAAATAAACCAACATTTAATCATAATCAAAATTTCCCCTTGTTTTTTCCATCCACATGGATACTGAAAACACTCTCTAAATACAAGAAAAGCTAAGTAGTAAATCAGACTTCAGAAAGTGACCAAAGAATCCCATTTGTTTCCCGAGAGGAGAAATCTGTCTTAGGAATGGACTTGTCATAGATAGCCTAGGCACATTTAATTCCTCCTCAAAGCAAGCAGATAGACTTGTGTATCTTTGAAGTCTGTTCCAGTGGTACACAACTGTGATACCTTACTTTGTTTTTATTTATGTTAGAGGGATTAAGGCTGGTTTGGGGAGCATTATATAGGATCTAGAACAAAGAGAGCTCTTTCTCTGATGAATTAACAGTTTCCCTGCCCTATAGGTCTTAGAGTTCAATTACAGACAAGATTATCCAGATGAGGAAAGCATAAAAAAAAGTTGACAACAACAATCATAGCTCCATTTGGCTTTTCATTAGCATGATTGTAACATTTTTTCTTATCCCCTGTAAGGCCATTTCTAATTTACCTATTATAAGTGATTGTTAATATAAGAGAACTATTATAAATACTCCAAGATTAGGGGTCATTCTCATCTCCTTTGCAACAGAATTTGATAACTTTAGGTAAACTGCTAAATAAATTTTGTCCCCTTCATGAATCTCACATTTTTGTTTGATTACAACCATGACATCAGTATAATTGTATAATTTTTAATGCAGGTCCTAGCAGGGAGAGACCATTTTTTTCAACAGTACTTTCAATAACTGAAATTCAGACCTGGCCTTTTATTTTGATCTAATATTGTAGGCACGTCAACAGTCTCTGGTCTACAGACAACAGTGCCGAACAGGAAATGAACTACTGTCAATATTAAAGTTTTTTTTTTTAAATATTCTCCCTCTAAGCTAATGAGACATGTAAAATGCAAGATACTGGCTTTCAAGAAGAGCCAGAACAATATGTTGTCTGTGTAGTATGACATGGGGATTATTATAGGTCAGGCATTATTGCAGATATTGACTGGCAGAGTAGAGCAGGGAGATCATAGAATCACAGAATATCATGATTTGGAAGAGACCCACAGTGACTGAGTCCAGTTCTTTTGTTCTGGAGAGTAGTGACATGCTGAGCAAGGCAGTGACTGTAAGAATCCTGTGATTCCAAAGAGAAAAGACTAGGTTGCTGCCCAAGGTCCACGGCACTGGAGGCCAAGGTTGTTGGCCTGGAGTTGTTGATTCCTGCCTGGCAGAAACTGGGGGAAAACGAGATGGCACAATACAGATACGAGGAATTTCTAGAAGCTCTTCAGACAAATGCAAGGCTGACAGTCTGGAAAGTACAGACATGCTTCTGGACTCTGGTTATGGTGTTAGATGGTTACTCAGAGTGTTTGTCCTATCTTGCTGTCATCAGAGCCACTTTGTTCTTTTTAGGTTATTGTTTTGCACTGACACTGTGTGAGTACCTGCACTGTATAGGAGGCTGGGTGCCCTCTATGTTGGTATGATCTGGAGATCTGCTGGCCCCAGAACTTTTATGTCAAGTAGAGAAATGGACTGAATTTCAACAATGCCCCCACATGATTTTCAAATGCTAAGAAAACTACAGTTGCATTATGATAAAACCAACATGAACATTTGTACTCTCTTTCCTGTGCCATTTTAGGCATTGAGTTATTATGATTCAATGAGTTAAGGCATGAGACCCTGAATGAATTCTGAGTTAAAAATACATTTCCGTATGTAGATGAGCAAACAGTTATTTTGACAAAATATATTATGAGTTCCACTTGGCATCACTTAAATAGCCCCACCAATACTTTTTGCTCTCATAGTCCCTTGAAATGCAAGAACACCTTATATTTTAGCTGTCATCTTGATGGTAGATATTATTATAGGAGAAAAAGAGCTAATATCAACTGCTTTTAATTTAGGCAGGATTTCTTTTACATGAAGACAGAGAATTTTTCTTTTATAACCATTTTGACTGGAAGTCATAGGGCCTTTGCCAAGAAGTTTCAATTATGCTTTTAAAATTTAAATCCTAGGAGTCTTGAAATTACAGGGTGTGAGTAGCGATATGTTAAATGTTTTACAATTGAGGAGAAATTAGTGCATTTTGGCTTATGCTGAGTGCTGTTAAGAAACAAAACTGTTCTTTTGTTGTACGTAAAAGCACTTCCTTCCAAAGAAGTCTTAAAAAACTTGAAAGCATTTTCATAAAATTCTGTGAAAATGGCACACAGATAACTGCAGAATGTTGAAAATAAAGCCAGCCACAGAGCCTCACCCAGGACATGTTCATCAGGAGAAGGTTGTGTAAACACACCATGGGATGTTTTGGCAGCTAGAGCAACCGTGGGATTATTTGGGGTGTGTGTTAGCTCTACGCACCTAACAAATTTCCCATGTGGTATTTGGGTGGGGGAAATGAAAAACTACCCCCTTGTCAGGTATGAAACTATTTCCTTTTTCAGTTTGAGATTAAGTGTAAGGCTTGTCGTTTGGGTGGAGGACACTGACAACTGCAGTCTTGAAGGAGAGGGTATTTCAGTTGGGGCAGGAAAGATTTCTCCACACCTTAGAGTTGTTCATATCAATACCGATTGGGACAAAAGATGCTGTGACAGGAGACAATATAAAAGACTACTAATGAAGCCTTCCTTCGAGCAAAGCAAGTTTCACTGCAATCCTGCTGTCACAAATACTATGTTAGTGATTGATAGCAAAATCAATACTGTATTGAAACAAATGTGATCCACCTTGGCTGTGATTAGATGGCTGTACTTCTATCACATTAACCAGACTACACAGGAACACAGTTCGTTTTGGCATTAAGTGTTTTTTTCAGAGACAGAAGAACAAATTATATCAGTTCTGCTATTGAGATAGAATGGTGAAGATGAACAATACCTACTCTGATAAAAAGTCATACATATATAACCCTTTGGTCATTTTTGAAAAAAAAAATTAAAAACTGAGCCAGATGAATGAAATAATATAGAATCAGCCTTTTATATCATATGGTTTTGGCTTTTTGAACCAGTGTTAGGAACCCTAAAGCCAAAATTCACTGTCTTATATATCTGTGGCCTTTAGTAAGAAAACACACAGTGCTCCTGGAGTCCCATCATTATGGGTTCATAAACCAATGCACTTCAGAATAACTGACAAACTTGCTGGTAAATATATCAAGGGTCACATTCAGAATTGCTATTGACACTTCCTGAAATGGGAATACATAATCTTACAGGTGTTTCAGTCCTTGGGGCAGTCGGTGAATTTATTACATTTCCTCTCTTCTCACTGTTGAAGTAGGGCTTAAAACCAGGTGAGTAAAAATGAGACCATAGCTCTTCATTTGGCTAAACTTTTTCTAAAAAATTGTGTTAAGTCTTTCATTCTTCTTTAATTAACATTAACAATAATAAACTATTAGTACCTTTTGAACCAAATCTTCAGCCTTTGGGGTACTGTAAGAAAGCAAGGGGAGTTTACTGTTTCCAAGTGAACTATTTAGCCTGTAATCTCTGGGAGGCAGGGAATAAATTCCTTTTGCACTTCTGAATGCTGAAAGCAAGATGGCCTACAACTGGGATTCCTAAGCACAACAGCAAAATTACAAATCAGCAATAACATTTATTTCAACTGTGGCCTAATTAGGATTAGTACACAGTAGTCTACAGTGCTGACAATGGAGGAGCTGATGAACGGTTGGCACATGACAAAATCACCTTCTTGCATTAAAAGCAAACTGAGCTCAGTTCAGGGGTAACTTGGGGAAATTTAGACATTTGTGATAAGTAGATGAAGATTAGGTAATGTAATAGTCTTTTCTCTAAAGTCTGTGAATCTAGAAGAACTGATGAGTAAAGATATGAAAAGGATATCCCTAAGATTCATTCTGTGTTATTCTTAAAGGTTTTTGTTTTTTTTTTCAAGTTGATGTGTGCTCATTATTTATAGAATTAATTAGAATATACCTGGATATGGTTAGAATTCCCTGTGAGGCTCACATAGCAATTCTAGATATTTCTAAAACTTCTATGAATACAGGTGGAGCTAGAAGTACCATGCACCACCCAAAAATTGAATGTAAACTACATCAAAGAGCAAAGCTCATGATCAGAAACTATTATTATAAATTATAAATTTGACATTACCCTCTTTCCTCTTCCTCTCCCCAAGGTCATTTAGAATTAAAATTCAGGGATTCTTGTTTCCTAAAGTTCTTTTTAGTAGGGCATGTTTTGCTGCCTTGCTCTTGACATTTCACAAAAACTTAGCAGGATATAATAGCTATTACAAAACCTTGCAAATGAAATTTTTAGGTAATCTGAGAGAGATTTCTTTAAGCAGAGAAGATTTTTTAAAAAAAATTCTGCAATTTGTTTCACATAGATAGGGCTCGGTGCAGGATAACACAGGGAACAAATTGTTTGGGATTCTTTAATGCATACAAAAGCTGTAGGATATTACAAACCACATGGGTCTTCAGTATGTGACCCCTACCTTTCGTTTTATTATATCTGCTTCTGATATCTGGTAGGAAAGCCACAGTCCCGGCCTAACAGAGGCATCCATGTGTTCCGTTTATAAGTCATTAACAGATTCCTAGAATCGAACACATCAAAACAATTTTGTAATTGTTTTTTTTCCAGACCATCCCAACTAAGCAAAGAACATCTGTTTGTGCTGAAAGCTGAGCTCATATTTAAGTATATAGCTAAGCAGCAGCATTAATTTTTAACTTCCTTTATGGAACAGTTCAGAGTAAGCAAAGCTCAGTAATCCAAAAATAACTGGGAGATAGAACTTGAAAACTTGGCTCAATTTGTTTCTAGGATATGAGATAAATCTCTGAATCTGAAGTTACTTCCCACCCTTCAGAGATAAAAAGGTCAGGAAACATCCTTTCATTCTGCAAACATGCTGACCCAAAGACAGAGAAATGCTTTAAAAATTAAATCTAAATCACTACTTTTCTCAGGTCATGAACCCTTTTTTTTTTTTAGGAGTATTTACTGTCAGAATATCCAGATTATCTGATTTTTGGAAAAAAAAGTGTCACCCTTGCTAAAGTAAAGGGTCAGTGTGTTCTGTCAAATGTCCAGTGGCTTGTCTTTCTTTTTTCTATTGACCTGTGATACATGTAAAAAATCAACAGAAGTCATTTATACACCAAGGGGATACTCTGTAGAAAAATCCAGAAAAAAAAAGCTTTGGGGATTTATGTGTCAGACTGGGGCATCAGCCTCACGGTCTGTTGAGACTTCTTATCTTTGTCCCACACTACCTAGTAGAATATAAATCTATAAACGGAGAAGTATCACAGATGCTGTAGTTTACAATATCTAGAAGAAACAACAGAGACAGAGGAGACATAAAATGATAATTTTGCTTATACAAAATAGCAGCCTGAAAAATAAAACCAGGAAAACAAACAAGCAGATGGAGAAGGCGAAGTCTGCAAGACACAGCTGTGCAAAGTATTTAAATATCCAGATGCAAAGCAGCTTAAGGGTCAGGGACAAGGAAAGGACGCAGAATGCTCTTAGCAGCTTTGTAGCATGATTGAGTAGTCTGCTTTAAAATTTCAATTGCATTAATGATTGTTGATTGTCCAGATTTCTGTCAGATTTTACTGGAACCTTAGATTTTGTCAGAAATCCAAACTCCTGAAACACCTGAGCACCTTTTAATAGGGCTTTATTGCTATTGACATGGTAGTAAAATAATTAATGTGTAGGAAAAAAAGCTTTTTCAACTGGTCTTTACTCAATTCTACCTTAGCAAAAGAAATAATAAACCAGTTTTTTATAATAGTCACAATTGTTTTCTGAAGCAGTTAGTACCCATAATAATAATGTATGCTTTTACTGTATATTGACTTCGTCTAAGGGATTCAACTGCTTCATGAATGTTAATTAGGCATCTGCAGGCATCTATTAGGCACCACCAGTTGCTAGATGATGATTTTGGTCTATCATTAGCTTGAAAGACTCCACCTGCCTACTTTGCTTAGTATGCAGTAAAGGAAGCTGGGGGAGGGTATCTTCATACTGAAATGTGGAAAGGATGCCTTTTGCTTTAAAAGATAGATGCAGTGGAAACCATTAACTTAAAATAAGTTCCCGAATGAGATTTAATACTGCTTTTATTATCTTTCTGGGCTTTGGACTCCCTCCTGAGCTGGCAGATGTCCCCTCATATCATGTCAGTGACTGAAAGACAGATTTTCATTCCTACCATCAGTTGTGTCTCAGGTTCTTCAGCAGTTTTGGAATCCTGTTCAAAGCTACAGATTCATTTCATAATCCCTCCACAGGCAGGTTCAAATGCCTCAAGTGCTTTCTTGCTCACTATGTTTTATTCCCCATCTCCTCCCTTACCTTCCTATTCTACTTTTCTTTCATTACATGTGTAAGATGGCCATTGTGCCTGTTTGTTGCCCCATACCAGCCTGGCCACAGTCAGGAGGATGAATTAAAGCCAGATTTGTGACACAGTCAACTAGGTAAAGCACCCCATCAGCCCTGTTGTTCATGAACACAGAAGGACTTGTGAGTGATGTGATGTAGGTCATCTTGAGCACAGTGATCATGAAGTGACAGGAGTGTTTATTTCCCGGAGAAGTAAGAAGGGGTGCCATTAAAACTGCTACCATGGACTTCCAGGGGGCAGACTTTGGTTTGGCACATTGGTTGAGGGAGTCCCTTGGAAAACAGACCTGAAGGACACAGGGTCCAGCAAAGCTGGACATTCTTCAAGAAGGAAATCTTAATGGAACAGGAGCAGGCTGTCTGCATATGCTGAAAGATGAACCACTGGGGGAGACTACTGACCTGGTTGAAGAGAGAACTTTGACTGGAACTCAGGAAAAATCCTAGAGTTTATGACCTTCGGAAGAAGGGGGAGGGAATTCAAGAGAGCTTACAAGGATATTGTGAGGTTTTGCAGAGGAAAATTCAAAGAGCCAAAAGCTAACTAGAATTTATTCTGGCTACTGCTCTAAAAGACAATAAAAAGTGTTTCTATAAATACATCAACAACAAAAGGAGTGCCAAGGGGAATCTCCATCCTTTACTGCTTGTGGGGGGAAACAAGCTGAACATGAGCCAGCAGTGTGCCCAGGTGGCCAAGAAGGCCAATGGCATCCCAGCCTGTATCAGCAATAGCGTGGCCAGCAGGACCAGGGCAGTGATCGTCCCCCTGTACTCAAGGTGATGCTGCCCCTCGAATTCTGTATTCAGTTTTGGGCCCCTCACCACAAGAAAGACACTGAGGTGCTGGACCGTGCCCAGAGAAGGGCAATGAGGCTGGTGAAGGATCTGGAACACAGGTCTTTTGAGGAGCAGCTGAGGGAACTAGGGGTGTTTAGCCTCGAGAAAAGGAGGCTCAGTGGAGACCTTTTTGCTCTCCACAATTACCTTAAAAGTGGGGACCAGTCTCTTCTCCCAAGTAACATGTGACAGGACGAGAGGAAATGGCCTGAATTGCTCCAGGGGAGTTTTAGATTGGATATTAGCAAAAATTTATTCATGGGAAGAGTTATCAAGCATTGGAACAGACTTCTCAGGGGAATCACCATCCCCAGAGGTATTTAGGAGACATGTAGATATGTCTCTTGGGGACATTGTTTAGTGGTCCACTTGACAGTGTTAGGTTAACAGTTGAACTCAATAATCTTAAAGGTCTTTTCTAAGCTAAATTATTCTATGATTCAGTCAACAAATTATACACCCTTCTTTGCAGGGTGAAAAACTTAAAATAAGCCCTAAACTCATTGTATTTTTGTAAAAGCATCTTTTCTCCTTACAAGGAGCTTCAGAAGCAAGGTAAATAATAAGAAAGCCAAGGGCAATGAAAACAGAGCTAGTGAGTCACGTGGGAACTACAGTTGTAAGCATGGTACTTAAACAAACATACTACAGTAACCTGCATTCCTCATAGGGGAAACCTCCAAAGCACAAAGAATATTGTTTTCCTAGATTGTGATTTCATAATTAAGTCAAGAAAGTGCATTTAGATAGTGAAAACTGTGTTTCCTGTGACAAGAGAGATAAAAAAAGGCAATGTAAAAGGATTTGGATGGTTCTACATAAGGACAATCCTCTGATTACTCACTATAAATTTTAAAGTGTATTAAAATTGTATTTCAGTTGTGAAGTCTGGTTTTAACTTGCAAACTCTTTCTGTAAGACTCAAAGATATCAGCTTTCATGTTTGAATTAAACAAGGTACTGTGTCTTCTAGTTTTTTAAGGATTTTTTTGCATGCTGCCAGTACAGATGGGCCGCATCTTAGAGCTCTAATTCTGTTTTTTCAGGGTCTATCACTACATAGGTGCAGGAGGAAGCCCTGAGGCTCTGGTCATATCCTTAGGTCTTAATTGTCATGTAGTGCCATTGTCATACAAAAAACACCCTGAGAAAGCTGGTTCATCAAGGCAAGTTTGGTTTAGATGGATCCAACAGAATTAATATAATTGTACTTTGAATGGCTGGGTAAGCCACTTCATAGAAGTTATTTGTTCGAGTTACGTGTGCAGAATCAAGCCCATGTCTTATAATTTTAAAGATTGATTTTAAAACTTGCAGACTTTGATATATCAGAAATGCTTATCTTTGCAATGTATCACTAGCAGTGTCTTAGCCATACCAGAATGACACTGGGCTATTCTGTGCCTTGATAAGGGTGGCAGTTCCTGTGTCTGTACTGGTCTGTAGTGATTGTTTTAAGTCTGTATAAATGCTAGCCCAGAATGCTGGATGCTGGTTTAACAAAACACATAGCACCATGTCTGGAGGGGAGGACTGATGGAGCATGCAGGATATCTGGGAGAAAGCACTGCTGCCATCACACGGCCTCCCAAGATCCTCTCACATATGAGATGAGCCAGTCTGCTCCCAGGCTGTATGTTGCAGCACTTGTTTTTGCACCATGCATTTCAATTCTCTCCGCAGAATAATTTGCCCAGAGACCTGAGGTCAAAGACATTGCTGATCTAGGACCCTGCCCCAGCCTGGCAGCTCCTCTGCTCCCCCAGCACAGCACAGACTAACTCTCCTCATGTAGGTGTGGCCCTCCTCAGCAGCTCATGGTGGCATACAAACAAGTGCAGTGCAAGAGCTCTGCTCTACATGTAGCTGCAGCATCATTTCCTCATTATGAAATGAATCATGCTTTCATTTTACAGACTGTTAAAAAAAAATAGAAAGGAAATGCATAAATGTGAACGACATTCCTCTTTCCTTGCATTCAAAAAATGAAGCTAAAACCAAAGTACTACTGAACATGGAACCAATTATTACTTTATCAGCTACCCAAGGAAAATACATCCACTGAGAAACAAAACCTCACGTATATGTTAGGCAAGGCTACCTCAAAATCTGAAGAAATTTTTGGCTTTTTTTTTATTTGGATCCCACCTCTTTTCCTTCTGTTTCCTGCCATTGCTATATCAAACTTTTTTGGCAAGCAAACAAGATTTCTTTTGTTGCACTGACTTTTCACTTTTTTTTTTAATTAGAAAAACCTTCAAGCCAAGCACTGTTTTCAGAGTATTTTCTTCCTCTGTCCTCTCCCCTCCTCAAATCCTTTTTCCTGAGGGACATCCTTGTTCATGGTAGCCTACTGTAAACAAAAGATGATATCAAAGTAATTGCTTAAATATAATTGAAGACAGACTTCCTCATGTACATCACTTAGCAACATCTTTGCATGCACATAATACTTTTGCACACTTTGTTAATGCTTAGGAACTAATCATCCTTTGGAAGAAACAAAAAGGGCTAAACAAAAACCACACAAGTTTACTATTTAAAAGAGCTTAGAAGCTTGTAAGGTACATCCGCTGCTTTCCCAAACGTGGTCTGTGGCTGCATCTCACCAGTTTCTTCCAGCAGATTTTGGTATCTCACCCCTTGCAGATTTTTTTTTAAAAGGTTTTATCATCCACCCCTCCATATGCTGTCACATATTTCCTGATAGTTTTTTTTTTCACAGCACACCCACAAGGCCGCTTGGGGACCTCCTGTTTTTTGATCAATCTGTAATATATTTTGCTCTCAACCCTTCCTGTTTGGAAGTCTGTTTTCTTGTTCACTTGTTATTGTTTCCATTCATGTTTTTTAAAATGGAAATAGGTGTTGTACAAACAGACAGGAAGGAGTATTTCATCACCACTAGGTTGCTCCATCTTTCTCTCTCCATAACCAGTACATAGGAGGGAGGACAAAGACACAGGGACAACTGAAGTTAATTTGCAGTCACAGCAATACCAGCCAACTATAAATTGCAAACTTTGGTTATTATTAGTAGTCTATCTGTAACAGCAAAGGCTGTTTCACCACGATACCTTGTGAAGAAAGGAGGTACAATTCAAAATATTTTTATTATTATTATTATTTGAGAGTAGAAGTGGCAAAAACAAACCAGGAAGAAAGAAAAAATATATAAAAGAAGTATTTTGGATCAACTTTACTCAATAAATTGCGATTATTTGCAAAATGTTTCTTGTGCTATTTACCATTAATATTCTCAGCTCTTATCTTGTATAAAGCTTGTCTGTTCTTCCTCCAAAGGCAGTTTTAACTAATTTTTCTATCCTGCCAGAAGGACTTCTTGTCCAGATAAGACTCAGAGGAGATTGTGAGTATCTCTAAATTTATGGATTTATGATTTGTGATGATTCATCATATAGAAAATAAATGATGACTTGTAATTAGGTACATGAATTCTTAGTTAATGTCTGTAGCCACATTATGTTGCTATTTCCCGCTTCCCTACTCATTCATATTCTGACTTAAACTGAAAGTCTCATGCTTTGAGACAGTGGTTGCATGAGACTAAGTATAAGGAGATGTCAACCTTGATTTGAATCTGCTTGTTCTAGCTCACTGCAAATAAATAATAGCAGCAGTAGTTTAAAGACAGTGGGTGGGATCCTGTTCATGTAACGTGGGAATATAATTGCACTTTAATTATAGACCCTTAGGGCAACATTTTATTTCATGTAAATTTAATTGTTTACTTCACAGATGTCTTCATTTCAGCTATTTATTGAGGTTTTCTTTATATTTATTGGAGAAAAAGAGACACTTAGAGGCAAAATTCAAAACTGTTTTAGAATGAGATGCATCACTCCCTTCAAGGGAACAAGAGGAACTTTGATGTCATGGAACACACACGAGTTCAGAGGGTTCTGCCCCACTAAGCTCATACTGTTTACATGTGGAAGGCAGGTGTCTATGAGAAATGAGTTACCATTGTGTGGTTGGTGCCTAAGACAGAGATTTCAATGAGGATTTGAGTAGCAACTTCTGATCTCATAATGATGCTGGTCTTGACACTGATGCAAAGGCTTTGAGAAATCTCTCTGTGATTACAAGCAGGACTATCACAATCTTACTAGCTGGAGAACAAGAAAACAAACTCTTAAAGAAACTTGATTCTCTGATATTCCCAGGAACACAGTGCTTTTAGTTGGGCTGAATATTCAACAAATTGTTTCATGACTAAAATAATTTCCCTTTGGAAACATATGTCTTTCTGGCAGACCTTTTTTTCTCTAGTAGGCAGAGTAGACAAAAGATAATCAGCACAATCTTTAAAGTCTAGTAGTCTTTTGTGAAATGCAGAAAAATTATATTAGACTGAGGAAATTTCTTTCCTCAGTCTGGAGTTCTGTCTGAGATAAAAGTTTATAGTTGGGTTTGTGGACATCTGTAAAAGCTGTGGAAAATCAAAACTGGTGTGAACAATGTGCAAATATTACTCTGAGTGTTGCCTTTTGTCCTTCAACCTTTTACAGGGCCCTTGTTTTATATGGGACAAAGTCTGTATCAGCAGATCTGTCCAGAAGACCATGAATTATCCTTGTTTCAGCCTGTTCCTGGAGTATTTTCTTCAACTCTCTCAGTCATAGTTACAAAACATGCAGATCATTTCAGAATTATGGTATCAAGTGTCCAATTAGGCTTTGGACTTAGAAGAATCAGTTAAGAGAAACCCTTTAAATTCAATAAAACCTCACTATCATGAAAAACATTAGAAGAACAAAAACAATTATTATGTTTGGGTTTATTTGTTTGTTTGTTTGTTAAATGCAAATACTAGAACTACCAATACTTTCGCATTTGTGTGAATATAAATTAGGCTATTTTGAACTTAGCACCCCTAAATTAAGATGCGGCTGACCACTGAAAACTGATCCTAAATGGCCATGAGTTTTCTGACCATATCTCTCCTTTTCCTAGAACAGCAACAGTGTTGCACTGTGGACCATGAAGAGCAGCAGTTTCTTAAAGGCTTCTTTTTTCTTATCTACGAGTGACAAGAATGCCTTTCCCTTATTAATGTTTTTCTTTGAACATACGTGTATTTTTTGACAGGAATATGGAAATGTTTGTTGGAAAGATGCAATTTAATTGCGCTTAATATAGTTAGAAGGGTGTGATAGCTGACAGGGAACTAAAAATCCACAAGAGAAGGAAGATACATGGCTTTGATTTCACCCTCTAATTAATTGCATTGCCCAAACCCACAGCTGTATACCATGAAAGAAGGCTTAAAAGTGATTGTGTGATGACAGTTATGTAGCCATTATTCATTTATCCCAAAGCAGAAAACTTACTTTCTGCAACAGCTTTTTCTAATATATATTTTTGTTATTTCTCTCTGCATTGTAAAATGAAATAAATACAATGGCAGCAAGTTCCAAAATATAAGTAAAATCTTTACAGACGTATTTTCTACTGCCTTGAGAAAGGATTCAGATATTCTTTCTGCAAAACTGCACTAATGCAACTCTGCTCAGAATTTGTCAACAAAAAATAACAAAACCTAACTTTGTACTCATGTTTAACAATTTATGTGAAATGATTAAAAAACCCTAAAAATTAAATGAGGATGAATCACTCTGAAAATAACTGTTAATACGAAACCAAAAAATGTTTGTTTGATTTTGCTTTATCTTTTTGTGGATTAATCTTATTGAGAGTTTTCTTATTACTGAGAACTCTAGATTCAAAGGACCTGAGTCTTTTGTAGATATACAGCTTTCATTCTGTGGGTTAAAGGAAATCTATGCTAATAAGCTCCTTAGAGTCAATGAAGTAGGGTAGTAAAAAGAGGCAAAGCATCACTTATGATGAATCATGAAATGGAGGCCATTTTCCTTTAAGAGTTTTGAGGCTAAATATGGGACATGTGTGTGCAAACTGCAGCCCAGACATACCTCTTATTTCTGGAAATAAGTAATAAATCATGCATGCCACTTGCTCTAGGACTTCACTGGTAAAACTATTATACACTTTTATTTTTTTTTATTTTATTCAGCTTTGCCCAGGGAAGTTGTGGATGCCACATCCCTGGAAGCGTTTGAGGCCACGATGGATGGGGTTTTGAGTAGTCTGTTATAGTGAAATGTGTCCTTGTACATGGCAGGGATTTTGGAACTGGATGATTTTTAATGTCCCTTCCAACCCAGGCCATTCTATGATTCTATGACATCGAGGGAAGTTGTCTGAAAAATCCATATAAAGGGAATTAGGTTAACCTTCAAAGATTAGGCTGTAGCAAAGTGTAAGCAAAGAAGAGTAGGAGTAACATGATGTCATCCTTATGTACATTGACCTATTCAGGTTCTTGGCTACGTGGGTAGGAGGCAGTTCACGATGCAAAGGTGATTTCTGAGAAAAGTAAACCACCCAAGCCACTTATTTGAACTAGTCTTTTTTTAACATATTCCCCTCTTATTTCTTTAATATTTAAACTGCATGATCAACATGTAGTAGGCACCCCAAGAGAGACTTAAAAATAACGAAAAAGTAAAAAGCAACAGAAAAGTGAGAAAGAGAAAGCAAATATAAAGTTCCTTCCACATTCACTCAACACTGAATGATATTTCTATTTTGTTCTGTTTCTTGCAAGTGTTTGATAAAAGTGTTTGGACATATGATTTTTTTTTTTTCCTTTTCATCTCTTCTCTTTTCCCTTAATGTTTCACACTTTATTTCCCTAATATATTGCTCTGGAAATGCAATCTTGGTTTTGACTGCAAAATCAATTCTACGAGATAGGAAGGAGAAGAGAATCACAGCACGTCAGGCAAGAACAAAGCATTTATATGAGGTGCCAAACAGAGGAAGGCAGTTACTTTCAGGCCTCCTCTCAAAGCAGGCGTAGCAGGGAGATGCAGGTATTTCCAGGGTAGCAGTGTCCCAAGGGCAGGGCAGGGCAGGGTGAGCCATGGGCTAGAGCTCCCCATCCCCTTGACCCCAAAGGAATCCTGCAACTGCCACTGTCCTAATACAAAACACATTGGCTCTGCATTTGTTGTTCACCAGAATGAATCTGAGCCTAACAATGCACTGCAAAGGGGTTAAAGAACATTTTGGTTCCTTTTATTTATAGAGGTTCTCTGGTGAATGAAAACAACAAAAAAAATGCTTATGTGCATGTCTAAAACACATACAGTATCTGATATAATGTTGGCTAAATCCCTCTAATCCTGCCTCATAACAAACACATTACACAGTCATGCTCAGCATTAATTTAGGAATGAATTCTGAATGAGAAATCATATTCCTCTAAAATCTCTAAAGCTGCAAAAGTTCAGAGGATTAGGTTTACAGTTTAATCTATTTACAGCTCAGTTAAAATGTACACCCATTTGAATTTGCCTGATGGAAATACTGAGCATGACTCACTAGTTCCATAATTTGTATTTTATTAAACCCTGTCAAAATACGATTTATGGCTAACCCAAGGCAGCCTTGAGACACGAAAGCAGAAATCTTTTGTAGGTGGTGTGTGACAGATGTTAGTCGGAATTTGCTTCTCATGTTCACAATCCATAATTTGCATGAGAATAAGCACTCTGATTTCAGCTAATTGATATGTACCTCTAAGTGTCACATCAATCCTCTCTGCAGTAGGGCAGACACCTTCAGTAGTACAGGTGCCATGCCAGAGTAACATTCCAAATGCACAATCATGCTCTAACCTGTCACCAGTTTCAGCCCACTGCTGAGGGAGCTTTAAATGCAAGGGATCCCTTTTTTTCCTCGCAGCCCTTAGAATTGTACTTATCTAAACATGAATGAAAGAGTTCACACTACTCCTGAACACATGAGCAGGGTTTGCTAACACAGAGAGGATAAGAATAGTAGGACCAAGTCTGAAAATAGAGAGGGTAGGATGTCCCAGGCTCAGGTATTATTTGTAAGGATGAAAAGGGTTTTCAGAGTGCTCAGGGAATCAGCTGTCTCTAAATTATACAATGAATGGTAGTCGAATTTTAATTACTGGTACTCTATCTATACAGCATTTGAAACTTTCTACATGCTACCTTCTAAAAGTGGGTTTCTGAAAGAATTGTCTCTGTAAGTGCTGTAAGGATCTAATTAGAGGCAATTGCTTGATTTCTGAATCCTTTTGATCAGCCTTTGGTAGTGGCCCACTTCAGAATTCTTCAGGAGCTTTCAACTTCATTGGCAGTCCAGAAATAATGCCTCTGCAGGATGTCACTTGGTGCTCAGAGCTCTGATACACCCTCTATTCAGGCACCTGTACTAGACATTATCAGGCCACAGCAAGAGTCTTTTGCTAACAGCTATAAAGGTACCCAAAAAAATAGGAGGATTGGAATTGTTAAGCACTTTCCAAAGCCTCAGTTTCTCAAAGAGAAACATCTGAGTCCTGCCTTCAGAGATTTGCGGCATCTTGCTGAAATCAATAGAAAGTTCCAGTTTTTACCTTTTTGTATGCTTAGAAAATTCCAAGAACTATTCAAGATACAACATAGATACAATTCTCCTTTAAAAGGAATGTATAGAATAAGCACCACACATCTTCCTAGAAGAATGTGATCTGCATCATTAGGTTAGAGAGGAGTGAGAAGAATTCTTGTTTTCTTTTAGCCATTAGGCAAACAGTGGGAATAACCCAAGTACTTTTCAGAATAAAATGGAGAATATCAATATTATATGCAGTAAAGTGTCATGCTCTATTCACAAAATCATATTTCCTACATTTTCATTGTGTAGTTTTTTTTCCTACTTCTGAAAATTCTAGTGATAAAGAGGTTGGGAAAACTCAGAAATTTCAGCAGTCATCCAGGTTTCAAATGGATAATATTGGGCTATCTATAGCTATTCAGAAATCAGAATTCCAAAATTTCCGCCTGGAGACTGATGTTGTCTTCTTTCTTCAGTTGATAAGAAGACACCTCTTGCAGGATATTAAACACCTTCTAACTTGGATATAACACTTTGGCTGAAGCCTTAGTGTTTCACACATCTCACATTACTTAGTGTTTTTAAAGAAAGAGACAGAATCTTTGAAAAGTCTCTTCCAATGGGAGAAAAAACCCCAACAAACCACCAAAATAAGTTTCATGTGGCAAATACCACCTCACAGTATGCCTTTGAAGATTACGACTGGCTAAGAAACAATCCTTTCAGAAGTAGATGTGGTTTTGGGTTTTCATCTTGTGGAAAGGTAGTCTTTAAATCATAGCATAATTCTTTTTTCAGATGTCCTTTTTTGCAGTGACAAACCAAACCAAACTGAAACCTTTTTATTTGAAGCCTTTGGCAAGACTCTGTAATGTCATAGTACTTCAACAAAAAATGCATTTTCAACAATGTTTTCCTTCAGTTTTCTTAAGAGTGAATGCTATACCATGTAAATTTGTCAGGTGTTTGTGAAATGTTTTTATTTAACTGCTTCCTTTCTATAAAAGCGTATAATATTTGTACAGCTGATAGGAACTTTGCCTTAAGGGTGTTCTAGTCCCAATGGGAATGAAAAAAACATGCAGGTCACATGAGTTACTGTTGTCAATATTCTTATGGCAACTGGTTTTAATGGAGAGAACTCCTGTAGGATTAATTACACTAATGAAATAAAAGAGCTAACACTTCTGTAAGGTTTACATCTTCAATACCTGTGATACCTAGGCTACATGTGAATTAATGATCATCCATGCAAGTATTAGGAGCTATAGCAATTTACATCAGCTGAGAATATTTGAGTTAACATTTTAAAGTAGCACTTACACAACAAAACTTTCTTGTTGGGAAAAAAAAAAATTCCCAAAATCTGTGTGGAAGTGCTTTTAGGGGTAAAACAGATGAGTTAGAATAAATTATTGGATCAAAGACCCTTTTTTCTAAATAAGTCTATGCTGGCTTATCACACATTTCTACAGCTTGCTCCTTAACATTACACTCTTTCTTTGTGACCTAGTGGCAATAGAGTGTTCAAAAACGGCTTCTGTTCAAAAAAATTTAATTTGATGAGTCACTTACTATTGAATGTTGGGTTTAAATGCATCTACAATGATAATATAAATGGACTCTTCAGCTACTCCTACAGAATTTTGAAATAGCTTGTCCCACTACTGTTTTGATTTTTGTTGGTGTACATCCAGAATAACATGTTGCAGAGGTGTGCAAATTGCTTAAATGAGGTTGTCGGTAAGGTAATACTGTGGAGTTTTTCAGGACATTCTTTTGGCGAGTACATGTACTCTAGATGGTAATGTTATGTTTTCCCAATCCCAGAATCCCAGAATCATAGAATCATAGAATGGCTTAGGTTGGAAGAGACCTTAAAGACCATCTAGTTACAACTCCCCTGACAGGGACACCTTCACTAAACCAGGTTGCTCAAAGCCCCATCCAACTCAGTCTTGAACACTTCCAGGAATGGGGCATCCACAACTTCTCCGGGCAGCCTGTTCCAGTGCCTCACCACCCTCACAGTAAAGACTTTCCTCCTAACATCTAATCTAAACCTCCTCTCTTTCAGTATGAAGCCATTCCTCCTTGATCTGTCACTACATGTTCTTTTAAGTAGTTGTTCTCCATCTTTCTTGTAGGTTTCCTTTAGGTACTGGAGGGAGATTCTATGTTACATTCAAATGTAGAATTTTAACAGATTTCTTTGTTCCTTGCATGTTTCTCAGAGGAATGGAGATTTAATATTGACACATGAAAGAATTAAATCCATGTAACACTTTGTTAAACTATTTTTGCTGTCTTAGTTCTGTTGGATCATTTCACTCCAAGCATTGAAAAAAAATCCTGATAGTAAAGTTATAGTGTGGCCTTCATACGAGGAAAGTACTGAAGTACATGAGCAGTCACACAGATTTGAAGAAGATGGTTTCCTGAGTGCTAGTACGTTCCTAATGGGGTAATTTGTGTGTTTAATAACATGCATGATTATAAGCGGTTTTCAAATCCAAGGTTTGAAATGTATATTATGTATTTTATGCTCTGTATTCGCAATTAAATTATCTCATGAAATTTCCTGGATTCATTTGAAAAAGAATGTGTTTTTTTTGCCAGATTTTCTACCAGAGAAAGCTGAGCCTATTTTCCTGGAGGGAGAAAAAAAAGAAAGAAAGAAAAAAGTGTCAATTAAAGGCTAGCTTCCCTACAGCAATACTATAGTTGGTCAAGCTCCATGACTCATCTTTGCTAGAAATACTACAATGATATCACAAACTCCATTTCCTTCTTGCTCCAAGTAGGTTTAGTCTTCTAACTGTACAGGGAATTCAGTTTTCTGAAAGCTCTTTGATTTCTAAGGAAGTAATGTTTCCTAGTGCATTGGACATGGAGCAAAGCAGGCATCAGGCAGCTCTTCTCTCACTGTAGCAATTTTAGCCTCTGTTTTCTCCACTGGTTGAGCCAAAAGTTGTAGCATCAACTCCAAAAATAGCCCATGTAGCCTTTGCAAAAACGTCTAAGGAGAAATTTTGGGAAAAACTAAACCAAACCAAAACTTTTTTTTTTCACATCCTTTAAAGATATTTGTATAAATCTGTTTCTTTAAAATCATCCCATCTCCTGACCAAAAAATATTAAACTGGGGGCTGAATTTTAATTTTTGATTTAGTAATTCAATACATCTTAAACTTGCATATAGGGCCTTCCAGGATAAAAGACAAGCCAAATAATGTTTGGCCAGCACTGGGTATACATGGCTGCTAGCAGAACGAGGTTGCAAACAAAACCTTTTTCCAGGACTAGAAGGAATAGTCTGTAGAAATTTTATATTACCGCTTGAAACTGTTCAGAAGTGCTCTAGCAGTCCTCCCTTTATTACCATGTAAGCCGTTGGAGCCTGAGTGGAACAGTGGGACACTGAGTAGCTAAACTTTGTGTAACTGATAAAGACAATTATCTGACTGTATCTGTCTGGTGACCCCTTATGCTTGCTTGCTGAGAGAGGAAAGACACAACACTCAGTGATGATGGGGAGCACGTAAACCAGGAATGCAGTGTCCTTGGAGACCTACTGGATGTGAAACTATAGCTACAGCCTGCAGCAACAGGATGTAATGTATGCTTAGCGGGGGGAAAGAAGGAGCAGAGCCTGGTTGTCTGGCAGAACTTTTGTGTTCAAAATATGGCTCGTTGCTTTGAGAAAGAGTATCTAACCATCACTGATAATTACAGACTAAAAATGTACACCAGAATGGCTCCCACTAATCAGCAGTTGAGGCATTTCCTGGTATTTTGAAAAGTATACAGAATAACTGTTTTTCAGTGCTACCAGAGAGTGAAGATTTTTTCTGCACTGCCTGACTCAAACTGAAAACAAATGGGTTTAGTAAGAGGAAGATACTGAAGATGTTAGTGCTGCAATAATGGTTTGAAATCTGTGTGGGAGACCACTGGACATCAAAGAAAAAAGCACAGCTTGGAGCACTGTCAAAGGTTGAGTGCTTATTTTTTAAAAATAATCTCATGATAATAACTGTTGACAATTCTCTGATAAATATTGTGGGATCTGCAAGAATTTAGGGCACTTAGAACACGTGCAGGTCACAAAAAGTCTAATCACTGTAATATAAAGTTAATGCCAGCAGATTTCAGTGTCATGAGTTTACAGATGAGTGTAGGCAATACAGAAGTTGTATAGCTGACAACTGTTAGCATGGATTTCTTTATGAGGGAAAGAAACATACCAAAACATAGAATGTGATAAGGGGGCTTATAAGAAAGCTGGAGAGGGACCTCTTACAAGGCCCGTGGTGATAGAACAAGGGGTAACGGCTTTAAAGTGAAAGGATTTAGATTAGGTATAAAGAAAAAATTCTTCACTGGGAAAGTAGAGAGGGGATGGAATAGGTTACCCAAAGTTGTGGATACCCCACCCCTGGAAGTGTTCAAGGCCAGCTTGGTTGGGTCTCTGAACAGCCTCGTGAAAAGTGTCCCTGCACATGACACAGGGGTTGGAACTGGGTGATCTTTAAGATCTCTTCCAACCCAAACCATTCTATGACTCTATGATTTTGATCTATCTTTCATGACAGGGATATTAATGTCTAATGAATAGGGATATGTCCAGAAACCCATGCCTACCTTAAAGAGGAGGTAGGGGCAGTCCACCATTTAAAATTATTTAGTATCAGTGGATAAAGGTGAAAAACGTTCACCTGAAGAGCTGTCATGCCATTCAGATAGGTAAACCTTGCTCCCTATGTAATACAGGCAATTCTAGAGGGTTGTCTAGTCCACCGGAGTTATTGTTTAAGGAGTACAAGGAAGGTAGCGTAATATCCGTCTATTATGCCCCAATCAGCTGAAGCTGGGATTACGCACAATTTATCAAACATGAGGTAGGTTTTTTCGGTGTCAAATGTGTCTGGTTTATTGAGTTTATCAACCACTCTACATTGTGATAACAAATATAGTAGACCTAGAGCTATTTAAATCAGATCTGATTCTGGGAACAACACATTTGCTTAATCATATCTGCCTTTCTTCTTCCCCTGAGATTGGGCAAGGAGAAAAGGGTTAGTGGTTAGTCCCTGTGAAGCACCACACTAACACAGACCTGTTGTTTTTAGATCCCAGGCTGGTGTACCTCAGGACAGCACTGCACAGCTGTGGAGAAACACCAACAGAAGAGCTGCCATGGGCAAGCAATGCCTACACTACATGAATGTCTCCTCAGGGCTGCACAGATACTTGGCAGCCAAAGGTAGCTATTGAACCCTGTCCTTCTAGGTGCTTAATTAATTGATTGTTGGCTGTTTTCTATCGTCAATGCTCTGCTTAATTTTCTTCATATTTTCAGCTTTCCACAGGAGCACGCTTAAGGTCCTAGGGCCAGTGATCCCTTTGGCAGCAGTTTTTCTCAGATCACAGACCAATGTGTTTTTAGACATATTCTTTCCTCTGTGTCATTTTTTAACAGCTGAACTATTTTAGCCATGTGATCCTCCAAGAATTCAGAGACAGGTATCTAGCCTAAAAAGTTGAGCTTGAACGGCTGAATTAGACAAGTGTACAATAACTGAGAACAGACTCTCATGGAGGAAACACTGTCAAACAATTTTTCTCCAGTTTCTGGAGCTGCTGGCTTGGCCTACTGTATTATTTGGGTTTATTGTGAAGTTTCTAATTTTATGCATTTCACTAAAAACCAGTAATATAGGAGTTAAGAGCTGATTTCTAACTCTAAGAAAAGTATAGATTAAGAAGTCAGTTCTTTCTTGATGCCTCTTTTCCTTTTTCTTTCAAAACATATTAGTGTGTACCGGATGCCCTCTTTCATTATAGAACCACTTCTCACTGCTTTCATATAATCTATGGTATTTAATTCAGTCTTAAATTATTTTGTTCGACCATGGTTAACCCTTGCTACCACAGCATCTTCATTTCCTGCCTTTTTCCAAAACTCCCACGTGGTACAGCAAAAGCAGTTGGTCTCAACCTGTTCCTACGCTGAGCATTTCATTTAATGCTGTCAGTGTTGCTCCACTTTTGCTTTATCATTCTAGGCTCTAAGAGGCTCCTGATAGATTGAAAAAAATCTCAGTAATGCAGTGGTAGGAACTAGTTCCTTCGTGGCAATCTAAATACCTTCAGAAGTCACTTTTTTTTCTGCAACCCAGCATGAGGTTTTAGAGATTTCTGGCAATTAAAACAATGCTATTAAGTGCCATGTCAGATAAAGTGTGCTGTGTCTTCACTATCTGAGGCCTCATTACTTGCGTTGTTCAATGTTGGTCATACTGACTGCTTTGAAGAGAGGGAAGCCCTAGCCTGCAATTACTTATCTACATTACTTATCAGGTTGAAGCCTGATAAGACTTGGTTTTCTTTAGTACTTCATTCACTAGAAAAGAAACCTTTCTAAGATTTTTAGTTTTCAGATTTGCATCTTTTTTTCAGTCTTTGTTGATGACAATATGACCTTTTTCATCTTTTCCCCCTGCCCTCCCATCTATAGATAACAACATATATTCAGTTGGTGTTCTGTCACATGATGAAGGTATCCCCCCACCTCATGTTCTGCAAAGAGGGGTCAAGTCCTGGTAACTCTCATTTTTTGCTCATCTGCATCAGTGTTGCACTAGGACAGCCCTAATGTTTGACTTCAGTTCCTTTACACGTGGCTTGTAAGGTTAAGGAACCAGCAACATGTGTTCCTAGCACTGCAGCAGGGGAAGGAGTTTGCTGGTGGAGCACTGATAATGGCCATGTCTGGTATGCACGCCATGGATTTTACATCTCAACCCTCTAGTGTGCTTTTTTCCCCTCCTTTAGATCTAGGATATCAGAACCTAATAGGAAGAGATACAGGGTATCAAAAAGTGACAAATGTAATTGTTAACCAAAAGAAAAATAAAAAAGTTACTAATGTAATCTTGAAAAAAAGTTAATGTGAGCTACTGGTTGCTATTGCATCCTTTTCTTTAAACAAATGCTGTTGTTTTGGTTCTGAAGGACTCTTTTCAAATCTCAATAGTGACAGGTGACATTAACAGAGTACAGCAGCCATTCAGCTCATGCAAAGCCACAACCTAATTTTTCATAAGAGCTCATCCATTTTTGCTATTTACAATATTATTTAAAACCACTTTTTTTTTTTTTTTTTTTTTTTTTTTTTTTACTTAAGTGGAAAAAATGGCTTTTGACCTGAAGAGTAATTTTGTGCATTACTGAGAAAGATTCTGATTTTGTCTATGTTAAAGATTAAAGGACCACAATCTGCATTATTCATAGGTGTAGCGCTATTCCCTCTGGCAAGTAATTTGAGAGAAAAGGTTGTTTAAACTTCTGGATGAATCACCAGACTGGTTTTAAACTTCTGTTTTGCCAAGGAGGCTTCTTGTGTGTTGCTTCCTATCTGAAAAAATGAGGACAATACTTTGTTTTTTCACCCCATTTTCAACAATTTCTTTCTCCAGTCAGTCAAGTCTATTTAATTATTTCTAAGAGTAACTTTTATCAAGACAGAAATTTGTTTGATATTCTTAGATATTGTTACAATATCACTGATTTAAAGAATTAAAATACGTAATAACTTGTCTCTGGTAGTTTTGCATTTCAAATGTATTATTTGAATATTTTGCTGTCATAGGACAGAGTAACTGAGGTCTGAAATTCTCTACCAAAATTACAGTCTTGCAAATGTTGCACTAGCCAGCTGAACACAAGAATCTGAAATTTATCAGAAGTCCATTCAGTCATGGTTTCTGTTGTCTTGGAAAAATGATACATTTGAGCAGTTTTGTAATTTCATCTGCCCCGTAAATATAATCTAATTTAAAATTTACTGTGCTGAGAAATATTCACTCAAAGATTCAGGAAAACAATATAGAATGTAAACCCTTAAAACCACCCTCAGGTTATATGTTTATATTCTATTAACTTTGTACGATGACTCCAGGTTTTATCTCTTTTACTTTAATTCAAATAAAGTAACAAAATGAAGCTATTGTGTTCTGTAAGTTTTGAGAGAATAGAAGCAATAAAGTCTATAATCTAACAGTGGTTTCTCTTCATTTTATATGTTTATTTTTAATCAGGTTTTATCATTAACAGCTTCAAGTATTTTTCCCTGTTGTCCGATAGTGATTTAGTTCCCAGTTCTCCAAAAACCCTCACTAAACTCTGTTTGAAGGAAAGTAAACTTGTGTATGAGTCTCTGCAGTTCATCCCTTCATTAGAACCTTCCTCTCATATCGAGTCTTGTGCCCATCATTGTCCGTAAAGCTCACTGGACACTGCACTGCTGAACTGCTGCAGCCCAGCCTTCACCAAGCAAACCATTCCTTTCTGTGTTTCTGGAGATGGTTGTTCCCACAGCAGTTGATGTTTTTTGCTGAGCTTTCACTTTATTACTTCTTTTGATGCCTGTCTCAGTAGCTTCTTGCCTTCCTTTTTCCAGCCATTCCAGACTTCCCCATGAAAACTTCCTTTCCAACCTGCAGCACTGCTTACCAGTAGCTCTTGCCCAGCTTATTTTTTAATCTGCCCCAGCTTCCCCACTTCTAGTTTCAGCTCAGACCACTGTCCTCTTCAGTAATCACTCTCCTTTGGCTCTTCTCCCTCCTTTCTGTCTCCCTTTGTCTGGTGTAGATATCTTTTGCTCTTCAAACAGCCCTTCTCCAGTCCTACACTGGCAAGAGCAGCTCAACTGCTCCTTCCAGGTGTTTGCCATAGGGAGTTGGCAATGTGGCAGGTCATGTCTGTGATAATGGCTTTTGCTGTCAGAAGCTTTGTTCCACTATCAATGTTTGGCACAAAATATAGAGTTTCGACAAGAGTATTGTGGCCTGATCCAATTTCCACTGAAGTCAGTGGAAGTTTTTGCTCTGATTTTAGTGGGTGCTGGATCAGACTGATGTCTGGTGACTAATGCTCTTTTCATTGTGTATTTCATAATACAAATATCCACGGAGGAACATGACCCAGAGAAATATAAGGTACTTATTTTTCAATATTCATTCCCAACTCTTGGCAACAACAGTCTAACACAAATATTGTTTTTAAATGCTTTCCAAGGAGTTTGTTTATCTATATTCTTCACCTAGCAGCCCAGAAAAACAAGCTTTCAGTTTAGAAATCTGTTTGGCTAAGGCAACATTTATATTAAAACAGACTTACTGAATCTTCGTTAAAATAGAATATATATTATCTTTTACTGCCAGGTTGAAACTCTTTGCTACCTGGGCTCGCTTCCTACTTCCAGTAAGGCTGTCACTTGCAGTGCACAGGACCATCACTTTGCTGCTGATAAAATATTTATTGTGGACTGCATCTTAACCTTAGCTGTGCAAGCTTGCAAATTTATCATGTTAATCACTACACTTGGAATCTGAAATTAGGGTATTATCTTGACCAAAAGAAGTAGCAGTAGAAAGCCATTGACACGTTTTCTTCCTTCTGCAGGCATATTCCTCATCTAATTTGGGACTTGCACAGTAGAAATGATTAACTATTCAAGTGAGTATCACCTCCTCCCATAAATAATATAAATGTTTTTCTTCCTTACTAATCTACTGTATAGAGAGAAATACTTGTCTGTGGTACAGTAGGATACAAGAGCTGAATATGAATGTAAAGTCCACAGCCACGTCAGTAAAATTCATACTGACGATAGAGAAAAAATAATTCAGACTCTCCATACACTTAGATTTATCCTCAAGTAATTGGCAGCTAGTATCTTCAAAGATTTTATCTCTACTGAAGATGCTTCTGGCCCTCACAGAAAAGAAATAATGAGTCTACTCAGTTTTCTCTCTATACAATGGGAATAACACTGCCACCTCATTTTTAATTCTTTAAAAATAAGTAGATAAAGTGCCCACACTTAAAGGCAAGGTGGTATGCAGGATAAAATTATTGAATTTGTTTATATTGTAGACTTTGGATTAGCTATGCTAAAAAAACCAACAAAAATATAACTAAGCAAAGAAAAAGTACCAAAAAATAGTGGATATATCATCATTCAGTGTTCAGGGTGAAAATAGGATTTTGCAGTGCAATAGTATTATGATTCATTTCATCATGAAAACTAACACTCATTGCAAAGCTGGATTCATGTTTGATATTTCATGTTATCACTTTGTCTGTCCCTCAGCATGCTGCTCCTGCAGGTTCCTGATGAAAGCTGGCCCTCCCCTGGATGACCATCCTGGCAGTGGACATCCTCGGTCCCCAGGGGTCTGCAGGCAAGCATGTGCCCATGATGGATGGTGGATGTTCTCCTGTGCATGCATTCAATGGCTTTCTTGTATCAGCATATAAAACCAGAAACTTTGGGTATTACAGATCAAAAATAATGCTAAAATTTATTGAATTTTATTTTTTATGAGTGTACCTTATTCCATTCACCTAAATAATAATATAGACTTGTAAATTCATATATTAGCACTGAAATGAAATAAGGCTGTTAAAAACAATAGGTGGAATGTGTGTATATGTCCCAAGCATTTCAGTATTTATAACAGTGAATTTCGCTGCAATACCGAAGAATAAATCTTCAGTATATAAAATACTACATCTATAAGAAGATGGGCCCGTCTTCTCCATATAATTATCTTTATCAGTGTAAATTAATGTTAGCATGTTTTGTTAGCCTTTTTCATGAGAATAAGATTTGTGTTGTTTAATTTATTATATTGATTACACAATGATGAACTGCTTTGGCCTTTTCAATTTGCTGTTATGGGATTGGTTATCCATTACAGTTCATTACCTCAAGCTACTTTGGTTTAAACATGAAAGAAGTGGAAAAGCCATCCAATAAAATGACATAGCTGTGGAAAGGTTGACGAACTACATGGCGTCCAACTAAAGCTGACAAGCATTAAAGTTTGGATTTCTCATTCTTATGACAAAGATGGTAATAGGAAGAGAAAACAGCAGTATCTAATCCATTTTTATGACAGTGAGTGTAATTAAATTGGAAAGCATCTGAAAGCAACTTGTTCTTATTATAATTTATATATCCTTATCTTATGCCCCTTCCTTCATTTTTCTAATGTAGGGTTGGTATACCAGTGTAACCTTAGGACAGTGATTCTTCGGGAAACATGCAAGATGATATGTACAGAGGAGTGTGTTATAAAGTGGTTTATATATTTCTGAAGAGATTCATATCTACTGATATTAATATTTTAGATGAGAAAAGGAATGGTTGAAAGTATAGACAGCAGTTTTACTGCTTGATGTTCCCCAAAGTGAGAATATATGTCATATGAATCTTTTGTGAATCATTATCCACAACATTTAATAAGATTGATCTTTACTTTGGAGTGACCGGTGTTTCTAGATTCAGGAGTTTTTGTCTTCCATTATCTCAGACATTAACTTTTGTTGAGAAAATGAATGATAAAAGTGATATGAAATAAGGATCAATCATTTTTATCAGTATGTTAAAACATAAAGAAATCCACTTACTACAGAACTAAATTAAAATGTAGACTGACTAAATATTTCACTATGAAAAACTGTTGGTTTAGATTTTGTTTTTTTTTGTTTGGTTGGGTTTTTTTTTGTTTGTTCGTTTGGGGGTTTTTTGTTTCTGTTTTTGTTTTTTTGGGTTTTTTAATTTTTTTTTTTTTTTGAGGAGAGAGGGTTTGTTGTTGTTGATTTGTTTTTTTAACAGGCTGTCCTACTGTAAGGGTTTTTTAATTATAATTTATTGTTGTGATTTATATAATGGTGCAAAGTTTATTTTTTGTAGGCTAAATAAAGGTCNCCCCCCCCGTTAGTGCTAAATAATGTAAAGAATGACTGCATACCATTTAAAGCCTCAGTCATGCAAAAAGTTTTAGTATATGCTCACCCATAAGTATAGATACAAAAGATTATTCATGCTGAGTTACCTCAGCATCTCGCAGAAACCAGAAATGGAAGCTTGTCTCAGAGCACACAGAATAAGATGTTTGTACAAGTATAAGAAATGTTTGTGACATGAAATGATGAACACAAGTGACATTTGAAAATGGTACTGATACATCTGAATTCAACTACAGGTCCTGCAGTTTCTGGATACATAGTACAGCACCGTAGCTTTTCCCCTCTGATGGGTATGTGGATCACAGTCTTTATGTCAGTCCAGTCCTCAGCCCAATGTTACTGCTCTTGCCCCGTGCCCTCAGAGTTTATAACAGCTCAGTATGTATGAGGGCTCACCAAGCTAACTGGAAACATTGTAGGAGAAAAGCAATTTCATTTTTATCTGGTATTTAATATAATTATCTTGTATTTAGTCTTGCAGATCAATGTTTGGGTTGAAAACAATGATATACTAACATTTCTTTGGGTTTTTTTTTAATTTTAAAAGGGGTAGTTTCCTTTGAAAGTTTCCTATTGGTAAATATTTGTCATGATAAAAAGCATGCATATCTGTGTATTATTAATCAGGGTAAACAAAATTCTGATTAATTTTCAAGTTCTGGTCAAAGCTTTTTTCATTCCAGCGGGGGTCATCACTTTATTTTTGATGCTGTGACAATGCTGAAGGAATTTGAAAAGTTAGCACAAACAGTTTTAGTTTGTAGGGTGTGACGGACAATACCCATTTTATCAACAATTTATCTATTATGTCCCTTTATAAAGGTGGTGGGCCTCTGAGAAGGTGACTGTTGCTTGGTTTGTCTGAAACAGGCAGATCTTTTTGAGGGAGGATGTGCTTCTTGAAAACTATTTCAGACAAAAAGGAAACAGGACAAAAAGAAGAGGATATGTATATGAAAATGCAGTGAGCAGGAAGATGGAGCAGACCAGAGTCATGGAGACTTTGGAGAAGATCATGAAGTATATCTGCACACAGCTAGGCTTCTGACAGGATGGAAAGAGGATTTCTAGGGCCTTTAACAAGGCTGTCTGAAGTTTGTTGCAACACAGAAAGCTGTTGAGGTGCTGATCTCAGGTCAAGCCTGGAGGAAGAGCTTACCTGCAAGAAAGAAGTGGATAAGGAAGTTCCATCCAAACCACTTTTGGTTGTTTTATGGTAACAGATTTGTAAAAAGCCCCTCTCAAAACTCCAGCTTGTCCCAGGGTCATATCAAGGCTTTTTCGGGTGAAAACTTACTTTCAGTGTAAGTTTGTGCTTGCAAATAAAATATATATTAAAAAACAAACAAAAAACCAACCCAAAAACCACCCCAAAAAAATAAAACCCCCCCAACAACAACAAAAACAAAAATAATAAAACCCCCACAAAAATTAATTAGTTTTTATTTACAGTTTTTTGTATATTTGTTCATTGATTTGTGCTTACAAATTAATACCAGCAGGTGTCCTCTCACCACAAGAATTAGTGATGCAAGTGTGATTCCCAGAGACCTGTGGGTCAAACAGCACTGTGAACTTGGCACGGGCTTTTTCAGGGTGAAAGCAAATGTTATAACTCATGTGCATGCATTTTGGTGCTGTGGAGTATGAGAGAGTTTTCAATCTGAGATCTGACTTTCAGCTGTAGTAACAGAAGGCCACAGTATGATTTGAATTTCTAGATTCAGTTCCTGCAGGTGGTGACTTAGACAACTAATAATGGAGCTGGGGAGATTCTGCTGTTGGGATATACTTGCTAAATGCACTGTTACTACAATGATTTGTAATTAGACACTGAACACTGTATAAAATGCTTAATATAATAAATTTACTTGATATTTTTTCATGCTCCTGGTAAAAGTTCTCTAGACATGTTGCTTTCTCAAGGGTGTGATGAGCAAAAGCTCACTGAATGAAAGTTGGGCAGGGAACTCACTTTTTGCTATTGTTTTTCTTTTGAAAGAGAATTATTGGTGGTTAGAGGATCATTTTATACTGATGAAAGCATTAGGTGCTATTCTCTTCCCAGTCTCCCCCTATGTGTCCTGCTGTCTTCCTTGTGTCTACAGTAGCAATTAGCCATGTGACTCTGACTGTATTTGTCAAGAAAATGATCCAGGTAGAAATTAATGCTATTTTGTTATTGTCAGATTACATTTTAGCCTGCTTGGTCTTCCCTTGTGGCTGGAACAAGCATTTAGCATGAGGATTTGGGGAAAGAAAAAGAAAAAGGTCAAGAAAGCTGTTTTGGCAATGGCCTTTATCAGCTTACATTGGTCATATGGTCTTATGTCAGCTTAAGTTAATTGTCAATAGTAACTTGATTTAGAAGGCAATAGCAGATCAACTGAAAACCTTCTGCTTCTCCTTGTGTGCACACAGTGTACTCAGTCACAGTTCTTTTGTGCAGGATACAGGGCTCCTTCCACACATTCCTGTGTAATCTGGGAAAAAAAAAAAAGTGGATGTGGATGTCCTTAGAGCCTTACTCCACCCTGACTGTCTGCGTGCACCCATATGCTGCTATGTGCACCTACGTATACTCTCTTCTCCTGCATCACACCTGAATCCTTGTAGGCCAAGTGTACTCAGGGCTAGGTCCCCACACAAACTCTTTTTAAATAAACCATATTTTTTTTTAGTTTGTTATCCCAGATTTTTATTTATTCCATTTGTAAATATGTGGGTCAGCAATCTCCAGGTGTAGAGAAGAATTTGATAACTTTGGCTTCTTTCCATGTCAGTTTATAGCACAGTGTCATGCATCTGCCTGTGAGAAGGAGGGGTCTGTACCTGATCTAGCCACCCTTTACCATCCATGGTTGATGCCACAACTAACTGCCTTATTCTTATTCCCTTACTCTGACAGAAGGTAAGATACAAGCAACAAAATTTATAAGTAATGTAGTTTATTTATTCAGTTGTGTTATTTAGGTTGATTTATCTTCATGCTGTGTAGTCTTGGTAAAATAGAAAATCCTGTTACTTCTACTTAGAATAAAACCAGTGTCATAACTGGCACATTGTTTATGGATCAGAAAAAAATGGTAAATAATCCAAAGGCAAGTATTTTTCCTTTCAAATCCATGGCTAAACTACCACAGCATCTATTACACCTGGAATATATGGAGGAGTAAAAGATCAGTGTCAAATTAGCTAATCTTGTGACAGCAGATATTTTTGTAGTCTTTCTGAATTTTTACCATTAGATTATTAATTCAGTCTTTCATGGCTCTGGAAATATACAAGGAGGAAAAACTTGCCATATGTCCTCTGTTTTGGCTTGCTGAACCTCAAGACACTTAAATGTCTATAAATGATCCCAAAGGGATAGAATTGAAAACTGGTCTGAATATTATAAATGGTTCGGTTACATTCAGTGTGAGATTGAATGACTTCTAGTACTCCCAGATCTGTATCAACTCAACAGAAGCTTTTCTCAGATATGCTAGCAATAACATGCCAGTAGCATAACTTGTTATGTACTGACATATTTTTACTTATATGAAATGTAAGGTTACCATAAACCTATACAAAAAAAGTGAAACTTAGATTAAGCAACAGGGATCAGAGAAGGTCAGGTTTTGTTGAGATTTTTGCTTCTCTCTAAATTACTAATAACTTGTGGTTTGCATGATACATGTCACAAATGTCTATTATTGGCTTGCGGGGGTTCCGCTTATTGGTTTTAGGGGTAACAGCAAATGCTGTGTCACAGTACAGTTGGAATAAAGTTTTAAATATATAGCATTCACAGGCACATAGCCACTTGTTAGCTCCCTTATTTTTTAGCTTAGGATAGATGAATACTCAGATTTTAAAGGGCTGGGGACTGCAACTCTTAACATCCAGGCAGTTGGTCCCCATTTAAAATCCAGATTTTTCTACTGTGTCCCTGCACATGAAATTTAAAAAACTGGGCTAATGAAAATGAATGCTGAGATACCAGCAAGTTGGGAAAGACTTAAACTGGACAGGTGAAGAATCACAGTCTGAAACTCTCTGGGGCCTGCATGCTTTAGGATCCCTACCCAGAATCCATAACTTGGACTTCTTTCCTAGTGTCCCTTCTTGAGAGGTGTGATTTTTGAGTGCTCTCAGGCAGTGGGAAGGTTTAAAACATGCTCTTCTGCTTTTTGCACGAGTTTCCAAGCTGTTGGTGAACGACTCTGTTAAAGGGGGATTGAAGCTGTTGCCAATACCAACACTATCTCAAATTAAGTATTAGCTAAAGTTGTGGTTTGCATGCAGCCCGATTCAACTAGATCAAGGTGAGACATCAACATGATTTCAGTGCTTGGGACTGTCTGAAAACNATAAAGGGTTGTTATTCTGTTTGTTTCTCCACATTTCCTCAATTAGGGCCTTTTAATTTCGGATTTACAACTGCTCAGAGGGAGGAGTTTTGGTCTTCCTTATAACCCATCCTCCTTAGCAAAACACTTCTGTCTCACTAAACTGAGACAACCTCCCCTAGGTATATATGTGCTTATGGCATCTTCAGGGTTAGGCAAAAGAGTTATTGAGGCTCAGTTTTGGATGGGTGTACCTCTACTCCTTCTCTCTCTCTTTTTTTTTTTTTTTCCTAATTTGATCCTAAATCTCAGTTTTCACTTGGAGTGATAGCAGTGATAATATTAACTCTTTGTAAAATGTGTTGTTCTGTGACCATGTTTTCTTGAAAACAACAAACTACAAAAATAAGACTGTTACCCCTGCTTTGTTTAAAAAAAAAAATCATTTTACAAATTGACATAATAAAGGTGTATCATAGAGGTTTTCTGATGCTTAATTAGTGTATTTGAAATACCAGCAAGTGTTATGAGGTTTTCAGATATATTTCGAGCAACATGCAGCTGGCCTCAGTGTCAAACTACAGCAAAATATGCAAGAACTAATATTTGTTACCAAATTCAGTTAGCTGAAGAGATTTATGAGCTGAACTGTTGAGATAAAAATATATTCACTTAAGCACAAAGTATAGCTGATCTTGCCCTCTAATGCAGAGTTTACAAATGGACAGCTAAATAAAAAGAATCTAAATGTTACATGTTCCTTTTGCTACCTTTTAACTTCCGCTGCATGAATTCGTGGAGAGTTTTTTGAGTTATATTTAACGCCTACAGGAGACTCAGACTTTCCATTCACTTTAAAGGTAGGTGGACTTGTTTGTTAGCAATTTTAGTAAAACCTGGTGATTTTCCTGTCAGATTTGGGGTGCTGGCGATCCTAGAGTGTTATAGAAGACACTTTAAAAGATATAAAATGTTGGAAGATGTTTGAAAGATGCAAAATGTATGTTGCAAAATCTTAAAATCTATTTATAAAATCATGACTTTTTAAACATAGGCAAGAAACTACAGGGTTACTTGTACAGAGAATTGGGTATAATTTACAAACTACTGCTTTCACTGCCAATGAAGCAGACTAGTAAGATAATAGATTTAAAAGTAGCAATAACATCTAGCAGTAAAACAGATTTCAGAAATCTGTAGCCTTCAGATGATTCACATGTGCTGTAAAACTGCTTGGAGGTGAGACCTTTTTTCTGCTGTTTCTGAAGTGCCTCAGCATAAGGCACTCACTGGTACCTGGAGCTTTATACCATTTTACAGTATAATTACTAATGGTAATACCTCCTATTTGTTCTTCTAAAATAAAAACTATAGGCAGAACAAAAATTCTGTATTCCATCCAAAATGGATTGGGTGCAGCATCCAGACTTCTGCACCTGCATGGTTATGTACCCAGCAAAATCAAAAAGAGAGAAACTGCTACCAGAATTTTATAGGAGTTTTATAGCTTTTGCTTGTTGTGAGATCAGACAATCTGTCAGCATATTTTTGCTTTAAATATATTTTCTTACATATGTAAATATGTAATGGGTTGTGCCTGCTGAGGTTAAATTCTTCTTGAAGCTTTGGAATGAATCAAATGTGGTTTGCAAAGTTATAATTTTGCAGACTGAAATATGACATCCAGCTGTCTATAGGGTTTCTTCCCACCAGTAAGTCAGGAAACATGGATTAACACAATTTAAAAAAAAAAAGAGGAAAATCAGGATGATTTAAATGTGGTGATGTAATGTTTCTTCTAATGTGTAGTTAAATGAGGGCTTATGTCATGATGTACAAGCCACTGACACTATCACATGGAAAATTATCTTCTGATCACATGCTTCCAGATCAGATATTAGGGGATTACAATAACTTATGGATTGTCTCAGTGGCATCTCTTCAGATGTAGATCTTCATATGTCTTAATTTCAGTCAATGTTTCTGCTGGATACAAGAATTCAGCAGTTACACTGAGGATTAATTTGATGGGTTGCTTTAAAATGGATTTCTTCCTCCATCAGAAAGCAACTGATCGTTCTAGTTCTTGTTATTATTGGTAAACCAGTATGGCACGTCTATGTTTGGTAAATTAGAAGTAAGGTGGTCAAATTAACTTACCTTGGGTGGGGAGTGTGGTTATACTGTTAATGATACTCAGCTTGAGTAGAGAGCAACAAAAAAGTATTTTGAGAGAAGCTTATTAACCCCAACATTGACTTAGTACAGCAAATCTTTGTATGATACACCATTGTCCAGACTCTTCTTTTATCATCTAGAAGTTGTGTTGTAGTAGCCAGGAAGATGTGACAATAAAGGCTGAGCAAATGTGTGCTTAGGAAGTAATATCTTTTATCAGAAGAAGAAGGAAAGGAAAATCTCATCAATGGAATAAGAATAGCAGCCAGGGTTTTGTTTTCTGAGTCCCAACTGTAAAACAGTGTAAAAAGGGACAAGAATGAGCTTTCTTAAGTCTTACTTATGTTGAGATTTTAACGCATAGGTTCCATCTGATTCTCAGGCAGCAGCCAGAACATCTATTTGCTATCCCTGTCTTGTTTTGTATATACAACACTGCTTGGACTGGATGCCTTGAGCCAGGTACCCACACCATAGTTCAGACTACTGGGCTGTGTGGAAGGATGTGGGGGAAGCTTTATCTTTTTGCATAATAGCCTAATGGGTAAACTCTTACTCAGAAAGGGGAAGGGATTCCCCTGCACCACTCCCTCCACCCAGCAGTTTGAGCACATATTTGATGAACACTGATCTCATGTTTGGATTCATACTCCCAGTACTTCACAAAAATGGAACCAATTATGGTCTAACACTCAATGACCATAAGTATTGTAGGGAGTGGGATCTGACGCACTGCTTGTAGCAGACTTTTCTCTGGTCTGCCTCAGAACTCACAGTAAGATGGTATTCCCTCTTCGACAGCCAGGGTAGACACAGACTAGATCTGGTTTTAGGGCACTCTTCTGTAATCCTTCTTAGGCTGGTTGGAGGAGATCATTGAGCCTAAATCTTCTGTTTCTCAAGAAAATCAGCAAAACTAAGGCAGTTATAGAAGTTAGTGACTAACAAGAGGGGACAAAAATCCCCAGCATGCACACCTTTCTCTTTATAAGGGGTCATTTGTGCTCTGTGAGTCACCTGTGTGGTGGTCTGGGTTCTGGCAGCGTGGAGGTGCTCAACATTGTCTGTTGGTTCCTTAGGCATTTGTCAGAGAAAGACAGAGCCTCATTTAGGTGTCCTTACAGTGCCCTCCGGAGGTCTTCAGGGCCACCTACAAGTCGCCTTTGTAGGGAACTTGTGACTACACGGGTGTCCTCATATCAGTGGAGATGGGTGTAAACTCTGATGCCCACCCACTACAAAGCATAGTAACTGAGGACTTCTGTTAAAGCCTTATGAAGCCAGGAATATTCAAAGGAAAAAGAAGACGGATAGCTGAAAAAAGGCAAAGAGAAATCTCTGCTCCCACGTCTGAGCATTGGGATTAGAAGGAGGGTCAGAGTGATGACGAGTGGGGAGAGAAGTGCAAATTGGAGTGGAAGGAGATGAGAGACGAGGAATGAATGATATAGCTGTGGGTGCTATAAAATGAAGGAGGAGCTGTGGGAAACAAGGGTCATAAGAGAGTCTTTATCATCATTCACATTCAACCAGGTCATTAATGTGCTACCATCCTACAGGTATAATAACAGGACAATTGCTGATGAATGTTTTCAGTATAGATCAGTAGCTTGATTTACTCTACAGGTGTCTTGTATTTTCCAATCTGATAATGTTTGGCTATATTAAATAGTTCGCTGTCTTCTCTTATAAGGTAAAACTAACTCTTAAATGAGAGCAACAGGTCTAATTAAACGGTCTGTCCTAGGATTTGCCATTGTTGTGATTAATTTCTCCAAGGTGATCAATCCTAGTAGCCAACTCAAACAAACATGAAAAATAATAAGTCTTGGAAATTACTTGGAATGTGATCACTGCATAATGATTCCCAGATGAGATTGTACACTTTTTCATAAATGTCTGCAGTTTGTTTGTTAGCCATGGCACAGTTTGCCCATCTTTCTTGAACTGAAAGAATAACATTTTTCATGCTGGCAAAAGCATCTTACAAAAACACATGGAAAGCCACTGACTTTATCCAGATCAGGATAAGGATCTGATTGTTTCTTCACTCTAATCAAGTTTGTATCATATTTGTCACAGGAAAACTGAATAACTAAGAAATAATTAAGTGTGAAAAGAAAATCAAAGTGTGATGGTGATTCCCAAGAAGATAAATAGAAACTAGGGACACCGTCTGCACAGAGGATGATGAGATTTGTGTGCCTACTTCCCTCTTCAGTTTTTGAAAGCATTTGTCTAAACTCTTATTCTTTTGTTGGCTTTCCAAAGAAGTCTTATCAAAAAATCTGAAAAATTAGTAGCATCGTAAAGTAGTCAAGTTGGTGCTGCACTGCAGATTAAAAAAGATCTATGTTCATTTTTGCTAGCAGTGAGGGAATGTAGTTGGGTTTTTTTGTTTTTTGGTTCTTGGAGGAAGCCTGTTTTATTCTTCATATATTTAACTGCTGCCTTAAAAACAATGGACAGATTTTGTTCTTAACCCCACTATTCTAAATCTAGAGTAATAGCCAAAATGATTGATTCACTTAAATTGTAAATTCAGAACATTTGGTAATCTACTTAGCTGAGAGAAGCTCTAACATTGTCATTTTTCCTGCTGCATTTAAAGCTTCTGCACATTCCTCCACCACAGCACACAGTTGCCTGTGATTTCTTTTTTCTCATTTTTACATTGCTTCGTACTTCTTCAGTGAAGTGAGTTTCAGCTTACACCAGAAGGAAGCAGAAGGAAGGCCCCTTCCAGTATCCTTAGGGAAGACAAATTGTATTTGCAGAGAAAATACATGGAGTTAACAGGAGGAATAATGTGTTTGCTGTCTTCACACAAACACTTTCATAAATACAATTGAGAAGGAAGGCATTGCTCTGGGCAAACAAACTTCTATCAAGTTCAAGTGGTGGAAAAGTTTATGCCTTTTCCTTGAGCTATATGTTCTGTGAGATTTCATTGCATGGAGTAAAGCCAACTTGAGCTTCAAGGTGCTAAAAACAGGGAGCATGAAAGAGTATAAGCTTGGATAGAGAAATTCATTGAAAATGCCTGCTCATAACTACCTTTCAGAGAGAAGGGAAGTGTGGTTTATACTCACACTTATGGTCCTAGGGGAAAGAAATCACTGCTGGAAAGCAGAGTTCAACAACAGATGAACTCCCACAAACGAAGGGCGTTGCTGCTTTCTGCCTCCCTGGCTGTTCCTTAAGTCTTATAGGAAAACATATAGTTCCCAAAGTGGAGCTCTTGAGTTTTTTCTATACCTTGATACAAATGTTTTTCCATCTTCTTCCTACTAGTAGTTTCTTAGATTATTGCTTTTATTTTTTTTTTCTTTTTTTTTTGTCAGGCTATCCTGAGACTGAGAAAACTATCTCTGTGGTAGCTGCTGGCTGTTTGCATTGAAAAGTAGCATCCTGAATAATAATCATATATTTTAGCTGCCACTTAATATGATTTAGAAGGTGCAACCGGGAAAGCTACCATCATCTGAACGAACACAAACTGTGCAGGCCAGGGACAGCCTTTAGGTTGCAGAGTGTGACCTTTTTAGCTAAAGGGCTTTCAAGGCAAAAGAGAGCAATGGGTCACTGGGTCATTTTGGCAAAGCCTGTAGAATGGTTTGTGAACAGGTGTGTACCTCAAGTGAAAAAACAGAAGCTGTCTTTGTGAACTCCTACGAATGCAGTACCTACGTCTTCTATAAGCAGTTTTTGGAAGATGTAGCCCAGCTGCTGATGTAGAAGAGAAGGCAGACGCACGGCCACCTTTCCTCCCTGCTCTCACAGGGGGACAGAGATGTGATTTTGCCTGATCCATATACAGACCCCACTCAAAGATGGAGAAAGTATTTTCTATCTTTGTCATTCCCTCTGTAGAGCAGCTACTGAAAAAGGCACAAAAAAAAAAAAACAAAACCAAACAGAAAGACCATTATGTATTTTCTAGCATGTTCTATATATTGAATTAAGTGATGATCCTTTCAGAAAAAAAACAACCCCCCACATCAAATAATATATATCACTGAGCTATGGAAAGAGCAAGATTTTTTTTTTTTTTTTCATCGCAACATAGCTTATTTTCATTTCAGTTTCAAAGTACAAAATATTATTTCTGAAATAGATGTCTAATAAATTTGTTGCAGATGTACACGGTGTTTTGATTCTGCAAGACTAAAATGTCCCTACTTTTAACTCAAGAAAAAAGAAAGAAACTGTATATTGGAATAAAAACTTGGTTTTAAATTGAATAATCAGATGCTTTGACATTGGTGAGTTCTTTTTCCTTGAGAAGAAACTGTAGACCAAGGTGACTGAATTTTGAAGTATTTTGATTTTGACAGAATTGTATTTTCTGATAGAGAACTGTTTAGCTGAAGTTATTCTGGCAGTCTGGAATAGTGTCACTTGTGTAAATAGAGTTCACTAACTAAACTACTTACTTGAGTAAACAGACTGTTGGCATTAGTAGGTAGTTCTTCCCTCTAGAGGAGAAAATCTTTTTTTATGTTTTCAGTGTTCCAGATATTTTATGGCAGTGCAATGATAAAAATGTTCAGAGTACCAAGATGCAGAGAAAAGTGTGTCTTGTAGTGATTTATAGATAGTTCTGTGTAGGCAGTTTTGTTCTTATTCGTCTAGTTTCCTCACTTTTCTGTTCTGTTCTAATCCAGTCATGCTTGCCATCCTTGTTTGTGCCTATCCATCCCTCCTCCCTCCTGCAGCTTTCCTGCTAAGGTATAATGTCACCTATACTCACTCTTTCTAATTAAGCAATGATTTACTGGCAAACAGTGGTATCTGTAGTCTCAGTTCCCTTGATGAGTGACATAACAGAAAGAAGAGCAAGCAGTCCATTTGGCCACCAAAGCTAAGTGTGCTCTTTGCAGAGATGAAGATCATTCCCACTTGCTGGTAAATTTATGTTTTTTTTAGTGTCCGCAAACTAAAACTTTCAAGGAATTGTGATCTCACCATGTTTTGATCACTTTTCCCCAAAGGATAACAAAAAGTATGTGGTTGCCCACTTACGTTTCTCTCTCAGCTGGAAAGCTTAGGCTATGGACAACTGGGACTTGCTTCTTTTTTGAAACTTAGGAAAACTTATTTTTTTCTGTATTCCCTCCAAGGAGCAGAGAAAGCACTCAGTATGGGACAACTATCCATTTTTGAAAGGTCTGAATTAAAGGACAGAAACTAAAAAACAACTGGTAACTGAGGTGTTAAGAAGTCTGAAGATTTACCAGCTCCATCATTACTCAGTAACTAGAAGTTTTTGGGGCCTCAGTTTGCAAAGGCCACATGAGGAAAATCTGCAGCCTCTCCCAAGTTCTGTGTTGTGGTTGGGGCATTCACTCACTCAGATGACATCATTCAGGCCACAATTAGCCAGTAAAAAAACAAGGCCGGGCAAATTATCCTGTACATTCAGTGAAATGCAGATGGGGGAAATAATTAGTCATGTATTTCCCCTTTTGTGAACAGTTTCCTTGTGCTCTGGGAAGGGATGTCACACCATAAATAAGTCACTTGCAATCTGTCATTTCTGACCCACAATGGTAAAATGACTGTCCTGCTAAACAATTTGCAGAACACTTGGAAACCCTTGTGCTCCTATTGACTGCACATGAGTCAGATTTGGAACTGATTGCTTAATCAATCTGCTCCTTGGATCCTGTGTGCTGTTCTTACTCTGCTTGAACAAAGAAGCTAGGTAGCTTAGCTAAGCCTAGTGTGCATGGCCTTCTGCAGAAAATGATTTCTTGAGGTTTCTGACCTCTAATCATCCTCTTCAATGCACAAAAGCCACATGACCTATCTGCCTGTTTTGTGATCTACTCCTATCCTTGTACTGGAATCTTAGACTTAAATGCCACTAAGTCCTTTCCTGAGCAATGTATCTCATCAGAAAAGGGCTTAGCACACCAAAAGACATTTCTTAAAGGATAATTGTGGAAGTTTAAATTGGGAAATCACTTGGACTTATAGTAAATAACGCTAAATTATTCTGCCTTCGTAACTAGCCATGCCTTTCCTTTGTACAACACCTAAACTTGATTCTTCTCTAGAAGTAATTTAGCAAAATTAAATTCTATATATGATCTTTAAATAAAATTAAATATCTCTTGCACTACGAGCAGGTCACAGGGTATGCATTGGTGACAGACCACTATCTGAAAGAAATCAACAGTTCTGGGATGATGAAATTCTGTGGTGAAAATCTGCAGCAAGAAATCCGATTTTGGGCAATGCTGTAGATGAAGGAATTCTTTCATTCAGAAAGGACTCCCAACAAGCCCTTCCCAAGGGAAAAAGTTGGGAGCTGACCACAGACAGCTTTAGACAATTCATCTGTTCCCCATCATAAGTGCATCACCATCCTGCACTTTCATTGCAGTAATATTTGTGAGTGAATAATATATGTACCACCAAGGTTTTTTGTAACAAAGCATATGGGTAGTTTAAAACCATGAGAAAACAGCTGTGCCTGCTCTGTTGGAGGGAAGCAGGCAGGTGTAGAGTATTAGTTGATGTTTTAAATAGATTCAGCCTAGTAGGAATAGAGATGGACTCTGATGGAAGAAATTGAAGAAGGGTAGGAAGCAGGATTGTTTTCCTGGAAACCAGCACCTTCTAACTTGCTGCCTGATATTTTTAGTGAAGAGAGAAGCAGAATTTACTTTAAATAGACCTTGTGAAATGTCAGCAAACCCCCAGGCTTTGTTCTACTAGTTCTGTAGCTATGTTGTCTGCCCCATTTTCCCCTTAGAAATCTTGCATTGGATTTTTTCATAAATTGGAAAAAATATGAACCCTCGTTAACCCGATAGTGAAAGAAAGCAGGGAGAGACTCTGTGTTGAGGAGGAGGTACGTGCCTAAGGATTTGGATGCCTCGTTCTCCTTCTGCTGTCAGTAAAGCTGCTTGTAGAGACTGCGGAGCGGGGCTGGGGCTGTGCCCGTCCGGCTGCGCTCCCGGTCCCGCCGCAGCCGCGGTTCTGCCCTGACACCTCGTGGTGCTTTCGGGAATAGGGAGATGCTGCTGCCGCCCTCACCTGGGCTCGGGAGTGGAGGCAGAGGTGGATGGTTGGATTCCCCCCGCCCTGTCAATGTTTGGGGCAGGCTGCTTTTCCTCTTAACAAGTCTATGGTCTCAGTGTAGCCACTGGGATCACCAGGCAGGATAAAATCTCCAGCCCAGTCTGCTAGGGTACACCTATTTTGCTGCGGGAAAGCGGTAACTGAAGTAGTTAAGTGATCATTTGATAAGAAAGGGAAGTACAAAGGAAGACAGGGTCAAGTGAAACTCTGTCCATAAATCTAACAAGTCTTAGGCGGGGCAGAAAGGGCTGAATGCTGCTGCAGCCAAGAGTGCATACACCTAATTGCTGGCAGAGGCCAGTGGCAGACCTTGGGCCCAAGGAGGAGGATTACAACCTGCAGAGGTTGTAATTTCCAGCAGTCCTTTGTTTTATGTCATGCAAGTTAATTGGCTGATGTTTGCTGCTGCTTTGCAGCCTGTGATACAAAAACTCCTCATGACACTAAATCAAGAAATGGAATAAATGAGATAACAGAATTTTATTACTGGATTCTGTTTATCAGGCAAAGAAATTCCTTCTTTGTCAGTGGTACTGGCTTTGTTGTTCTGTATTTCTTGTATTGAATCTAACTGGAAATAGTCTAGGAATGCATATTAGAAATATCTTGGCAAGTTCTAAATACTTTCTTAATCCTTACCTCATTAGTAAGACAGTGGATACCACAAAATTTAGAAACATATTGTAACAAATAAATTAATGAATGCACATTGTAAGAGGAGGCAACTCTGCAAAATTCTAAGAATACAACATTACTTGCTTATTATCTTCATCACACCCATTCAACTCTAATTCCTTTATGATATTTTGAAGTTATGCTTGCTGTTATGTATAGCCTCTGTATAAACTGGGTAGGTTTTTGTGAAGAACAGAAATGGATGCATAAAGTCACTTGACAGAGGCACCTAGAGCTTCTAATTTGGATTACAGAATGTAGAGAAGGTAAACCTCTTTGCTTATACCTTCATTTTCTGAATGTGATATGTGGAAAGGGAAAGTAATGATGTTGACTTTGCTACCCCTAAAAGTGGGATAAGGGAGTGTGCTTGAGAGGACCACAACAAACAAGGGAACAGTGAGAAAGGAAAGGTGCTATCACTCAGTCTGGTCTTCCTTTCTGGTCTTTCTTCCTTACTGGGCAGAGTTCTCTGCTACATTGAATCTGCCCCTTGGGAATTATCTGGGCTGGTGAAATTGTAATAACTTTTTTTGTTTGTTTGTTTGTTTTTTAAGTGGGATGAACTACTGATATTTCATTTGGAAAAAAAAAAAAAAAGTCCCAATTCTTCTTTGTTTTACTACCGATCAACAGACTCTGGTCCAGTTCTGTCACTTTTACCTGCCAGGGTTAATCCGGAAGATATTGGCTGAGACTTTCAAGAGGTGTAAGAAACTTAGAAGCAATATTTTTGGACTCCATTCATAATGATGGCCAGCAGTAGCATGTATTGTTGACAGAGTTAATTGGTATTACAGAACTGAAGAAACTTCATTTCAGTTTGCACTATGACAGTGTAGCACAATTTCGGTGAAGTTGAAGGTGCATCCTGGGAGACATAAGGACATGAAGTGGTATATCAACCACAAAAACAAACAAAATCAACACCCACATCCCAGTACTTCTCCAGATTCATGTATTCTCCCTATTAATATCCTAAATAATGGAGATAGAAGTGATGATGAGATCATAGAAGGAATGAACTAGCTTCCAAATATATCTTCACTGGTGTGCTCAGTTTGCTGTCTTCTGGGAACTGTTTGTGGCCTGGTCTCTTCTCTCTCCTCCTGGGGCACATAAGTTTTGATCATGCTTGTCCTCGTTCTTGATTTTCTTTACAATAAACTTTATTTTTTTTCTTTCCCTCTCTATTTTTCTGAGAAACCTTCCTGAGAAACTTGTTATCCATGTAATGATAAACAGGGCAGTGCTCTAAGTAATCATCAAGATTAAAAAAATCAGTCCTGCAAGAGGCCAAAAATGTTGGGGTAATAGAAAAAAAAAAGATGCTAAACTCAGTGGAACGGTCAAAAGGAGTAGTAATGTAGGAATACTCAGGTGTATCATTTGAAAATTATTGTGTAAGAAAAGACAGGAGGTATAAGAATGACAGGAATATTAGAAAAAGGGACTAAGAGTGTTAGTGACAGACAAATTACAGGTAAGATGAGTATTCTATGGAGACATGAGGAAGCCTGTTGACAATTAAAGTTAATGTGAAAACTACCTTTAGCCGATAAAAAATAAATATATATAATTCCTTCTAGTATTCATTCTGCTAATCACTATTCTGAGCTTACATCACTAACTCCAATAATCAAAATTTAGCATAATGAAGACTGTTCAAGGAATTGCAGCTTTGACCTTTGTAATGTGATTTATTGTACTATTTTGAAAAGAAATATACTCTATGTCTTAACATTCATTCCCATGTGAACATAAACTTTTCAGGGACAAAGAAAGTCCTAGCTTGGCTTCCAATGCTCTGGCGATGATTACAATCCAACTCGAGCAAAGCAGAGAAAAGAAAATGTGCATAACCACTGATGGAACAACACACCCAATTTTAGCCTCCAACAAGTTATGTCTCATTTTATTCATTAATGGTAACATGACTGCAAGACATTGTCACAATTCTGGGACAAGTGTTGTGACTCCTTAAAATATCTGGTTATATATATTATTTTTATTATTGAAGGATCTTGAACTTAAGTGAATACATAGTAAACATCTATTACCATACTATGCACTTTTATTCCATGTGAATGTAACAGTCACAAAAAGGTAATGATGACCCTTGTGTCTATTTTTAACTGCAAAGGATTTTAAGGGGATATGATAAATAAACTTGTGGTCTTTCTTTCCACACAATACTGAATATATTTCTCTAGCACTAAATATTGTAAAAAAATACATTTTCTTTGAGTTCAGTAGCTTTTGCTCTGACTCCAGTGGGAACAATTAGATTAATATGAAATAGTGTTTCACTTTATTAATAGAATTCACAAGTATATACATAATTTGCAATATGCATTACAGTATACCAAAAATATTACCAAATTTCTCTTAAGTTGCTGGCTTGGGCCTGTAAAATAATGAGAACATGAAAAGATATCTACAAAACCAGTAACATCTAGAGGATTTTTTTTTTTTTTTTTGTTAAACTACCACTGAATCATAGAGGAATTAACTCTGATAAAAGATTTTAGTCATAATTCCAAGAAGTTAACACTTGTCTCCACTTCAAGATGACCTTTCACTTTTTGTGGCCTTCTGGGTTAGAAAAAGAAATGACAGAGGTTGTTGGAACCTTGTGCAGACTGTTCTGCCAGCTCCTGATTCCCAGAGCAATCCATGCTCAGGTAAAACGGGTCAGTGCGTCAACAATTAGCTTGAATTTTCCAGGAAGAAAAAATGACATACAAGTTGTCAAGTCTAAATATGCAATGGGAACAAAATTCTGCAGTTATGCCAAGCCTAACAAGTGATGGAATTAGAAATCTATTTTTAAGACAAATAAGATTGTTTAGTGCCTTTATTCAGCACATGATCCTACTTATCTTTTGTTAAGTTTTTTTTTTTTCATTGAACTCAGGCATGGTTTTTATTTTCTCCCATATTAATCATAACTCTTGTTTCTGTCTTCTTTTTAACTCTTTTTCTAATGTACGACATATGCTTTTTTCATACATGTTTCTGCCCTTGCTTTCTTGTTGTTTAACTGGATGCAGCTTTATTGTATTTTGTACAAATAAACTACAGATACAATAATATAAGAAAGAGAGAAGAAAGTGAGGTTTAGTGTTTCTCTCTCTTTGCATTTTGTTTCAACAAGATAATAGCACTTAAAATGAAAATTACACCTGAATTTCTTTTGTTACTCCCAGTTGGTTTATTCTGGGCACACACTGAATTTACTACAGCAAAATCTGTGCTGAAGATGGTGTTCATCAAAAAAGTTGGAAGTGAAGGCTTCTGGCACCGCAGAGCAATTTTTTTGTATCCCTATTCACCTTTGCAAGCCTTAATTCAATTCCTCAGTCAACCATTCTGTGTAATGAGACCTGGACTGCAACTTTCCACACTGATTTGTGTAAAGTCTCTTTCTCTTGGGATTTATTTATTCTACCTGCTCCTACTTCACTCTCTCTTTCTATTGTTTCCCTGATCTTTATGTCTCCCTGATTTTTGTACTGTACTATTTTTCCCTGATGCTCATTGTGGTAAGAACCAAGGCCTTATTTTTTAACCCTAGCTGTCTATGTGAAAGATCTCTCTTCTATTCAAATGTTAACTTCATGCTTAAATAACTTCACATTAGGGTAAAGTTTAAGGGAAAAGTACCTGACATTTTTGTGTAGTAAGGGAGCCAATGAACATTTCAAATATTTTTATGTTAGATCAGAGAATTCTAGAACAAATGTTGAAATATACCTGTGTTTGCTACTCCTGTCCCTACTGGTATGAGATGACTATTTTCAGTTTTGTTTTTTTTTTATTTTTATGAAATATGCAGGCTTTTTTCCAAAATGTTTTTGATAGTTTACATTTATGAGAGTCCATTTAAAAAAAAAGACCTTTTAATAAAATAATTTATTATTATTTTGAAATTGAAATCCCAAATAAAACCTTTTTTTTTTTTTGCCATTACAATGTCATTATGACATTTTTGAATGTTTTCAAATCTGTCAGCCTCACAGAGCATCAGAATCATCAAATAGATATAGTTCCTATTCAACCTCATTTTCTCTTCCTTCCTTTCCCCCAGCTCTGTGATGTGTATTAAAACTCTGGATACTTTATATGTGTACATATTCATAAATGCACTATTCTTATATTTCTGCATTTCAGAAACAGGGTTGTGGGGCTGAATTCTCTTGACTGTTACTGTTACCAGTTGTTGCTATGGTGGTGTGGAAGTTTTGGTTGTGTATTAAAAACTGATGGTGGTAGGAATGCTTCAAATAGACCATAAAAACATATTTTTTGTTCCATGATTTTATAGGTTGATCATTATCCTGACTAAGGTGCAACACTAGCCCCTCTCATTTCATATCCTATTTCTGATTGTTTATAACCTGGGTGTCATAGATATTGGATCCCTTTCTGACTGACAGCAGCACAGAGAGGATGTTCCTACTTTGGTGTTGTGTACTAATTCACCATGAACCAGCAAGAAGTGAGAGCAGAGAAACGCCTAAAATTGTGAAGGAAGGGGAGCAGGAGAACAAGTTATTAAGGAGCAGTCAAGAGGAATTACATTTGCTGAGGTTTAAAGAACAGACCTGTGAACAGATCTAGGAGTTAATCATGGATTAACACTGCTGGGATTGAGGGAGTTGGCTAAGACTCAGTGAAGCTTGTGCTGGGTAGTGTTTAAAGGCATTATCTCACAAAAGATGGGCATTGCCATGAAAAATGTAAGCAAGGACTGCAATTATTTGCATTAAAGAAGCATGACTGATCTGGTGGTTTTGCTTTATCTGAACAGGCAATTCTCTGATGGATTTAAGAGACTCCCATCTTCTGCATTTTTTATACATGTATAGAATGGTGGCTTCCAGGGAACCTGGCTAACAATTTTTGTCAGCTCAGAAGAGCTAATGCTATGTTTAAAGTAGCTATAAGAGACAGTAGAGATAAAGGATAGGAAATTCTCCTGTCTTAGCAAAGACATCTACAAGTTAGTTGTCTCACTTGGGGGTAGCTGGGGTATGTTCACTTCAGAAACACTTCCTGAGAGTGATTCATCTCAATATAAAGATAGATAAATTAGACAGTTCCAAAGTTAGCCGAGTCCCACACTGAATAAATGTATTTGTTGTCTGTTATTCAAGTCCAACGATTTACCGTACCAGGAATGGCTAAAATAACTTTCTTCCTTTTCCTCTCCACCCCCTCTCTTCTCAGTATGTATTTACTGAGAAACAGATTCCTTTTGAATGTCAGCCCTGTTCCACTTTTGGCCTTGACAATTATCAGTGTCTGAATGGCTGTAGACCATTTTGAGTACTTCTGGTTGAGATGTTTGGTGTTTTGTGGTGTGCACAGGAGAATTTGGCCTCCACAGAGTTTTAAGTGGTTGCTTCTATGGAAGTCTGTCTTTCTTTCTTTGCAGCACTGTTAGAACTTCACTGAGTGAAAAGGTTATTTTGCCAAACAGAAGTAGTCACATTACACATTCTTGTCCAGGATCCATATTCCCATTGTAGTCTTTCTATGTGGGCTTTCAGCTCCTACATAGAGTAACTGCTCCTTTATGTACCACCTTTGAGGTACCCACACATTGATGTTACAATGTATGAAATGTTAGATATGAATGCCTTTCCTAAAATACTGATTAGCAGGGCAGATTTCCTGAGACATGTTCTTCTTTCTATGTCAGGACTGGCAACCCTCAAAAGTGGTTTGCCATGAAGTCAGGGAAAGAAAAGCTTTAAAGTTGTTAATGGTTCCAGTGGCATCCCGGTCATAGTTTGGAGATGTCACCTTTAAGAGAAGGGAGATGAAGAAGATCAGGTAGTTGTCTCCTGCAAAGCAGGGTCTCTTATTTGCCAGTGGGAGCCAGGACAGCACTGATACCTCTGTGTAGGAAGAAGGTGCTGGTCACCTCTGGAAGAGTCTCCCACTGCTGTCTGCAGCTGTAGCTCCCACATAAAGCCAAATTTGGAAGAAGCAGCATTGCTTCCAATCCCCAGGGGTGCAGCACACCAGTGAAAATTCTCTGTGTGCTTCCCCTTTTGCCTCTGCTACAGGCTTACACACGTGGTGATGCTTGTTTGATGGAATTCTTCTGTAAAAAATACTTTGGAACTAGGTTTGACAAACTGTCAAATTCGTTTGCTGTTGTAATTTTCAAATTAGTAAGAAAAGTCCAGACTCAGAAGTATGCTTTATTTTATTCATGGTGTATGAATTTTTACAGTACTGTCTGATTATCTAAGAATTGAGGGACAAAAGAATTGGTGTAGAAACCAAAGAGAATATAACAGAAAAAAAAAATAAAATAAGATTTCTATCAGATATAACACTGTAAACATGTTTGTTGCATGGTCATCATCACCCCAGGTATATGAGTCCCCACAGAGCAAGCTGGAGTTTATGACCTTTATAATAAATTAGAGAAAACAACAGGGGGGATTTTTGCAAAATAAAGCATATGAATTCTTCAGTGTTGCCCCAGAAGGATTTTCTCTTAATGTATTTTGTTCTTCATTTGTTCCCATTCCTGTCTGCTTCAGTTCCCCAGTGAAGGCATCCTTTGTCCTCACAACAGCCACTCTGATTGAGTGAGGTGGATACCTCACTTCCCAACAAAGGGGAACAAATACACAGAGAGCTCTGGTCAGTGTTGTGGAGCCTCCAGCTATCCATCCGTTTCATTTGTTTAGTCGCTGTGCTGTGCAGAATTACTGGAGTGTTTAAAGTTAAACAAAAATGCAAATGTTTGCAAGGTCAAGGCCCAAGAGGTTTTCAAAAGCACAGATTGTTTCATGCTTTTGCCAGGACAGAATAATTTGGGGCAACTGTTACTCAACAAGAGAGGTACAGTTGTCATTGTCCCCCGTAGTTCAACTAGCAGTAATAATCAGAAGAGTCTGTTAGTTCAAGGAAACTACAAAACTATAACCTGAAAGACCCAGGCTTTCTTCTTTGGTTTGTACTTTAGTACTTTATCAAGATGTTAAATTCACAATTATTTGCACTATTCTGTCTAGAAGGTCATTAAACAGTCCAGGCACCAGAGAGGTGTGAACTGTTAATCTTCAACAACTTACTGGTGTTTCAAGTCTTGGAATGATCTGTTCTCTTTAAGTTCCTGGGGTTTTTTAATTTCTTGTTGGATTTATCTTATTTCTTTTTTCTGACGAAGGAACTGCTATTTATACTGTTTAATGTTGATTGAAGTATTTTTTTTCAAATTACCCAGCTGAATTAATTTGCGGTGAATTATATTCTTACAGATTTTGTAACTAGATGCTAATAAATTCATTCTGTGCTCCCTATATTAACCTCTCTCTTTCCTAAACTGAATTGGGAATTCTAGAATACTCTATAAAAATAAGTAAAAGAGAGTTTTTAATGTAGGAGTGTTTATCTGCATACAAAGTTTTTGACTTCTTTGAATACCTTCACCGCAGAATAAAGTATTAATACAGTATTCATGAGAAGAAGATAAAGGGGAATTCAATGTTTTGTGTTCTGAAATTATGAAAAATAAACTTTGCTCAGAGTTACAACAGAATTAGCAGATATTTAAAACAAAAAAAAAAACAGAAGTATTTTAAAATCTTTACAGCATTTTGTATGTTACTGTCACAAAAACTAGAGTTCAGAGTAAAGAAACATATGAACAATCCAGAAAGAAAATATTCAGAGCAAATATAAATGGAAATCTTTAACTGGATGCTTAGATGAGCTAAAACTCCTCCTGATTTTATCCAGTTAGTATATGTAGGAATTCTAAAAGTTTGTTGATTTGGATCCCTTCGGCATTTATTCTTGTTTAATGTTGTTCCTGGGGTACCTGTACTGGGCCCACTGAACTCCATCAGTCATCAGTAGCAGTGAATCAGCTCAGTCAGAAAGTCCTGAACCCAATAAAAGGGGCTGCATATTTTAGAACAGTCTTTTTAGCGGTGTCCCATGTCGTTTTTTCTTTCAAAACTCACAAGATCTAAATGAGCCTCTCTGCCCGCTGAAAAACCTCCCACAATTTTTAGGAAGTCTGGATCTGGCCAGTGTAAGAGATTGGCCTCTGTATTAAGTCAAAGTAGTGGTTCCTCCATTCCTGTGAGGCTTACAGAAGTCATTGTTTCTCAGTTAGGACAGAAATACAGTGAGGAGAGTCTTGTCTGACTTACCCGTATGTCTGATGAAGTAAAGGTGAGCTTTTTAGCATGCAGTACAGGGAAATTTTGAACACATAAACTTACTATTTAGTGACTGAGCTCATACTTTTGCTCAACAACAGCATTCCATTAACTACAAATTAATACTAAATTCTACAAGAGAATCTTGTTTCTAGCATTAAAGTTTAGATAGCTGCAAGATAACTGTAAAAATGGCATTTTTAACCTGCACTGTTTAGTTTAAGAATTCAACAAAAGTGAAAAATTAAGTAAGAAGAAATACTGAATCTGCTTTTCTCATCTGCTTTTCTCCTGGTTTTGGTTTATATACACTAAATAGAGTTTAAGAGGTAGGAATTCCAATTGGATCAGTGTCAGTGCACACTGTATATGTAAAGATGAAACCTACCTGGGGTTTGCAAATCCAAAAGGTGGAACAATAACCTAGCGATACAAAGAGTGCAGGTGAGCACATGTGGTCTCCAGAACCACAAAGGGGAATGCAAATTGTCAACCTCTCTTCAAAAGGAAGAGCTGGCTGCTATGTCCTGATGTTCTCCCTTTCAGCAGCTCCTGCAACGATTAGAGCAGAACCACTTTGGTACTTCCAACAGTAGGAGGTTGACCTGAGAGGATGCAGAGGATCCCCAGATGTCCTGAACTCTGTTGAGGTCAAGATTAATGCAGAGCCAGCCTTGGATTTATGTTGTTTTAGCTCTCTTTTAGCACTAACATAAGGAATCAACGTGTTTTCAGAAGTGATTAAAATTCAGGCCGTATTTCTGACACTGTTGATTCTCATTTCCTGGCTAAATTATATCACAAGAAAATACAGTTCATCTTACCTGTGTTCACCTGTGGGTACAAGAGGATAAAGTAGCCTTCCTTTCTGTCTTAATATATTGCCTAGTGTTCCTGGCAATGGTAGATTTCCACCCCAGAGGGTCTATATTTCAGCGTGAGTGCAGTGATCCATGTACTGTTATTATCACACCATACAACGCAATCTCTAAAGCACCTTGGGGTCCATCTCTGTTGGATGAAAGACATTATAAAAATGAAAAGTATGTTCATAACGGTTTGCAGTAGAACACTGCATTAGCCTCATTGGGCTACAGTGATGGATTAAGGGGAACCGTTGCCCTCGAGAAGAAAAGGCTTGAGTGAGTTATGTACTTCCTTTTCAAAGCATTCAGAGTGTACATATATTAAGAGTAGTTTTTGGCATATTCTGGCAGTAGGCTGAAAAAGTCACAGGGAGGTGACCAGCTTCTGAAAATAGCTCATTAACATTATTTGTCATACTTATAACTCTCTTTCAGTACACGCAGAGATGACAATTCACTGCTGGGTAGAGGGGAAAACAGAGCAGCGATGTAAGAAAGGAAGCACAATTTTAAATGTAGTTGATTGAAAGAAAGCTTGAAGAAAATAAGCTTCCTGAATTATCCACATGCTTTAGAGGCATTTTTAAGCGATTTCATGAGAGGTCACAGTTTGAGCAGGGGGACAGAACTAAGAATGCAACACTATCTTTAGCCTTATAGACTGTAACTTTATTCCTAGCTGACAGCAGTGAATGTTTTTATGGAATAAAGCTTCCTGTGTGACTATACTAGCTGCAGTAAAGCTTTCAGGGCATAGTTTCCCTAAGAGGGAGGTCTGTTTGTGGGCAGATTGTGGACTTGGTAAGTGGGAAAGTTTGATTTGGTTGTTGTGTTTCAATTCAGAAAAAGTCAAAACATCCCAGATGAGTGTCAAAAATACTTTACTCTCTTTATCTCATTAAAAGAAGTCAGAATTCTTGGGTTTGATCCAGTCTGCCAGTTTGTAGCAGAGGATATTTTTGTGACCTCAGCATGTTCTCCAGAGTAGGAAAACAAGCTTCCTGTTCCACTTTGCTCTTCTCAGGGCTGATCACCCTGGAGTGGAGACAGAGTCATATCAGCATTATGTGTAAATATATAAGTATGTAAATAGTTCATAACAGGGCTTGAGTTTACTTAATATCAGAAGTTTCTATTTGAAGTTGCCTGCCAACTCTTTTTTTTTTTTCTGGAATAACAACTGAATTGTGGCTTTTCTGAGCACAGGAAAGTGCTTTAGAAGGCACTGAGCAAGTACCTTGATTGCACTGCCATTGATTTGCATCCCATATTCTCTTACCTGAGGAGGAAGTGGCCTTCAGAAAGCTCTGCACACATCCCTGGCATAGCTGTCTGCTGAGGCTGTAAGTGGAAGAAAGTCGGGATGTGACCTTTTCCTGTTCTTTGCCACCCATGTGGAAGAAGGAAAATGTCCTTCCCTCTCTGTCCACTCTGTGCCACTGGCAGGCAACAAAGTAGGAGTGAGAAATATTTCAAAACTAACAGCCCCATCTGGCTATGTAGATCAGATCAAAAGTTGGCCTGGCCCACGGAAAAATAAAAGCCTAGAGAATTAAATATTGAACAGTGTAATTTGTCCCCCTGATACATGTCTTTGAAGGTTTAGGTTCAATAATTATCTGCCAGTTGGTTTTCTTTCATTTTTAACATATTCTAGAACTTTCATTTTTTAATCTTAACCCTCAGCCTATCCATCATCTTCCAGATCCACATGGTATATCTGTTGTTTAATTTTTATTTGTTCCTTCTCTTCCTCTACCTTTGACTCTTATTGATTTTTGTAACATTCAGTTAATATTTCAGTATATTATTAGTTTGTGTGACATTTTATAGTTCATGCAGTTAAACTACAACAGGCTTCTTGAATTTGCAGGGCAGGTAAGTCAAATAATGAAATTAACTTTCAAGGGGGAAACTGGCAGAAAAACAACACCGAAGCTTTTGACTGTGTTGAAATAATCACTTTTCAGTCTCCAAAATACCTGAGAGAACAGGGTTGGTTTTGATTTTAATTTTATGCAAGTAACTGAGGTGCATATATATTCTCAAAAATACCTACTACCTGTTATCTTCATATTTAGGTGTTAACATGACTGAAGACCCATTCTTAAGTATTTATGTCCTGGTAAGGAAGCCAGACATTGTTGTATTTCACTGATGTAGGGTCTCCTCATCTTGGAGCAAAACATTTTCCCCTGGGATTTTGCTAGCCGACCCTCTGTTGGGGAAGCAGTGGATTATTTGTACCTCCATGAGAATGAAGGGGCAAGTAGCACCTAGGAAAGATTTTAATTACAAGTTTAGTATAGCAGAGATAATCCTCTGGGACAGCTAAGGTCATCTGTTTTGGGGTTTTGTGTTGTGAATTTGCAGCTTTTAATTAATGCTTTTAGAGCTGTGGAATGGAAACATGTTATCTGTAACACTCAGCCTTCAATAGACATGAGAACGAGGTATAAATATTCTACGTGTCTGTTTTTTTCAGCTGAGGAAGGATGTGTTTTAAGGTAAAGCCTTCTAAGCATTATATTGAATATTATCTTTCTCACTTATGTAGAACTGGACTAATTTCTTATTACATGTATCTTGCACAAACAAAACACAAAATTTTATTATATTTCAATTCAGTACACACATAAAAATAGTTATGTATGAATGCCTGAAGGATTTCTCCTTCCAATGCAAACCTTCAGACCAGAGAATTTGGCGTTTTCTCCGTTTTGCCAATAGATGGCAATATGTTACAAACGTGGAACTACACAGCCTAAGCCCGTTCTTTTACCAAGAAGTTTTTTTAAACATTAATCGATCTGCATAGATACCAAACGCAGGAACAACAGCCAAAATAAGGTTTTGTGTGTGTTTCTTCTAATTGTATGTGTTTGTCGTAATTAAAGCCCAGCTGGCAACTCAGCCCCACACAACCACTCACTCACTCTCTCCCGGTGGGATGAGGAAGAGAATCAGAAGGGTAAAAGCAAAAAAACTCAAGGGTTGAGATAAAGACAGACAGTTTAGTAGGTAAATCAAAAGCTACCTGCACAAGCAAAGCTAAACAAGGAATTCATTCACCACTTCCCATGAGCAGGCAGGTGTTCAGCACTCCATTGCTCAGACTGAACAGTGACAAATGCCATCACTCCAAACGTCCCCATTTCTTCCTTTTTCCCTCAGCTCTATATGCTGAGCATGATGTCATATGATCTGGGATATCCCTTTGGTCAGTTGGGGTCAGCTGTTCCACCTGTGTCTCCTACCATCTTGTGGACTCCCAGCCTCTTTGCTGGTGGGGTGGGATGAAGAGCAGAAAAGGCCTTGGCTCTGTGTAAGCCTTGCTCAGCAATCACAGTGACATCTCTACACTATCAACATTGTGTTCAGCACAAATCCAAAACACAGCTTCATACAAAATACTCTGAGGAAAATTAACTCTCTCCCAGCCAAAGCAGCATATTCTCTAATTCAATGGAAATGTATTGCAGGGAAAAGTGAACAAAAGTCTCTCCAGGGTGCAACATTACATGTAAATTGTAAGCAGAACAGAATAATTACTATATAAGTCTTTCTTATGTGAGTTTATAAATACCTGCTTATACTATAATCACAGAAAATATTATGGATCTTGTAAGGACATTACAAGAAAGTTTGTATTTAAAATTGAGAGGTAAGAGTGATGTGAGAAAAGTTATGAAATTATGGCTGGGGGATGGAAGGAAATAAATGGAGGTAGAAGGGTTATTTGTATGCTTATTTGGAAGTATGTGATCTGAATAGTATCAAATGAACTTAAACCACCCACAGTCCATTGAGAGAGTTGATCTTCAACACCTGTTAATTGTTTCTTCTGTATCAAAGTTGCCTAGTTTAAAGGTCGAAAAAGGTTTTTTTCTAAATTGTATGCTTTGAAAAGGAGATGAAATCTATTGTCTGAAGAGCAAGACTCTGCTCTTTTTACTTTGCAAGCTGTCACTTGAACCCAAGACTACAGATTTGGAATTCATCTGACAGGTTTGCTAAATGGTGCATAACATGAAATAAAGGAAAAGGAGGCTTTCTATATTTGTAACACACTGACTTCACAGAGCAGTCAGATAGATGTATTCTGGGAATTTTTGACAGGCCTTGGGTTTTGGAGAAGAGACATTAAAAAATTAGTGTTATTATGGAAAGCTGCTTTAAAATTATCACAAACATTTGGACATGGAAAACTGAAAAGGAATCTGGAGTTTGGTGATATATTTGTATCATAATTGCTGATTTAAAAATAATTTCAGAAAATAACAATTATTAAAAATAACTGGGAAGAACACATTTTTTAACTCCAAATATGTCCAACTTTTTAATTTTTTGCATGTTTAGTTCAAAATATAACATAATTTGAAAGATTCTTCAGTATATAACATTGTAATCTTTAAATCATGGGTGGAACCAAGAAAAACTACTTTGAACTCTCTAGCTGGAAACAAACTCACATTTTTTATTTATTAAATTTTTGAGGAAACATAGTAATTTAACTTTTAATACACCCATCAGGAATCCATTCTTCATCTTGCAGTTGCACAAAAAGAAATCCTGTTGAGCTGGTTGCCTTCTTTTTAGTTTAGAGATATTACATATGATTCCTAGTTCCCCTTATATCCTCTCATCTGGAATTTTGCTTCCTCAAACAATAGAGCTTTGCACATCAACATAAGCTCAAGGAATATAGAGAGATAAGTTTGTTATATGCAGAGTGCCTGCATTTCTGTCTGTGTTTTTATGAAATTTGTGCAGGTGCTGCACTGAGTACATGCAATGACTGCATTAAGTCTGAGGAGCACTGAACTGTGTTGTTAAACTGTGTTTTTTTCCAGGAGACTCTACAGTAAGTGCAGTCCAGAAAAGCTTTGGTTTATCTGTTGCTGTTCATCTTCTTGGGTCCATAAAGCCCAGACATGTTGAATTCTGGGGAAGGTGTTTTCCGCTCTTGAGATTGCTGGGCTTTGTCATGTTGGCAGAAAGTGACACAAGATTGTGGAACACAATGTGTTTCATCCTCCATCTCAACTTCATCTTCCGCTGCATGAACTCTAAGCCACTTGGGGAAAGTGGAGAGGAGAAAACAAAAAAAAGAAACAGATGTTGAGTCTGTAGATAGTAATAAATTGTGCACTTTGCTCTCTTGGCAAGTTGAAGGACAAACAATATAGAGGAGGTAGGAATCCTTCCAACTGAGAACTTCATCTAATTTTCAAGACTGAGTCTTGCAAGGAGCCCTGACTCCAACGAGCAAATCAGTTAAACTCATATCCTTCTGGGAATATTTGCATGCTTAAAGTTAAGCAGCATTAAATACTGTGCTGCCTTAGTTCACGTGGAAGTGAAGGAAATTGCTTTCAAACCCTGAATCAATCATGCCACATGGTATTTCTGTGATTCTTGTAGCAAAAATGCTCTGCACCAGTGGATGTCACTGTGTGCATCCAGACAGAGTAGATTAATGATGCTGCAGATGAATCCGTGCAGATGTTGTATGGGGAAAAAATATCCATCTGTGATTCAAATAGGTACTCTCTTGCCATGCATTAGAAATCTAGGGCTGTTGAGAGTCTAACCCTTCCTTATACAACCCTCCAAAACCAAACAACCACAACAATTTAGCGTGAATGTTTTTCTGGTATATTTATCATTCAAAGTCTTGTATCTTCAGCGCTCTTCTATCTAGAACAATCAAAATAAAACAAACGAACAAACAAACAAACCAAATTTACAGCTAAAGTCGGTGATAAATATTGCTGTGTTCATAAAGTTTCTGGTTGCGTTATTATAAGTAAGAGAGTTGATAAATTTGGAAATCCCTGAAGCACCATTTAGTACCCAGCACAGAAATTTTATTTATGTAGATAAATAGCACTCTTTTAATGTGGTAAATCTGTTGGAATGAAATCTATGTGGTTTCAGTATTTGTAATGTGAACATTTCAGAAGCATAAGTACCCATTTATGCAAATAGGTCCCAAACTCATCAGTTTTACCTACCTTATTATTGATATCTATCTTCATTGAAGCTGTGTGCTGAGCGCACTTCATTAAGGCTGACAAGCCAAAGGCTGCTCCTTCTCCCTGGGAATTGCCATCTTCTTTACAATGCAAAAGCCGTTAAATGAGCCTTTTACAGTAAGTCAACTCTCTCTGCTTCTCTCCACCAATGGGGATATATTTTTTTTATTTTAATCCCACTTAAAGAGACATAGTAATATTCCTTACAATGAAAAACTTTGCACCTTTGTCCGTCCTCAGAGGAATATATTTATTTCCCAGCGTCCTAACTACATGTTATGGTATTAACAGTGACCTTGCAGTTAAACCCTGATGTACATAAACTTCTTTTAATGCCTGTTGCAAAGAAATCTTATTTTCTCTCCATTGCCTCTAAAAAGATTTTATTTTTTTTCTTACAGCATGTTACAATGTATCTGTTATGTAGTGATATTTAAAGGTAAAACAAAGCAACATTCTTTACATAAATGGTCTGGCTATAGCTGCTGGATGATGTAGATTTTACTCACAGGTTTGGTATTTGTACAAACTTTGCCAGAGCCTTTTCTTATAGGTTTCTATCTAGATCAATTAATGTATGGTGACTTCTTAAGGGACAGTTGAGTATCTTGGCTCAACTCATAGAGAAGGATTTCCTTTGAACTGACATAAAAAAAATAAATCCTGATGTAGGTGGGTAATGCAAACCAGGTTTTGTACTGTTTGAGCCAGGCCCCTCCCTGCCTTAAAAAACCCACTGCAGTTCTTGCCTTGTCATGTATTCTGTACACTGCTCAAAATATATTACTCTTTCTGTGGCTGTATAATGACACAGCAGCAGCTAAAGCTTGATTTTTTTAACAACAGTTCTTATAATGGCAAAATGTTCAACAACTCCTCTCTTCCTGACTCACTGCTCAAGCTCTAGATGCAAGCTCTTGCTATGACTTCTTAGGCTGACCACATCGGAAACACTATAAAGCACTGTAAAGAGTGAATTGGTGCTTTTGGTGTAGAAATAAGACTTTGTCTTAATCTGTGAGCTGCTTTTAAAAGTTTTCTGAATGAAGCAAACCTTTCTATTTCATACTCCTGGGCAAAAAATAAAAAATCTTGCAGACATATTGGCAATATCTTTCATTGCAATCCCATGTTGTATTATGTTGTTCTGAAAAGCTGAATGCACAAGAAAACATGCAGAAGAGTAATTTTATAGCCTCAATGGTAGTACTTCCTATAAGTCAAGTCTAACACACATGATCTATAAATTCAGATTACCTCCAAGGGACTGCCTGTTTACTGTTAAGGTAGCAGGATTACAGAAGCATTGACTTAGTGAACATCTAATTTTCATAGAATCAGAGAATTATAGAATGATTGGGGTTGGAAGGGACCTTTAAACGTCATCTAGTCCAACCCCCCTGCCATGATCTTACATCTTCAAGTAAACCAAGCTTTTCATAGACCCACCCAACCTGACCTGCAATGTTTCTGGGGTTGGGTAATCTACCACCAGGTGGGTAACCTACTCCACCCTCATCACAGAAATTTCTTCCTCATATCTAGTCTGAATCTACTCTTTTTTAGTTTAAACTATTACCCCTTGTTCTATCGCAGCAGGTCCTGCTAAAAGTCTTTCTTTGCGACCCCCTTTTAGTACAGAAATATTGCTATAAGTTCTTCCTGGGGCCTTCTCCAGGCTGAACAACCCAAAGTTCACCAAACACAAGCTGTTTTGACACAGGTGATTAAAAGAAGGGTTGAAGGTCCTTGTGGCAGTTTGGACCTAGCTCCCCTCCAAGTTCCTGCATCCACACCAAAAGTGTCTCCCCCTTCCACCCCCAAAACACAAGGGAAAAGAGGGAAATGAAAAGCTACTGAAAAACTGAAATGATAAAACCAAAACTGTATATATACATATATATATATATTTACACTTATATACAATTGCAAAAAAGAAGTATTTACGTCTAAGAAAGAGAAAACCTCAATATTCCCAAAACTAAAACAGAAAACAAAACCCTATGTATGCAGATCTACACAGCTAATAAAGAGCTAGCAAACAAAAGGATTTTTATACTTCCCTTAAGAAAACGAAAGCCACTCTACTGAAATCTCTCCTCTCGGATCAGCAAAACAACAGGCCTCACATCCTCGTGAGCAAGACTGGCTGCAGGGAACCTGTTGCCTCCAACTTTGCCGGAAGAGATCTGCTCCTTCAACTTCCTTCCATCTTCTATTTATACTTCTGCTTGTGTAAAGAATAGAATGGAATACTGGGATATGGACACTTCCTTAGTGTCAACCTGGTTACCAGGGAAAGGCCTAAAACCAAACCACCACAGTCCTGCAGCTCTACAGAAACCCTTTTTTACAGGCTTTCCAGATCTATGTTCTCACTAAATGCAATAGGACCTGGTGATAGAAAGAAGGATATTTGGGGATTTAACCTAATAATTTAGTCACATAACAATTGGGCCTGTGGACACAATTTGACTATAGCCCAATTAATTTTTCACCCTGCATTGAGAGGAGATATTTTTATTTTCCTAATTAGACCTAAACAAATAAATCTACAATTGTTGCTTTAGAATAAATGCTCATGATATATTTTTCATGAAATCTATTTAGAAAGAATTGAATAATTGAAAATTGTAGTGGTTCCTCTCCACCAAGTCACAGTTTTTCATTCTTGAGTCTTCTCTCCTTGCTTTCTGTACCGGGTTTGGGTTGAATATATTTACTGCCCTCATAGCAACCCATAGCATGGTGTGCTTTGCATTTGTGCTAGGAAAGGGTTGATAGCACGCCAGTGTGTTGGCTATTTCTGAGTAGTCTGTGCACAGTGTCAGGGCTCTCCCTTCAACCTGCTGTCCCTCAAACACCAGTAGGCTGAGAGTGGCAAAGAGATTGGGAGGGGACAGAACCAGGACAAACTGGTCAAAGGTATACTCCATATCATATGATTTTCTGCTCAATAATAAAAACCCAGGGAAAGGAGGACAACAGAGAACATTCATGGTTATGACATTTGTCTTCCCAAGTAATGTATACTGCGGCTGCCAGCAAAAACACTTCTGCTTTGTGTTACTGTGTTACCATTATGAAGTTAGATATATTTTTTATAACTTTTCTCATAATTTTGGTTTTGATGTCTCTTTTTATGATTGAGTAGCTGAGTTTTAGTTTTTTCTTTTCGCAGATCAAATGCAGGTGTTCTTAAAAAAGTATGCCATCAGGTTTCCAAACTTGGAGCTACACTGTGGGCAAAACTGCTCCAGAGAAAATAATTTCTCTCACTGTGGCCTGGGACACTGGGTTGATAAATAAAACATGCATTTTTTGGGTTTAGCTGTCAGTTTTAGATATGTGGAATCTGATCTATTTTTCTGATTATAAGAATGGGGCCCTGTTAGAATCCAGTTCCGGAAAGGTCTTCAATATGAACACGAAAATATTAACCCATTTCAGCACTTTTTTGAACTAGAACACAGGCAGGTAACTCCCTATGTATGACTGGGAAATGTATAAAAAAACCTTCTTAGTGGTTAGTAGAATTCACATAAATTGCTGTCTGGAGGTTTGTTATCTATCTTTGAAATCAGAATATTAGACATAAGGCCTGTCATTGCCTGAAACTAACAAATAATAGCCAGTCCAGTCTCCACATACATATCTGACCCTGAATCTTGGGAAAGTCACTGCACTAAATGTACTATTGCTCCTATACATACTAATAAACAGTTTCCTCAGATTGTATTATCACCTAATATCTGGCAGCATAGATTGTGATTATCCCCTCCTGAAAATGCTTTAGATCTTATCAAGGAGTATGTCTACTCCACTGGCTGTGGAAGCAAACATTAAAAGTGGTACTCACTGAATGCAGTCTAATCCAAAGAATTTGAATGTAGAGAGGCTGGTTAAACATAATTAGGTTTCATTGCAGATTGCTGTTCCAGTACCTGTTCAGAGCTTGTCCATTGTGCCCTGTCACAGACTAGCCAATATTTAATGAGTTCATTCAGTCCGTTACCTTCTCTTTCATAATGTCTGAAACAGCTTCCATTTATCTCAGTAAATTGAAGTCCTACACAAAAGTTCTTTCACTTAAATATTGCAGAAAGAAATCGCTTACCTCAGTGTTTGAGTGGCCATGTCTGTCAATGTCCGTGTCTGTCAATCTACTTAAAGAATAAGGATTAAGGAATTGCACTTTTCAGGAACAGGCATCTATTTTAGTGAGAATATTCCCCAAAGTGATGATATCTCCAGGACACACTATTTCATTCCATTATTACTATCAGTAATCATAGATATTTTCTTTTTAAGTCAGCCTGGAAAAACTAAAGATGAGAACTTTATCACGATTTTGCTAAAAAATGACAGAAAGCTTCTACTTTAAAACACTTTTTTTTTCTTTCCCTTTTTTCCCCCTCTGCATTTGATTTTACAGCTGAGTTTTGAAACACTGGGCAGAGTCACAACATGGTGAGAGCACAACAGATCAAAGACACAAGAGCTTTGAGATAAGGTTAACTTTCCTGAAGTCTTTTGTGAAACCTCTTGGTCATGCTGGGCAGTGTTCGTGACTAAATTCTGTGTTTGTATAGTCATTCTAGAGTTACCACTGTATTATAAGTCACATTACTGATATTTCTACTAATGAATCCCCACAAAAGCAGAAGAAACAGAAAGGTATAACAGCTTTCAGGAACAAGATGAGGAAAAAATAACTCACGTTTCTTCACCCAGACAGTTACCATCACTTTCTGGTTTTATTTCTCATCTTCAGTGGATTCATCCGTTTCCTGAGAAGTAATTTATTTTTTTTCCCTCTTTTAGTCTGTTTTCATCCATTCCTTTTCACATGACTTCTCAGTTCTATATATCTCCTGTAATGTCTGAATGTGATTGGACTGAGAATCATATAAGAAAAGCAACATCCTGCAGCCTTATCTTTCAATAGCAAAACTGAAGCAAAACTGCTGTAGCTGAAGGCTTTTGCTTGCTGACAGAGAAACTGAATATAAGGCAAAGAGTTGAACATTAGTGAAGAGGAAAGGTACATTTGAAATACATTCCAAAAACCCAAAAAATATTTGGAAGAAATACATAAATTAATCAAGACGATGATCTTTTTTTTGTAGGAGTTTCAATTTTTTAATTATTATTTTGATAATCCCTTTATTAATTAAAAAAGCAATTTTTCTAATTAATATTGTTCTTTGATATTCTGTACTGTATGTTTCTCAAATTTCTGTGACTGATAACATATGATACTGGTCAGTCCTGAGGACAGAGAAAATCAATTACTCATATCATCTCAGCCATGCTATTTTTGCTAATTCTTCATTTTTTCTTTGCTATTGCTTTTCTGCCTGCCTATTTCTCAGGGAGAATTTAAATGCAGAGCTTTTTAGGAGCAGAAAAATCCAAATATTTCTCAAGAAAGACAGGATCTTCTGATGTCTACTTGACTGATCTGCTGATGTCTACTTGGCTAATACAGAGAAAATTGACAATTAAGTGAAATTATTAGTGGGAGCAGCATCAGGCTGAAGTAAGCATCAAGTGGGTTAGAAAGGAAAGTGTGTGAAGACTAGCATTATCAGAGGGGAATTTATATACATTTAAAGATATATCTCTGTTATAACTGTGCTTGATGTGATGTTCAGGTTGGGTAGACATGGACTATGAATATGGAACTAAAGGAAGCCCGTCAGTGCAGTGAGGACTCCATTGCTAGACCTCATCATTGGCAGGTAAAACTTTTAACTTCCTGTCTAACACTAGTGCTCATAGAAACTATTTTAGGTGACAAAACTTGGATTTCACTATTTTATTATTTTTAAGTCAAAAAAAGCCTGACTTACATATACTATTGCAAAACCGTGGCCTGTCTCATTCTTTGCTTTTTGCAAGAACAATGCCCCAGTCATCTGACACATACAGAATAAATTAACACGTTCTGCATTCTCTTGTTAAATTAGTGTTGTGCATCTGTACTTAAAATTAACCAACCAGTGAACAATTACTTTATTAGAGAAATAAAAATAAGTGATAAGATTTATGGTAATCTGACGGGTGAGGTACAAAGCATTGACTTATCCTGGTCCCTGAAGTACTGTATAAATAAATGTAAGGTCTTAGGTTTCAATGATCAAACTTCTAGCTAGTGGCTTTGATGATAACTCAATGAATTATGTATTATTTAGTTTTAGAGAAACCATTGATAAGAAGACAGAAACATAAGGAATATGGTGTTTAAAATCTCTGCAAATAACTTACATGCAAATTAGACTTCTAAGAAAATTGCACTAGAGTAATTAGTCTTTGAAAATGTGTTGCTTTTCCTTTTAATAGCAGCTTATTCATCTGTGTTTTGTCTTTCAGTACTATGAACGTGTACAAAAAGGTACACTTTGTCTAAAAATGCTAAGAATTTTGTCAGTTTTCTGTGAAGGGGTTTCTGAAGGTATGGATTTCCATCTAATAAAGGAAAGCAGTGCTCCCCTCATCCGGAAACATCTCTTTTGTCTAACTCAATCAAACTCTATATCATACTTGAAGAAAGGCTAGCTGGTTTTGCAGTCATTAGCAAAGATAAAGCTATTACTACACCCTAAGGGCTCTAAAGATTATGGAATATCAGGGAATCTTGTACAATTGATTATTGTGCTGCTTCGAACTGGCAAAGAGAAGAAGTGTTATTCTATGTTGTTGTACAGGCATATTAAGTGCAAAGATGCTTTCTGGATGATGTAGAACAACATCAAAGATAGACAATGTGATCTTGGGAGGTTAAAGGGAGGGAAGTGAGGAGTAATAAGCACAGCTGTAGAAAAGAAAAAGACGTGGAAAACACAGTAACTGAACGCTCACTCATGCTCAGAAATGGGCTGTAGTCCCCAAAGGTAGGCAGGAGCAAATGAGGGTTAAGAAAGAATGTAATAGAAAATGTGATATTTACATAAAATGATAAGGGAAGAAATAAAGAGCATGGAGGACCACAAAACAGAAGAATTTTTGTCCAGATGCACAGAGTCGGATATTCAAAGGGATATGATCCCCTGTGTCCCTCTAGAGGTATATAAATCCCTTCTTTGTTTCCGCAGATATCCTCAAAAGAGTTCTTTAGATAACTATGTCTTCCATTTAGCAGTCACAAAGCTTTCCAAATGCTGTTCAAGGTCTTGAAGAGATATTAGAACTGTTATCCTCTCTATTTAAACCAAAAGTAGTCATCTTAGAGGTGTTCTCTAAGCTATGTGCAGGCAATGATTGGAGGTAGACAAGCTTGCCTTAAAAGGAAAATTTTGGTAGAGTGGTTGTGTTCTTGGTGTGGCAATACAAAACTCAGCACAAGATAATTCAGCTAGGCTTTTCCTGGGATGGGCTTTGGTGGAAGCTGCCAAGGACAGAAATTACCCACAATTCTGCAGGTGAGGGTCTGTCATCCCACGGTACCCTGCTGAATTTAATTAATATTTGTCATCAGTATAAACCTTCCTGCAGTCTTTTTCTCCTCATAAATAAATCAGAGATTTTTATCAAAGCCATGTCAGGCTTATGCAATAATTTCCTCTAGACTGCTTGTCCAGGCTTCTTTCTATGTGGAAGATAAGGGGAAGGCTGAATAACTAAAAGCCATGGTGTCCCATGGCATAGCTATAGCCAGAGGACCTGGACATGGATATGCCAAGTCTGTGCTTCACACAGAGGAAGAAAAGAGCTATTGCAGGAATTTGTGGAAAGTGTTTCAGAGAAAAACACAGGTGAAGAAATATTTGACATAATGTGCTAGAAAAAATTCTTGCTGCATTTTTTAGTATTGGTGTTCTTCAGACTACACATTTATTGTATACAAAAGGAAACAGCTTGTATTTGTGGGTTATAGTAATATAATTATTATGTATTTTTGAGTAAATTGTGTATAGTTTTCTTTTCGTGTTCTCTAATGTGAATCACTGTCTCTAGCCTTTCTCTTATAGATTAAGGACAAATGCCTTTTCTGTTATCACCATATGGATATTGTGGTACTAATCTATTTTCTTGTTTAGCTTTTCCTCGTTATTCTTTTAATTATTTCTTTCTTGCCTACAAGGTTCAGTGGATCATTAACATAAAACGTTAAGCCATTTTTAGCAAAGTACTTCTATGTTCTGTACAACAATGCTTTAAATATACTTGTTTAAAATCCTATTAAATTATGTCTTGATGTGTTGAAGGGCCAGTGTGTGTGTCCATGTATATATTATGTATATATGCTAAATAATAAACATAACACTCACAAAATACTACTCCTTACAGAGATTCTTTAACTGCTTCCTAAATGCAAAGAACGAAGCCTCTCAACACCTTACTCACAGAAGTGCTAATTATTAATTATTTTTAATTGAGGGATAAATAAAGAAAAGAAGGATTTCAATGAATTGTTAAATTCTGTGGCAAAATTGAGAAAGAAGTGACTGATTAATAAACTTATCTCCTTCCAAGAACACTTTTTTCTTTCTTTTTTTTGTTGTATTTTGAAGGTATTATGCATTATTTTTCCCTCAAATACCAGGTGACAGCTACACATTTTAGTAAGAGAAACAAGGAAACAAGTGAATGAACAAAGAGATGGGATAAATAATGTAATAGAAGTTATTTTATGAGAAATGGAATTAATGAACTTTATTTCCCTAAGGTTTTTTTGTCATTCCATCACTACAACACCTCAAATTTCCACCCCTGCCCACAATTATCTAGTTTGTTTTGGACATTCAGTGGGACAAGTATATTCTGGGCTGTAGCCAAGGTACATGGAAACCACCTGCCAGCATGGTGGAAGAAAAACAGCTGAACTATTGTCACCTTTTACCAGAGAAAGCACACTAGAGATCCCAGAGTTGCTGATTTTCATTAAGCTATTCACAATTGGTTTTGCATTTAACACTTTGTTAATTTCATTCATATTGACCATGAAGTTAAAAATTTTCTATAGAAAGATGTGAAAGAATGGGTGAGGAGGACGCATAGCTGTAAAGAATATTGTCAATAAGAAGCCATACTAAAAAGCAAAGTATTTATGCATACATAAAGTAGATAAATTTTCCTCCTGAATAGACCTGTAACATATTTCAACATGCTACCCCTTAGCCACATGCTCAGAGAATCACAATCAAAATATTTCCAAATGGGTGTGATTTTTTTAACTATTGTTATTATTATTGTTATAGGTGTATCTGAAGAGACTCAAACACACCTACAGAACACTAATACATGGGAAATAACAGTGAATAGGTAAACAGATAGTAATGGATTCAGAGTACCGAATATTTGCTTCTCACCCACTACTCAGTGCTGAGTAGAAAAACCTCTGATTGGCTGCACATGTTCTCCCCTTGTCTCCTTTCCACTACATTCCCAATTGCATATACCAACTTTTTTTCAGACAAAACAAAAAGTTATAAGAGAAAATGATGCAGTATATCTTCCAGAGCTTCCATAATGCAGATAATGAGAACTAAAATGTTTTTGTACATCCTGTCAGTGGCAAAGCAGTGTGCACAGTTGATTTGTGAAGTTAATTTTCTGTAATTTTCAACTTTTAGATGCATCTAACTGAGGAATATGTTGCTTATTTCAGGGACAAAATTATTAGTTTGCTAACCCAGTTAAAGTATGTCACTTTGAATAAATGCTGATGCTGTCTGGTATTTGAAACATCTATAAGGATAAATTAATTTAATTTGATATTCCACTGGAAGAAATTGACGTACAGAAGAGCCTAATTTCTGCTTTTGATGCACTGTCGATGTTACAGAAAGAACTCTAATTTTAGTCTACTCTCTTCTTTTTTTCCCCAATTCTTTTTTTCTTCTCCTTTGGTGAAATAAACTTATTTCCCCCTAAATTAAAAAAAAAAAAAAAAAACAAACAACCTCCAAACCAAAAACTCTTAAAAAAACAAGTCTGCACTCTCTCCAATTCTTTCTTCTCTCATTGCTGACTCTACCACAGATCTGCTATGACATAAGTGCAACTGAGTGGTGAATCACATGCTTGAAGCTGCACACAGAAAAGAGAAAAATAGGTCATGGCTTATCTAAGAAAGTATTCCTCAATCACATTTCAATCCTATTTTCACACAAGTAGTCAAGATTCAAACTTTGACATAAAAAAAAATGTAGACCTGCTAGTCTGACTTATTGAATGAAAAGAAATTCAAACTAGTAATGCAAATTTGCACTCGCGAGTTGACTACCTATGTCCACTCATGCACTGGAATACACATATGCATTAAAATAAGGATGTTTTCTGTGCTCATGGAAATGATAAGGGTAATACCATACCTTGTCGAAGCTTAAGTAAACCTGCTTGCCAGGATCAGAATCTCTCTTTCTAATTGTAAAATAGATGATTTGAGCCCCAGGAGTTTCTAGAAGCAATGATAACATACTGAATGGGAAGGTGACAGCTCAGTTCCACCTAGTTCCCTTTTGCTAAGAACTGTTCTACTGCTGTTAATAATATACCTGGCAGCAATGTGAGAGTTGCTTTGAGACACAATGTATTGCTCCTGAGGTAGGGATTTGCTGTGGGTAAATCCCAACCAAAAACTCAGTCACCCACAGCTGCTTACTTACTTTCCTCTGGTGGGGTGAGGGAGAAAATTGGAAGGCTGGAAGGGACAAAACTTGTGGGTTGAGATAAAGACCGTTTAATAGGTAAAGCAAAAGCTGCATGTGCAAGCAATCAAAAAAAGGAATTCATTCACCACTTCCCACAGGCAGGCAGATGGTCAGCCATCCCCAGGAGAGCAGCGCCCCATCAAACATAATGGTGACTTGGGAAGACAAACACTGTCACTCCAAATGTCCCTCTCTTCCACCTTCTTGCCCCAGGTCTATATGCTAAGAATGTTACCATGATATCTGGGATATCCCTTGGGTCAGTTGGCATCAGCTGTCCCACCTGTGTCCCCTCCCAACTTCTTGTGCACCCCCAGCCTGATCACTGGTGGGGTGAGGTGAGAAGCAGAAAAGCCCTGACCCTGTGTAAGCACCACTCAGCAATCAGTAAAAAACTCCCATACTGTCAATGTTGGTTTCATCACAAGTCCAAAACTTAGCCCTTTACTGGCTACTGTGAAGAAAATTAACTCCTCCTCAGTGAAAATCAGTACAGATTTGTTAACCAAAGGCAGAGCTCATGACAGAGGCTACTGAAACATTTGGCTGAGGATGCCAAAATAATTTAGAAACACATTTTTGGTAGGTTTATTTTTCACTTAGGAAATGTTTAACATTTAACCTAACATAGACCTCAAGGATGATGTTACGTAGCTCTAAGCAATGCATAAGGTAGAAGAAATCTTATTCTGATATAAAAGGGAGTGATCCCATTGATACAAACTGATTCAGTGCCATCTGGTCCTGTGAAGTTAAAGAGGAGAAACTATGACAATGAAAAACTACACAGTGTTCAGTGGACTAGAAGGAAAATCTAAGAGGATGCAGGATAGTGGGAATTGTCTTTATTACTGCCTGGTGACACAAAGAGTTTCAAGAGACAATAGAGTAATATTAGTAGTTTTGCAGGTGTGATATTGCATTGTAAAGAAGAATTATTTTCCCATATTTTTTGTTTCAAATATTATCGTTTAGTTGAACTAATAAGAAGCTACATATTTTGAGAAATGCATGTGGGAAGATCTGTCAGAATGTTCTGTTCTCTAGCAGCAAACAGGAGAAAATGAATGCAATTTGCATTACAATGCTTTCATCTTGCAGGAATGACCTTCTGCTTTAATGTTGTAGCAAGGACAGCAGGTACTATTTGCACAGTATTTATTTTTTCTCTTCATTGAAGTGCTTCTGCATGGTTACTCTTACATGATAAACACACAAGTGCCCACGTAAACACTTTCACAGAACCACAGGATGGCTTGGGTTGGAAGGAATCTTAAAGATCATGTAGTTCCAAGCCCCCTGACACGGGAAGGGACACATTTCACAGAGCAGGTTGCTGAGGAGGAAGGATGGTCCACGTTTTTTCATAAATATAAGATATACTGATAGATGCTTTCTGCCATCGTCAGCTCTCACAGCACATTCATATGCTTGAGTCACAGCTAGACCACTCTTTCTCCTCAGCAAGGACTTTTGAAATAAAACTAAGGAACTAAAATAGTTATGTACTCTTCATTAAAGCTAAAATAATGAACAAGTTTCAACCCCAGTGAATGAACGGAAGAGGAAAATGTTATGTAAAAATATTTTTAAACTATTATTAACAAAAGTTTTATTTATGCAAATAAAGGAATCTGCCAAGACTATATTTTTCTCTTTTTTTTCTCTACCGTGCAAAATACTAATCTAATAAACCATTAAGAATATAATATGCTCTGATCTATTTTAAATATACAAGATGTGTTCTAAAAGAATCTAAAAGTCTTTATTGTAGATAAAATCAAATTAAGTTTAAGGTTTATCATTGAAGCTGTTTTGTGCCTCAAAAAAAAAAGCTATAAAAGAACTAAATTTAAAGGAAAGCATAGTGTATGAAGGGCAGATAGGGTCACCACAAAGAAGGGCAACCAGAGTCAGAAAGAGGAAAGCAGACTAACAGCATGAACAAATAATTAATTTGATTTAGTGTAAAAAAAAAGCCAAGGTAATAAAGAACCAAATACCTGGAAAAAGAATGTGCCTGGGAAAGGTAATATAACATCAAAAAAGGACAAGACTAAAGGACTTATGGATTACTACATAAAGCCAGTATAATCTTCAGAAGAGAACTCAAATAAACTTCCCAGATATGTGACAAACCTAGATGCCAGGGAAGCAAATACCAAAAATCTAAGAAGGTAAAATACTCAGAGAAATATCACAATGAATTTCAGATTTAAGTGTGCTCTGGGTTTTCAATATTCTTTTAATCAGAACATAAGAAATTAGGGTTGTTGTTATAAATTATGTGCTGTATATTTTCAATGTCATGTTGCAGTTTCATTGGGTACTATAAGGATACTTTATATCCTTTAAGTGTAAAAAAACCCCTTTTACTGTAGGGGATAAGAAAAAAAAAACAAGATATTTTTTCAAAATAGTTAGATGATCAAAAACGTACATGAGGATCAGATTAAGACAAAAAAACCCCTATCTGGATGAACTTTAAAAAAATGTTTAATCAACTTCTCAGTGTTTTCAAAGCAAGTACTTTTTTGAAAAAATCTGATCCTAAACTTGTCTTAAAACTCTCATTGTAGGAAACCCTTATTTTTGTTCTGAAGCCTGTCTATAGTAATGACAGGTCTTAAATCTACTGCTGACAGTAGTTTAAATGGTTCCTTAGCAGTGTTTGGGAAAGATATTTCATCATGAATCATAGTCTAAAGCAGCTACGGGGATATTATTAGCAGAGTCAAAGCAGGTGTCAGCAAAATCTGGCATTACTGGTTATTACTATCTTTTCATGTTAATTTAATGGTAGACAGAAATAAAGCAATTTTTGTGATGTCCACTCTATTTCTTCTTATGTGTGATATCTCCACATGTTTCTGTGATCTGTAGCTGTAGAGTATATCAGCAGTAGACGAGATAAGGGGTCTGAAGCATCCTAGGCTGCCAGGGCTTCTGTGAAGCTTTCTATCTAGAAAAATATTAACAGCTGGGGCCTTCTGTGGGAAAATTTATAACCAAGATCTGAAACTTTTTTAAAGTCATGAAGACCAATAAGTAAAAGTTTCCATTTTTATCTTAGAGAGACCATTCTACGTAGAGGATACTGTTAAATTAATTATTTAAGCTTGAAACTAAATTTTAGTCTTTGATCTGAAGAGAAAATTAGGCCCAAGCCTGAAAAACTTAGCTGTTGTGCAGAAGGAGGTTGTTGTCTATATATGACTGTGGGTCTAATTTCCTTGCTTTCACTGTGGTTGTCATGTGTTAGATAACGCCCATTACAGCTCCAAGATCAGCACTCTGGATGCTTCAAGAAGCAACGTGGTCACAAGTCAGCCACTGTCCTTGAAGCCTTGTTGGTCATGACAGAAATCTAAATAACTACAAGGATTTTATGAAAAACTCAACATCAAAATATAGATGTTATGCAAACTGAGATGTTATACAAACTTAGACCCTGTATGGATTCATAAGCCAGTTGAATAGGAAATTAATTTTCTGAACTTTTTGGAATGTGCATTTCTGTATATGCTTAAAAATTGTGTTGAAAGCCAAAGAAATCTCTCAGACTTGTCTACAATTGGCTGGCTCTTGTACTTTTCAGATCCTATTAGTTTTGAACAGTACAGGAATTCTTTCTATTCTGCAGGGTGTTGCCTGCTGCACAAATTGTTTAGTCCATTCTGAGGGACTGTGTATGTTCAAAATTAGTCATTTTTCTCTACTGCCTGGGAAAGGTATTCATGTATTATTTCCCATCATCTAGGAATTTTCATTTGCCTATGCTGCACAATCTGTAAATATGACAGAGGGAGAAAATTCAGAGTGAAGAAAAAAGTTCTTTCATCTCAAGTGTATCAAGTCTTACAGTCCAAAATGTTCTACTTGGCTATTACATTTTGCTAGGGCAAGAAATGCTGAACCTGTTCAGAAAAAACCCACCAAAGAAATGTTAGTGTTCAGAGATGTTTCTGCTTTACGCCTTTTACACAAACCATTGAGGATATGACATTTGGATGACTCTTGTGGAACGAGAGACTCAAGATATGGAACTGATACTTTCAGGAATAGAAACACCATTTCAGAGTCAGCAACTGCTGATATTTTAATATTGACTGAGAGCTTACCAAAGCAATTTTACCTCTATTGCATCTCTGTTGCATACCTTCTTTCAGTAGAATCTCTACCATACACATTAGCAAGATGGATGTACTTAACTTGACAGGAAAATCTTTTGTGGTTGTAAACTAGAAAAATTTGTCTGAAGTCAATGACCCTGTAGTCATACAGACCAGATGGGATTCAATGCTATTTTTTGAAGAAGTTGAATCCTTTGAAGCAGATAAAAGAAGCTGTGTGTGTGTAACTCTGTAGGTGAACTCTAGTTGAGAATATGTTTTTTCCAAACTGTTCCTACTTTTGCTTATTACATTCAATGAGGAATATCTGGAATCCCCTGAGTAACCACAATAAATGATGTTTTGCAGCAATGATACAGTTAATAAAAGCTCAGCATTTATGAAGTACAAAAGAAGACAATAGGTCAGATTGTAGAATCACAGAATGGTTCAAGTTGAAATGGATGTCTGCGGATCATCTTGTCAAACCACTGGTCTTAAACAGGGCCTCCAAGAGCTGGTTTTCCAGGACCATGTCCAGATGGCTTTCAAATACCTCTAAGGAGGGAGACTGCCCAACATCCCTGGGCAACATGTTCCTGTCACCCTCTCAGTAAGAAAGCATTTCCCAGTGTTCATCTGGAACCTCTTTTTGCCCACTGCCTATTGCTCTGTCACTACGCACCACTGAAAAGAGCCTAGCTCTGTCTTCTTTACTCTCCCTGCAGCAGGTACTTATACAAATGCATAAGACTCCCTGAGTCGTATACCGGAGCTCTCAGCTCCTGGCTCCTGCCTCTCTCAGTCTTGCCTTATGAGAAGTCTTCCAGGCTTTTTATCATAGTGTTGGAGCTCTCTCCAGTGTGTTTTCATCTGTTTTGTGCAGGGGAGCCTGAACTGGACACAGTACTCCAGGTGTGGCCTCAACAGGTCCGAGTTAAGAGGAAGGATCACCTCTCTCAAACTGCTGGCAATCCTTTGCCTAGTGCAGCCTAGCATACCACTAGCTCCCTTTGTCACAAGGAACACTGCTAGCTTACATTCACCTTGCTGCCCACCAGGACTCACAGATCCCTTTCTGCCAAACTACTTTCCAGTGGGAAGGCTTTCAGCATGAACTAGTGCATAGGGTTAGTCCTCCTCAGCTGCAGGACTTTGCTCTGCCTCTCACTGAATTTCATGTCAGACCATTTTTGCAGCCTTACTCCAGTCCCTTCGGGTGGCAACATGACCCAGATCAACCACTCCTTCCAATTTTGTGTCATTTTCAAACTTACTGAGTGTACACTCTGCCCTGTCATCCAGCTCATGAATTAAGATGTTGAACAAGACACAGTATCAACACCTCTGTGAGGATCTTACGAGAGTCAGAGTTGAAGGCCTTACTGAAATCAGGATTTACAATATCTGCATGTACCAGATATCATTCGTTTAATTATGGAAGTTTATCGAGTTGGTGAAGCAGTGATGACTTCTTGGTGAAACCATGCTGACTACTCCTGGTGGACTTTTTGTTGTTCATGTGCCTAGAAATGGTTCCCAGGATTATGCATTTCATTACTATTCTAGGAATCAAGGGAGGCTGAACAGTCCCTGGGTCTTTCTTCTTGACCTTTTTAAAGGCTGGGAACTTATATTCCTCCAGTCCGCAGACACCATTGCCACTGTAATCACTCACAGACAATCACAAGTGGCCTGTCAGTGACACCAACCAGCTCCCTCAGCACCTATGAATGCATCAGGGCCCATGGATGTGCATATGTCCATTTTACTTTAGTATTCCCTGACTCCAGACTGTCCCCCAGACCTCTGGGGTTTGCTATTCCTGAAAATTAGTCTTGCTGGTAAAGAATGAGGCAAACACGGCATTCAGTACCTCTTCTCCATGTCCTGTGTAACCTGGTGCTCTGCCCCATTCAGCCACATTTGCCCTAATCTTCCTTTTGTCGCTCACATACTTGCAGAAGCCTGTCTTGTTGCCTTTGACATCCCTTCCCATATTCAGCTCCAGGTGCAAGTCTTGGATTTTCTAACTATGCATGCCCAGATGGAGTCTCTGTATTCCTTCCAGATTACCTGTCCCTACTTCCACCCTCCCCATGCTTTCTTTCTGTGTTGGAGTTTTCTCAGGAAGTCCTTGTTCATTGAGGTGGGGCTCCTGGAATTTTTGGTGGATTTCCAGTTCATTGAGATAGATGATTCTTGAGCTCAGAGGAAGTGATCCTTGAATATCAGCAAGCTTTCTTCGGCCCCTCTTCCCTCCAGGGTCTTATCTTGTGGGACTCTTCCACGCATATGAAGAGGCTGAAAGGGCCAATTTCTGCTCTTCTGAAGTCAAGCACTCTAATCCTGATTTTTGCCCCGCTCTCTCCTCTCAGGATCTTGACACAAATAGCCAGTTAATATCTACTGTGTTGAGCAATATAAGTAGAATGTCATAATACTAATAGTTTTGTAAACTGGGACACATGATAATTTCTAAGATTGAGTGTTGTCTTTTACAAACAGTCAGTAAAACTCTATCATTCCCCTACAATAAAAAACCAAAACAGAGCAAAAAACCCCAAACAAATCAGACCAAACATCACGAAAATGTATCTGCATTTATAATAGGAATATTAGACATCCAGTGACTTATAAATTCACCCTTCCTTTGACAGTTTTTCGTCAAAGAAGATGTGCTAATAATAGAGGGCTCCTCAGAAGGGTACTTTTAACTTCATGTAGAAATCACTATACCTTCTTTGATATAACTTTTTTTTTTTTATGGAATGGTCTTTATATATTTCACAAATTTCCTCAGGGTTTTATTCATCTATTCATCCATTTATCTTGAAAAAATAATTTAGAACTTGTGCTTTTCTTGAACTATTTCTGAGTTAAAGAATTTCTTTTCAAATTATTTCCAAAACTTTTTCTTATCTAGAATTTACTTTACTTTTGTCCCATAATCTCATTATAAAATCAATGCCTGTTTATGACCAGTTTCTCCTCTAAGGGAGATGTTGCCTGATCTTCTAATTTAAATTGATTTATATTCTGCTTACCTCTCAGAATGTTTCTATCCATGCTCACGTATTCTTCCATACCAAGACAAAGGTAAATATAAGTATTTGTCTATATGGATATAGGTAAGTTCACAGAGAGAAGAATAAGTCAGATCTGTCATTCAAATACTTTCATACTCTGTGAAATGTCAAGATCGAACACTGGATGTAAAGGAAACAAAATATTCACCTAACATGTTCCAATTAACTAAGTGCCAAAGGTCTACAATAAGATTTTCAGTCCTGTGTAATTGAATTACAAAGTATTTTGTTTCCCTTAATCTCAGTCCAAAAGGTCAATCCCAACTTCATTCCAATTACATGAAGTTTGTGGATATTGACAGCTTGCAAGCATTTTTGTTTTGAATAATTCATAGGGAATGATATGTCTGACTTTGTTTTCATATTGGTAGTTTCATGCAAGGGGTTCCTGTGTAGACATTGGAAGGAGAGGAAGATGATTAGACAACTTTTAAAATGATGAAGAGGGACATGCCAGCGATAAACAGGTGTGTTTTGGTAAATCAAAGAATTTCATATTTCCAAAAGCTACTGCATATTTACTTACATAGATTTATAAGAAAATCTTATTTTGGAATCAGGTAGAGAAAATGGCTATTTACCTACAATAAAAAGTCTGTGTCTCCATGAATAGACAATGTTTAAATTAACAAAAGGTTGGAAGATAAGCAATAATGAATCATGGATTTCAGGTATGGCAAACATCATACTTCTTTTTTACAAGATTTTTTTCATTTCCCATTTCCGTCACTAAAAAATTTGCACTTTTCAACATTGTTATGCATCAGTAGTGTTTTATCAGTTCTATTTTACAGTTACTATTTGCAATAGGAGAAGAGCACCAAATATCAGAAGGAGGTTTTCAACAGTGTGAGACACAGTGCAGCCCAAATGGAAGTGGATTGTGTGATCTAAATACAAAGAGGAAGAGAAAATTATTATTCTTACATTGGATGTATTATTATAAATTGGGTTAGGAGGTTGGATAGACAACAGAACTGTGAGGTCCCAAATCAAAAAAGTTGAAATGAGAATATTGACTGCAGCTATGCCAACAAATATTAGAATATAGTACATATTATCTATATGCTTAGCTATATTTACTTCATCTTTGATTTCCTGCTTTTGTATAGATCCAACAGCAGCTGAGTACTTAAATTTGCACCAAATAGTTCTCTCAAATAATAGAAATAGCACCACTTACTTTTTTATTCCAATGAGTGTTCTCTTACTAATTTTTTTTTTTTCACTTTTGTGTTGACAAAAACATTAAATACATGGGTTTGCAAAAATGAAGAATGTTATTGTGAGAATTCCGAGGTCCTTTTGATCAGTTTTATCTGTAAAATGTTCATTATTATGATAATAAATACACTGGCAACAAAGAGAAGAATTCTTGTTCAATCCAAAGACTAGACTTGGAATGTAAAGGAATGCAAGAACACCCAAGACAGTAGGAATCTTTTGTTAAGTGTATTTTACTTGGACTTTGGCATAACATACATCCATCTGTGCAGAGTGGAGAGACTAACCACCGCTTTCTTTTTGACAGATCAGAAAGGCCTTGATGGCAAGATAATTTATTGCTGATTAAGATAAGTAGAAGATAACCTCCTCTCTTTTTCTCTAAGCCTAAAGAAATGAAAGAATAAATGTGGTTTAAAGCCCCTGTGGTTACTCTGAGGCTTGGGCAATTTAGGAACGTGCAAAAGTCTTCAGAATCTCTGTGGTTCATCTGTATGATTTAGAGCACATTTATAAGTATTTTTTTTACAAATAACAATTTCTCAACGTTTTTCATTGTAACAATTTGTTCTTCTAAACTGTAATTCCAAACCAATTTCTGCTTTTGTTTCCCTCGTTTTGTAATAGCGTGCAAAGAGTCAAAAGAAGATATTCAAAATCGTGTACAGAATGCAGTAGTAAAGAGCTTTCTAGAAGATACCATTAGAGAGTTTAAAGTGCTGGATAGTTTTTGAAACAGTGTGACAGAAGAACACCTTTTCTGTTATGCACTTGCATTTCTCTACCAATTCCAGATGAATTATCTTCTAGTGAACATTATCTAAGATCACGTTGTTTTAAGGTCCTAGTTCTTTGTTCATGCCCTTTCTGCATTCCTTTGACCCAAAGGCCAAAGAAAATAATTCTCTGATCTTACTGGGCAAAACATTTAAGGTTTGGATCTAACATGAATCACAGAATCACAGAATGGTTAGGGTGAGAAAGGATATCTGGTCATCACCTAGTGTAACCTTCCTGCTAAAGCAGGTTCACCTAGAGCAGGTTGCACAGGATCTCATCCAGGTGGGTTTCAAATATCTCCAGAGAAGGAGACTCCACAGCCTCTCTGGGCAGACTGTTCTAGTGCTCTCTCACTCTCAAACTTAAGTGTTTCCTCATATTAAGAATAAATTTAGCAAGGTAAAAAGAGATATTCAAGATTATGTCAGTTTTTCTAAATGTCTTTATGTTTTCTGATTCAATCTATATCCTCATTATTTATTTTACATATTCCATAGGAGATTTTTCTAACTATAATTAAATATCTGCTCATATTTTTAAAAATAACAGAATAAACAAAATATATATTAATCTACCCACATTGCAATAAATTCTTTTTTTATGGTTATACAATATTCTGCATTCAAAATATGTACAGTTATTCCCTATATTTATGCCAATTTATTTTCTCACTATCTAGAAATCAAAACTTAGTTCATAAAAGTCTTCTTTCTGTCTAACATTTCACTTCTATCCTATATTATATTTGAACTAGAAACCTGTATGTGAGCAAAGCTGATAAGCCACAAGTAAAATGCATAATCTCTATTTACATGATGGACTAAGATACATAAAATGAGAACAAACATCAGTTATACCACTGTTTCCCAACAAACCTTAATAACACTTGTCACTTTTAAGTGTCTTTTAGAAGATTTAGAGTTTCCATTGAGCACTTAATCTAAGACCAAATTAGAGTCTCAGGCAATTTTGATACACCCATTTACTCTGAAACAAACACTATTTGTTTTGTTTAGCAGAATGTCTTCAAAGTGCAGAGCGGGGAGCATCCCTCACAGTTATCACCTTGTAATATCAGATTCTCCACCTTTTTTTTTATTAAATAGTCTGGATTTTTCTATAATAAAGAAAGTGATTGAAAGAAGCAGTGTTGACTTTATTTATGGCTAATGGCAATGATGTATATTTTTTGAGCAATTGTACAAGACTACGAGTCATCAGCATAGTAATTATAGCTGCATTTATTTCAGAAGTGCAAATCTAGGTTTAAGCAAACAGTTACCCCAGTTTCTAGAGTTCTGAAGTTATTTACATTTCGCATACTTCACACACATATGTTCATCTTCCTTACTATTAGTTTGTAAGATGAATGCACCCTCAACACACCTCGGAGAGAGGGTAAGATTGCTTAGTGTTAAAAAATAACTACAATAAAGACCTCTGGGTAACTTTCCTCCTTGAACTTCATAGTACTTGGACATTCATTTGGAGATATCTTTTTCTTAGTGGTCAGTCAGAAAGCTGGCTTGGTTTTTCCATGTATTCTGAGCACAGCTTAAATTTTTTTATGGGCCAGAGAGATCCAACACTACATTGCATGCTTTTTTTCAGGTTTCACAGAGGACTGTGGTACCATTTGATGTACCATAATACTGATGTCCATGACCCAAACTAATTTTACAAAAATAGTGGGAGAATATATGTGTGAGAGTTAACTTGTTTTAACTTTCCAAGAAATAGGAAATATTTCAAAGCTGGACTGACTTTGTTTTGAAAAATGGTTGGGTCTACAATGGGCAAATATACTTGTCCTTCATCTTAGGTGCCCCCTGCATTTGATTCTTCCTGTACTCAGCAGATGTGAGATGTGGCAGTTCCCTCTTGGCCATGTGGGGTGACTGGGAATGACATAGGTACTGTGTTGTCATGTGTGATGGGTTGACCTTAACCAACTGTCAGGCACCCACAAAGCTGCTCTATTACTCCACCTCTATCAACAAAATGATAAGAAAATTTTATGGAAAAGCTTGAGATTTGAGATAAGGAAAGGGAGATCTCAACAATTACCATCACAGGCAAAACCAGACTTGAACATGGGGATTTGAACTTGGGGAATTTAATTTTATTTATTGCCAATTAGTTGCAAAAAAGTAGGATAGTGAGAAATCCCCCTACCGCTCCCTTCTTCCCAGGCTCAGTGTTGCTTAACTCTTCTACCTCCTCCCCACAAAGGACACAGGGGAATAGAGGTTGCAGTGAGTTCTTAACACATTGTCTTCGCTTCTTCTTGCTCTTAAGGTGAACTATTTCCTGTTCTAGAGTGGATTCTGGCCCACAGGATAGTCCTCCATGAGCCAATCCATCATGGGTCCTTTCCATGGGCTGCAGTTCTTCAAGAGCTACTCCAGCATGGATCCTTTCTACCTGATGCAGTCTTTCAGCAGCTTTCTTCAAGGTAAGTCACTTGCTCAAGCGTGGAGGACAGCCTGCCTCACCATGGTCTGCACCATGGCTGCAGAGGAATCTTTGTTTTGGCACCTGGAACATTTCTTTGTTCTCTGACCCTGGTATCTGCAGGCTTGTTTCTCACGTATTGTGTCACTCCCCTCTCACAGCTACCGTGTAGCCTTTTTCAGCCCTTCTTAAATATGTTGCCATGTCACTGGTGGGCCCAGATTTGGCCAGAGGCAGGTTAGTTTTGGAACCATGTGGAACTGGCCCTGTTTGACATGGGGGCAGCTTCTCACAGAAGTCACCCTTGCCAAGCACACACTACCAAAACTGTGTTGGCTTCATGCCAACTGTCCGGACCCACAGGGAAAGCCTCCCCCTCCCTTCGTCCCCCCGGGGCGAAGAAAAAAAACTACAGAAACCGAAGAACACCAAAGCAACTGAATTATATCAAAATAGATATATTTGCATATATTTACAGTTATATACAGCTAGAATACTATATACAATATTCGGGATCCCGAGTACAACCCCCTTCACCAGAGGGAAAGGGAAAAGGAAAAGGGAAAAAGGGAAAAGGGGAAAAACAGATATACACAATCAAAAATTAAGAACCAGCAAAACAAAGAACTGGTAGAAATCAATCTCACCACGACCCTTAGAAAAACAGGATGGCCTGGCACAGCTGGCACTCCCCACTGTCCCGTGTGGCAGATCAGTAGTCACTGCAGGCCTCAGCTGATAGATAAGTAAGACCAACGCAGAGACCCACTGCTCCTGAACCTCACCAGAAGAGAAGAGAGCGAGAGCTTCCACTCCCTTCTTATTTATACCTTTGCTTACGTAAAAATCGTATGGAATACTGGGAACATGGCCTTGGTTCCTTGGTTACAACCTGGTTACCAAGGAAGGTCTAGAATCAAAACCACTACACAAAACTTAGCCACATAAGCCATGTGTTGTCAAGATGCAGTAAAACAGATAGAAAGCAGATATCTAAGGAAATTATTAGAAAACATTTTAGGCTAGGCAACAAAGGGGAAGGATTATTCAAGACTTCAGGCTGAATTTATTCACCCAAAGTTCACCCAGTTCTCATTGTAGAAATGAAGATTCACTTTAACACTCTGAAAATGATACCATCTAGGAAGAAGTTACTTGATTTTAACATTATTTCTAAACACCTCCAAGTTAGATTTTTTCCCTTTGGTTTTGCAATATTGAAAAAATACTAATCAAAAAGAGTACACAATTTCGACTCTTTCAAGAGTCTTTATACTTCTGGTCTGTCTTGAAATAATTCTTTACAATTATTAAGTTTAGCTATATTCTTCAGATATATGCTGACTTCTTACTTCAAAAAAGGTTCTTCTTATATTTAGTAAGGATTTTTCATTATAAACAATTTAAACTACCTGAGAATCACTGACCTATTATTTGTGTTTTATCAATCATGACATAAAAATTCTGCAAAGGAATGACTGCACACAAACAGTAATACAGACTATAGTTTTTACAGGTAATAGATCATTGAGATGACAAGAACATTACATTAATGAAAGAATAAAATCTGATGGATAGGACAGAAGAGAGTCAAAAGACATCAGAAGCAGTAGAACTTGAAGAGTTTTCCTTAATGCTTCTTAATCTTATTAGACAAGAAGCATGTTACAAGAGTAAAAAACTCCTTGTGCAGGTTCAGGCAAAATAAGAAACCCTCATTAAGAAAGAATGTCTTGACAAGGCATAGCATTCAAACCTCCTATAGTTAACAGACTGGAGTAGGGAGGAAAGAAAACAACCAAAAAAACTCTCAAAGGCAAAATGGGGACTATAAAATATTAAAACAATAGCATAGTTTGGTAAGTAGAGTTGTACAGTAGAACAGAGAATGTAAAAGTGGGAAGCTCAGAATTACCATGAAAAATCAGCCCGTTCTCACACACAGATGTAAGTATAAAAATTCAGGGCAATTGTGTGCAAGTCCACATGCAAAATGCATCACTTAGGCTCATCTGTTAGAGAAATTAATGTAGATTAAAAATTTACAGAGGAAATTTTATTTAAATTTGCATCATAGAAGTACTCAGTGCTCTGTGATTTATATATGCCCAAATTGTGCCATTCTTCATGTTGTTTATATTTGGCTGAATGGTGTACTTAAATCACAACTCAAGAAAAATTAAATCACAGCCTTATGAGAGTTTCATTTCTTTTCAAAATGTATTTTGCAACACTTGGGCCACATTCATTCTCTTGTTTCAAGTTTATAACACTAAGCAACCTAAACCCAGTCTTATTGCAGTGCAATTTTGGGTTACCATAGAACTCTATAGTTGTTTTCTTGTCTTTTTTTTTTTTTTTTTTTTTTTTTTTTTTTTTTTTTTTTTTTTTTTTTTTTTTTTTATCCTTGAGATAAACATAATAAGTAGAAATACCAAAATGAGCCTGTGGCTCTGTTATTCACTACTTATGCATCCTACCTATCATAATACATATGTCAGTGCGGTACAGCGATTAAAGTCATATGAGGAAACTAATTCATTGGAAACTAATAGCAAAACTCTCCTTCCTTTCACTAGGAGTGAAATGTTGTCTACCAAGTGCAACTTAAATTAAAAAAAATATTCAAATATTTACATTATCGCTAAAGTTATTTTCTCTTTGGTAGCCCAGTAGGTTTCTTATAATAATAAGCATGTTGATTATAAGAAGAATTTGAATTCTGATTAGCATACTGCTCTATTTACTAATCTCTACAGAGCACTGCAATATTATAGAAAACTATTATAAAGATACAAATTGAACAAACATAAAAATAAACAAATTTATGGAAAAAAACCCCCCAAAATATTTGTACTGCTTAGTAGAATTAAATAGTATTCTTATTTTGGGTTCTGTAGTATTCTCCATAGTTTCTTTTATAATTTTAGTAATTTTAACATTGATATGTGAACTTATAATTAAAAAAAAAGTCTCTCATGTTCTTTATTATTTCTTCCTGTCATCAGAGGCACAAAACATATGCAGTGAAACATCAGTAATTGCATAGTTTAAAACAGTCAATACACACACCCAAACCTGTGGGTCTTCATGTGTATTGGAGCATGAAATAATTTAATAGTTCATGGTATTTGCATTAGAAAATAGTCTTCAGTTTCTAGAAAAGACAACTGGTACTCAGCCTTACTCTAACGAAAATGTCTTTCTGGCAAGACAAACTTTTGCCTCTCTTTATTCAAGAATGTAGAATTTAGTTCCTGCAATATGGTTATGAAGAATTAATCCACAAGTTTTAATAGTCAGAAAAGAGATGTACTGTTCACTGTAATGGCAAAGTGCAGTAGCTGTGCAATCTCTCAGTCGACATCACTGACATGAACAGATAAGCAGAAGTAAAGCAATCAATAAAGTGTGTACACGTGTTACACTACTTAAATATGGATGATCTTCAGGTCCCTTCCAACCTAACCCACTCTATGATTCCATGATTTTATGATTCTGTGGATTCTATGGTATAAATACTCTGTCTGGTATAATTACATTCTCTTTTATCACTGACAGACTGATCTTTGTACCTCTGGTTTAAAGATCAATAGTCAGTACTCTTCCATGCCTGACCAAGTATTATAGAATTGTTTAGGTTGGAAAAAAAACCTTTAAGATCATCAGGTTCAGCCATTAACCCAGCACTGCCACTAAACCATGTCCCTAAGCACCACTTCTACAGATCTTTTAAATACCACCAGGGATGGTCATTCAAACACTTTCCTGTCAAACCTATTCCAATGTTTGACAACTCTATCTATGAAGAAATTTTTCCTAAGATCTAAACTAGACCTCCCCTAGTGCAGCTTGAGACCATTTCCTCTTGTCCTGTTGCGCGTTACTTGAGAGAAGAGACTGGACTCCCACCTCCCTGTAACCTTTCAAATAGTGTTAGTGAGCAATAGGGTCCCACTTGAGCTTCCTTTTTTCCAGGTTGAACACCCCCAGCTCCCTCAACCACTCATCTCTACTGCCCTTCTCTGGACTTGCTTCCACACTCCAATGTTTTTTCTTGTAGAGGCGAACCCAGAATTCAAGGTACTGCCTTATCAATGCTAAGGACAGGGCGACAGTTATTGGTTCATGTTTTACCATAATTGCACATGGGTGTACACTTATGCAGGTAGATAATTAGTGAAATCATATTCTTCCATAAAGCATTTGAGAAGATAATGGGTCTAAATTGGAGTGCCACAATGTATGTCTTATAAAAGTAAGAATAGTATGTGGAAATGCAAGTTTTCACTACTGAAAAACATGTCAGTGTAGTTTTGTTGTTTTTAAATAAAAGTAACTTCGAATGCCACTTGTTTCTTCCTACTGAAGGAATTTAATAAAGTCATCTGGTACTGATTCTTTAAATGTAAAATCTAAATGTAAAACCTACTGCCTTCTTCATTTGTAAAAAACTTAATTAATGTATACTGATGCATGATTCTCATCCTTAACTTTGTACTAAGGGCTCAATATGTAATCTCAAAAAGATAACAACTGAATTATTTAAGTAAAATACTTAAAAACCCAAAGTATATGTGGCAAGTATTTTTGAACATTTGGTGCCACAGTGGTTTTCAATACTGGTGGGGGGGGCTCACCTTCAGTCCTGAATTTCTCTATAGCCTTCAGAGGATGAAAACACTTGACCACAAATATCAAGAGTAGAAGAAAAATAATAATCAGAGTAAAGTGATAAGTGGTCTGACATTGATGCTGGACTGAGGTGGACTACCTGATATTTTAGAATAACATGAAGTGGGAGTGATAGTGTTTCTGTGACTGTGTGGTGTTTTTTCAGGTGAAGCAATGAAACTTTGAGTCCTTCCAAGCAGACTGTGCTCGAGAATTCATAAGCCACATATTTAGCCACTGGCTGAAGAATAACCAGATGACAGAGATGAGATGATACATAGGTTTCTTCCACATGCAGCTATATAAAATCAAAGTATGCAGTCCTTGTTTGGTGCCTGAAACTGATAAATGTCATACGTCAATGTAATAAGCAAATATAATTTGATTGAAAGAAAAATCTTCTTCTGTTTTCCAAAATATTATTTCAGAGGTAAGATTACATACTGATCTGTAACTCATCATGATATATACCTTTCAAATAAACATAAATTTAAAATTCTTTGAGTTATGAACATGTGAATCATTACATAGATTACTGGTAAAATAATTCATGATTATTCTGGATTTATTCACAGGTAACTTGTACAGTTTATCAATCCTAATCTAATTCAGAATGAAGTGCACTCAGTAAAAGGACATGAACTTTTAGCCACAAAGTGAGATTCAAAACAGAAACTAGAACATCATTCACATGAGGTTTAAAGATTTTTAGTGTAGCTCCTGATGAAAATGGGTGTAACATTCAATCTGTTCATTTGTCTTACTTCACCCTCATGCTTTTTAATGTATTAATTACATCAATCATTAAACACTTATCTGGGGAGCTGGCTTTAAGTGAAGAGAAAGTAAGAAAAGCTGAAATAAAAACTGAACTGGACAAAATATGGCAGTTCTTCATGTAAAAATATCAGCACTTTATTTTGATATTTTCTAGAATATCTACTTATTTTTTCTCTCCATGTTTTTTATGTATTTTTCTCCTCTGTATCCTTTCTAAAAAAGGAAAAATGCAAGGAGGAAAAAAAAAGACTGACAACAAATGCAAGAGAATACCAATTTGCTGTTTATTTTTCTGGAAAGGTACAGATTAGTACATTCACTGGTTTTTTAGAGTGTCAATCTGTTTGCTTATTACATACTAAGATATAAAGAAATCACCTTTCATTAAAGTGTCTGGTAGTTGAGTGACTAGAAGAGTTTAGAATAATAAAGATAGCCAGGTATTTGTGTGGAGCTGAGCTGCTGGTTGGGGTTAACTCACATCACCAGGATGAAGATTCTTTTGAATTTTGTATGATGTGGAGAGTAAGCCTTTCTTTCCTCTCAAGAGATTTTGTGTCTGAGGTCCATTTCAGCAAATACACTGATCTGCAGAGAAGTTGTCTGCCTTTGAGCTTGTCACCCAAAATTCTCATTATAGTCAATGGAGAAAAATACTCATTTTGAGAACAATCGCATACTAACCATACCTATTATTTTTTCTTGACCAGAAAAGGAACTTGATTAGTTAAAGTGTAGATGACTACATTTAATCAGATGAAGTGCACCCTGGCCCTGTACACCAGTAAATCGAAGCACCAAATGGATGTGCAGCCTTTGCTGTGTAAACAGAAAAAAAAAATACTGAATGCTGGACAGAAGAAAGAGGAAGGGACAGAAAGAAATAAATATGCTTAATTTAATATAAACTTGCAAAGGCGATAATATACTGCTCATATGATAGATTGTATTCTGTGCTGGAAATAAACGTACACATTCACTCAAAGATTGTTTGCGAGGAACGCAGTCCTGGATGTCTAGTTTTAATTATATGCTTTAAAATTTGTAAAATCAGATAGTCTGTCACTGATTTGCTTAATTTTTAAATTATTTCTTTGTAATTTATGCCTACAGCAAGGAAGTTTGACGGGAAAACTCCAAGAGAAAAATCCAATTGAATTTGATTTATAATAGCTTCAGAAGGGAAGAATCTTGCTGGAATTATCAATGAAATTGAAATGGAGCTGTGCTCACCAAAGCGTAAGAAATACAGCACACCCAGTATGCATTTGCATATGGCTTAGCAGCTTTAAAAAATATTGTTTGGGTTTTAGTTTCCTTCCCTGAGACCCTTTGTTAGGTGTCAAATGAAGCAGTTGCCCTAGTAAAACAGATATCATTCTCTTCATAATAAATGGAGAGAGGTTGGTGATTCCTAAAAGATGTCCTATCTGACCAAGTTTTGGCACTAGGATGTAACTCTCCTTAAGTGTTTATTGACATTTAAGATCAAGGCTTTAGCCTAAGTTAATAATCTAGGCTGTGTTATAAACATTGGAGAGAAACAGTTTCTCTCAGAGGACAACTAAACAGACATAGATGGTATTTAGTGTGTGGGCACCAAGCTGCCTATTTCTCTCCATTAACTGCAGACGGACCCTAACTCATTGGCACAAGCCAGCCTCCTCAGTTTTGAATAGCTAAAGGTAAGTGAGATGTTCCAGCCTGTACATATCATGGAATGGCTTAGGTTGGAAGGGACTTTAAAAATAATTTGGTTCCAATACTCTTGCCATAGGCAGAGATGCCACCCACTAGACAAGGTTGCTCAGTGCCTCGTCCAACCTGGCCTTGAACAGTCCATCCACAACTACTCTGAGCAACCTGTTTTAGTCCCTCACCACTCTCACAGTCAAGAATTTCTTCCTAATGTCTCCCTCCTCTCTTTACATCTACTTGTGTAAAAATTTCCTCTCCCCCTTTTTGATAAATCCCTTTTAAACACTGGGAGTCTTTTCTTTTCCGGGTTGAACAACTCAGCTCTCTAAGCCTGTCTTCATAGGAGAGATGCTCCAGCCCTCTGATGGCTTTTATCTGGACTTTGTGGGCTTTGTCTGGACTCACTCCAACAGGTCCATGTCTTACTTGTGCTGAGGACCCCAGAGCTGTGTTCAGTACTCCGGGTGGGCTCTCAGAAGAGCAGAGCAGAGGAGCAGAATCCCCTCCCTCAACTTGCTGGCCATGCTGCTTTTGATGCAGCCAAGGATACAGTTGGATTTATGGGCTGCAAGCTCACACTATTGGCTCATGTTCACATTTTCACCAGCCAGAACCCCCAAGTACTTCCCTGCAGGGCTGCTCTAAAGGACTTTTTCTCCCAGTTTGTACTCAGGCCTGGGACTGCCCAGACCCAGATGAAAGACCTTGTACTTGGGCTTGTTGAACTTCATGAGGTTCTCATGAACCCACTTCTCAAGTTTGTGCAGCCCCTTTGGAAGACATCCCTTCCTTCCTTTGAGTCAACTTCATTCTCAAATTTGTGTCACCTGCAAACTTGTTGAGGAAACACCCAATCTCATTTTCTATGTCGTTGATAAAGATGTCAAAGAACACCAGCTGCAAGACAGAGCCTTGAGGGACACCACTCATCACTGATCTCTGCCTGGACATAGAACCATTGACCACAACTCCCTGGCTGTGTCCATCCTGCCAACTCGTTATCCATTGGGTAGTCCAGCCTTCAAATCCATGCCCTTCCAGTTTGAAGATAAGAATGTCTTATTGGACCATGCTGAAAGCCTTACAGAACTCTAGGTAGATATAGGTAGGCAGACGTATTCTTATAACAAGCTTCAAAGTTACCTCTCTTCACTGACTGTTTTTGACTTTAAGTACTTATTTTAGAGAACTCTCTCATGAAGTGCCCAAGATTTTGTTACATTTCAAAAGTATCCATTTTTTTTGTTATACAGAATAGATTCCCCCTATCTTTGGAGTCTATTTGTTGTTTTTCAGGGGGTTGGTTTTGTTTTGTTTTATTTTTAATTCTGTTGTTTTAATTAGCCTTTGTTTTATCAGCCAACACCAATAACATTTATACACAAGAAGTACACATGAGTTCTCAAAACAAGGTCTATCTCTCACAGATGTATTCATGGCAAAAGTCATAGAATGGTTGGCACCAACTGGTTCTTTATTCTGTCATACCTTTGATGTTAGATTGGTTTTTTAGGCTTCAGGCTTGACGGTCTGTATTGTAACAAATCAGTTCAACAGTGCATAGCTTGCTTTGCATGTGTAACAGTACATATTTTTGTGGCAGCTGCATGACACATTTTATGAATTAAAGTACATGATGAGGATGTGATTCAATTAATGTATTTGCACTTAGATTGTAAAATATAGTAAATAAGTTGGGCTATTTTAATAAAATTAATTAAAATTGAGAATCTATTGCACATTTTTATAATCTCTTCTCTAGAAATTGGCAGCTATTGATGAAGCTTATACTATTATTCTTCCTCCTAATAAATAGCTCAGTAGTTATGGCTCAGTTTCAGATACCCTCTTTTCATCTTAACCTCAGTAACTGAGACATCATTAATTCACCGAATCATAGAATGGTTTGAGTTGTAGGGGACGTTAAAGATGATTTAGTTCTAAGCCCACTGCCATGGGCAGGGACACTTTTCACAAGATCAGGTTGCTCAATGCCTCATCCGACCTGGCCTTGAACAATTCCAGGAATGGGGCATTCAGAACTTCCCTGAACAACATGTTCCAGTGCCTCACCACTCTTGCAGTAAAGAATATCTAATCTAAATCTTCCTAATATCTAACCTAAACCTACCTTCTTTCAGTTCAGTTTCTATTCACCCTTTTCCTGTCACTCCAGGCCCTTGTGAATTCTCTCTCCATCTTTCTTGTAGGCTCCCTTCAGGTACTGGAATATCGTAATTAGGTCACCCTGAAGTCTTCTCTTCCCCAGGCAGAACAATCTCTATTCTCTTAGCATTTCCTTATAGGAGAGGTGCTCCATTCCTCTGATCATCTTGCTGGCCCTCCTCTGGACTCACTCCAACAGGTTGATGCCCCTCCTGTGCTGGGTACCCCAGAGGTGGACACAATAGTCCAGGCAGGGTATCACCAGATCAGAGTAGAGGGATAGAATCAACTCCCTTGACCTGCTGGCCATGGAAGTTGAAAAGAACCTATAGCGTTGCTTACAATGTTAGAAGTAAACACAAAAATCAGCTAAGCTGTTCATACCAAAACTAGAATCCCTAGTTTTTCCTTGGTACCTAAACATAAATAATATGTTGAGGGAGAGATTAGATTCAATGGCACTAAAAGAAGAGAAGCAATAAAGCAATTTTGTATCATTACTGCCAAGAAGTGATCAGATAGGAAGGGTTGAAACCATCTCAGAGCATTCTTGAAAATGATTGTTAAATAACTGGCAGCATTCATGATAAAAATAGATGTTAATGAAAACTTTGCAGACACTTAATTCATACATTCATACAAAATATTTGTCCCTTGCCTTTGAGTTTGGCCTTTGTATTTAGCCCTGTCTATATTTTCTATAAAACTCATTATGGCATTTTTGTAGAGTTTTCCTACACTTAGATTTTGCACAGAATCCAGACTTCTGGGTTGGCAGAAACACATAATAATAAAATGGCAAAACCCATGCATTTAATGCATTCAATTGCATTGAACATTAATCTTGCAGGTATTAAAGTAAACTCACATTGACAGAACTCACCTTGTGCATCAAAAATCAGAAGCAGATGTCTGTAAATGTCATTTAATGCATAATATAATAAATGCTGTATATTTTACATATTGACATTCAAAATTGCTCATAAACATTGGAGTTAGCAGTTGATAAGTAATGAGTAAAATCAACTCCAGTTTCACCCCAAGAAGCAATATGATTTACATTTATGGGATATTATTTGTATGCATTATTTATAGAGGTTTTCAAATGCTACTGGTTTTTATTACTTTTAGAGGCTATTTTTCTGCTTATAAAGAGGATTATTACAACAGAGCTATTCACAGCTGGCTTGGTTGCCTTTGCAGTCAGAGTTTTCTTTCAGTCCTGGCCAAATCAGCCAGGAGGTGAAACTCATGGCTGGAAAATTCAAACAGGTTCCTTCAGGGCTGGCACATGGTTATGGTGGCCTGGCCAAGTGGTAAGTGCCTCTCTCTCCTGAAGTGACCTGACTGACCACCCAGTGACCTGGGGAGTGGCTGCACCTGAAGTGGTTTGAACTGCCTTTGCGGGTGGAGTGGTTGCATGATATTAATCTATTTCTGGAGCCATCCTCTCTCAGTCTTTGGGATGGTAACTAGTTCAGAAAGGGATATGACCCAAAGCTGAATATATAGTTCATTGCACTAAAGGATGTGGCACGTGTGACCATATGGAATTGCAAAAAAGGGGTGAAAGTTACACTCTGATATTTCTGTGTTGGAGTATTTAGCGTCCTACTCACTCTTCTGAACTGGACACTCCATTCTGATCATTCTTTCCATTATCTTGTGTTTTCTCCTTTTATTTCCTTTCACTTTCTGCATTTTGGATGGGGAAAATTTTGTCTACAAGTGAAGAACTAAGATCAGATCATCTAGATCCATCTCACTGCACTGTGAACACAAGAGTCACCCGGATCTGCCTCACTTGCCAATTGCTGCAGCAGAGCTCTGAACGTGGTTGCAGCATCTCACTGCCTGCAGCGTTGACATTTTGAGGAGGGTAGAAAGCTTGTACCAACTCTTCCCTACATATGTACTTATATCCTAACTTATTTTTCTTCCTTCTTCTTTCTAAAGGCATAATTCAGTTTGAATTTCCTCATAGATTGTTATCTTTCTGGAAAGACTAAACTGTTACAGTGTTTATATATAGGTGAGAACAATACAGGTATAACTTTCTCATAATTTTCCTTCCTCCCAAAATGTTTACATAAATTCTAGTTAAATGATCTCAATCTTTAAAAGATTATGACTGTTGAAGAGTCTGCAATGAGATTTTCTGGAAACTGAACTTCAGCTAGCATTTCAAGTGCACGAAAAACTGTCTGCACTGTCTCTGTTAGGTTTTATTAATAAACAATAAGATCTTAAGAAAGTGAATAGTTAACACAGAAACTAAAAAAGGAATTCCACAGATGGATAATGCTGCTAAATAAAAACTGTGGGAGGAAGTGTGACTGTGGAACTTTCTGTCATTATTGACTTCTATTTCCATCAATGCTGTTAGTGGTTGATATTGTTTCATTAACTGTAGAAGTTTTGCGTATTATTTCCCTGGGCTGTGTGTTTGAAATAGAAAAGCAATAATCCAGAAAAATGTGGCGTGCCCAGGTTTTATAAATTCTTTCCTTTGAAGCTAATTGACTTGTAAATTCCACTGTTTACAGGTTACACTTAAACAAATGTAGAAAACACACCAAACCTCAATCTGATGGTGGTATAAAGTCTAAACATGTAATCCAAGTGATGTAGCAGCATCAGAGTATAATTCATCTAATAAAACATTTGTATTCTTCATTACCTGTGCCTCCACATGCACCTTTAGGATCACAAAAATATTATTAAATTGTTCCTTCTTTGTTTACTCAGGCCATAACTTCTTCATATTTAAAGGAAATGGAACTCATGAGTCATCTTTGTTTTTGGAATTCAACATTAGTCTGTAACTTCCTACACATATTACAAAAAGTAGAGATAAACTGCAAAAAAATGTAAAATAAGGTGCTTTTCTAAGAAGTAGTGATGGGGGTGACGTATTCTGCATGCACCCAGGCTTCTGTGGTCACACTATTGAAACCTCTTGATGGGTTCTGTCTATTTTGTGCTCTAATTGCTATACTGATGATTTTTACTTTGGTGGGGTGTTTGCTACAGCTAAAGTTGGTCCTCTTCTCTCTATTGAATGGCTGCTTTCTTCAACATACCTTTGATGTAGAGTTCCATACTTTTCTACGTGACTTGCTCTCCCACTGCTTCTTTCTGCAAATTTGGAACTTGTCTGCTCATATCAGTTAACATTTTATGTTTCTGAAGTTTTGGTACCTTCTGTGCCATGTTTCCTTCAATATAGATTTTAACTGAACACATACCACCTCTCAGGCAATAAGTTCTGCCACTAAATCAAGTTTAGCTTCCAATTTTATTGGTTCTTTGGCTTGAGGAAGAACGTATCCTACATAATACCATGGTCTCTATAATCTTTTTTCTGGGATCAAATTTACAGCCAATAAAAAAGCATTAGCAGATGTGTGTAGATAACTTCACCATCTAGTTTATATTGAAGTCCAACTTGAACTTGTAGTATTTTGTTGTGTGAAAATAACATAGTTAAAACCCCTGAGCAATGCAGCTTAACAAGTGAGTTACAAAGCCACACATCATTAGTTTCTTATTAATCTTATGACTCTTAATGAAGTGACTTTTGAGAATGGCATTAGGTCACAAGTAGCATTTAAAATCTATGACTTAATAACACAAACAATTTGCCTAAATGGCAGAGCTAAGGTTATGTTAGTTTACAGTCTATCCTTGGTGGTCCTTTGTATTTGACCCTGTAATGATATTTTAAATACTGTAACATGTGAGACACTGTTAAATGAATTCTTTTTTGTAAAAATCTCTGTTCTTATGTATCTTATTATTTATGTATCAAGATATTTTTAACCTGTTCATAGTTAAAAATACATGAGTACAAGTTCAGTTTAATAATGAAGGTGCTTCTAACAGTTCCCCAGCAAAATTAAAATGGATGTACTTTCTCCTAAAAATCTGCATATCATTTTTCACACAGAATCTTAAAGTCAACAATTACCTTGGGAGCAACTCTCAAACTGAATGAAGATGTGATTTTCCTAGAATTATTTTGAGTTTATATATGGTCTGCTTAAAATTTTCAATCTGTGACCTTGATAAATGAATTGGAATTTCCAAACTGTATGTTTCTACATATTAGTGGAATTTCTTATAAAGTTGGATGAGAATCTTTGAAAGTTGGTTGTTTGATTTTTGGTTTGGTTTGTTTGCTTTGCTTTACTTTGCTTTCCCAGTAAAACAAATGTATTCCCAGTTAAACAATCTGTATCTTGCATGCCTATTTAGGAGACTCCCAGACTTGAGGTTAAGGAACAATAAAAGCAAAGACTTCCTTGCTTGTCTCTCCTAAGGCAATATAGGAGCTCTTTCTTAATGACTCTGTTGACATTTACTGTTCATAGTTCATGTATTTTTAGTAATGTCCGTAAAATGTCAGCATGTACTCTAATGGACACTTTTGGAAAACCACTTCAGCCTGTATTGTCTGTGGTCCTGTGCTATTTCTTAGTACTAGGCCATTGGGCTTGATGAAAAGGTAAACCTCATTCCTCTGTGTAAGAGCAGATAAGGATGACTAGGTAGAGGGGCCCAAGTGCGCTATTAGAGCAGTTCTGTTACAGTCTCTTTCCTACTCCTCCCAACCCTTCTCTTGGCACGTGCCCATGAAGAGAGGAAAGCAGCATTTCTTCAGAATTTCAAAGTACAAGGGGAAAAATGCAATGTTTCCTAGGAAAATATATATCACCTGGAGTTTTGTGATTTTGATTGAGATCAAAGCAAATGTTTGCAGAAGTGGTCAAGCTCTATTTCTTTGCTCCTAGGTCATGTTTGCCAATGACTAAGTTTTTGAAATTAAAACAGTTAGGGAAATTAGATTTCTCTAATTATCTGGGAGAAGAAGCTTTGTGTCTTTGTACTGCCAGATGCCAGACACAAGACTCACAAAGCAGGTTGTCATTGATTTTATGAGTAAAATTTGGCATTTTACCATCCATTGCATACAGCCTTTGCAGCTTTTTTTTTAAACTGAAAATTGTGTGTATAGTGAAAGCAACACTAAACATGTGTGTTCTTCTGCCACTGTGGCAGACATTAACATGTATATGTCACGTTTATCTCAGAATTGCTACCCTCCCTTGAGTCACTGGTAATATTCATGGTGTTTTATTAACACTCCCTGCCTGTTGCCTACATTAGAGTACATAGCAAAGATACGATTTATCTTCAGATGAGATGCATATGTTTATCTGATGACATTCATGTCTTGTTAAAGTTCTTGCTATTTGCAAGTCAGGTGTCATATATCTCTCTCACATTTCAGGGGAGCTAAGGCCAAAATTCTCACCACCCTACTCCAACCTCCAAAAATACTATCTTTGCTGCAGTTTCTATGGTTGCAATAGGTGGCAAACCAGCTCTGAAAAAGTCACTAGAGATCAAGAGTGCACACCACTTTAATAAAATACAGGCTGTTTAAGTAATGACATTTTCTGTCACTCCTCATTATGACTTTGTTCTCCACTTACTGCACTCTCATAGGTACTCTGATCCTGCTAGAACTTTATTGACATACTCATGGACAATATATACAGCTATACTGACATGGTTCCTGTCCAAAAAAATCTCATGTCTTGTACTATGAGAAAAGCTGGTTTTGAATTTAGTGAACTCTAATCACACCCAGGGCTGGTAGGATTACAAAACCATGACAATACATAGGGTAAGGAACTGACCCTCTTTCTTCAGATGTATTGATGAGTTGCAAAGACTCTGCTCTGTGACTTGGTACTGCTTTGTACCCTCTTGGCCTACCCTGCGAAATGTAAACAATCTTACTTTAAATATGTGAGATGGGTCACTGAACTTTACTGATTAATAGTTCTCCCACTACTCAAAGTTATATTCAAATCTCACAGTTGAAACTTTCTAGGCCTGCATACTTGACAGTAATTAATGCTTTTATTCTGTAGAAGTCCCAGTCTACAAAGGTACTGTAGGCCTAAGGTGATTTTTCTGGGGATAGACATTTAAAGAGACCTTAAGTTTTACATTAATGTTGTAGGTTTGGGGGTTAATTTGTATTTGAGGCTCATGTTCATAACTTGGATTCAGTCAGGCTATTGAAAGATCTCCATTTTAACCTAATCTGGAAGTGTACTGTGCTAGCAAAGGGTGGTGAGAAGTAAAAGGTCCAAATATGACCTTGGATATACCGAGGGTGCAACACCTCCTAAAATAATTAAGACTTCAACACATCAGACGAATTGAAATGTGGAAATCAGTTTCACTTTGGCTGATTACAGAAGAAATTTATGGCTAAGGTACAAATTCAGTGAAATTAATTCCACTGTGAACCCCCGATGCTGATCTGGGGAAAAGGTGAAAGAAGGGAAAAATAAGTTACACTACTACCCTAATTAGTACACAAAATAATGCTTACCACTGACATGTTAAATACTGTTGATGATAAGAAGAAAAATAATAGAATAGAAGTATTCATAGTGTAGATAAGTTACTACTACAGCCTGGTGTGCTTTGATATGTGTCTTCAAATTTATGTTGCAGTGATGGATGGATGTGCTTGAATGGGAGCTTGTGGATATACTGGCCTAAAACATAAAACCTTTCTGCAGTATTTCACGGCACCCTTAAGGGATTCTGTCTTCTTCCATTGGGATATTTAATTTAATACAAATTAAATATATAAGTAGATGAATGTACAACTCCTGCTGAAGTCTGGCAGAAAATCTGGATGCGGAATGAGATCTGACCTTCTAGGACAAAGGCTGTCAAAGAATAATGAAAGGCAACTTTGGAAATTAAGGAACAAATGTTAAAATCACCACTAATCTGGTCATCTGAAATTATTATTTTAAGGTTAATGCAGTGTGAAACAGAATACAGCTTACCTATTTATGGAATGTAAGCATTAAAAACCCCCCATGCCTCTTCCCTCCCTGCCCCCAATCCACATTAAGTTAACTTTAAAGGCAAACCATCCTGGTTTCTCTTCACTTATGCAAAAAAAACCCAAAACAAACAAACCAAAACTAAGTGGGATTTCTTGACAGGGAATTTTGAGCTTCAACTACTGCACAAAATGAATAAAACTACATTAACTGTAGAATACATAATAAAGGGAAACAGAAAGTCATCAACCAATAGGTAGAAAAAACAGCAGCTATTGTATCTGTTTTTAATGTAACTGGCCAATAAGTATTTTATTCAGGATATAATCTTGATTCAGAGCATAATATTTAATAAACTATCTGATATATTAGATGTAATTTTAAACTTGAACCATCAAAATTATATATTGTAACTTCTTGATTCAGATATACAATAACTTTAAAAGTGTCTGCAAATGTGTTTTCACTTAATGACACTTCTTTCTGTGTCCCAGTAGACTTGTATATATTGATAGTGATACTATCACCTCTCTGCTTTCCAAATTTAAATGCCATTTTGAATCATGATCTCTAGTTTCAGAACATCAGAAATAGCATTTCAATGGATTTTCAGTGGAGGTTTGATTTCAGCTGGCCACAATATTGAAAATGTCTTTTGTCTTTTCCTTTCCATCATCATGCCACAATTTCCTGGGTGGCTCCCTGAAGGTGTGGGGACGTGCAGCTGCAGATGAAAATGTCACACAGCACAATCAACAGATATAGTCTGACAGTAGAGAAAAAATAATCTTAAAGCCAGCTGCTGCCAATAGGAAATTATTTGCTCTTTTTGTAGGATTAGTTTTGTCTGGATGTGGGTTTTTGAACTGCGTTAACTTAAGGGCAGATGAATGACTTAGCCCAGAGAAAGAAGCATTACATTTGCACATTTAACAACATGTCAAATATCAAATAAAAAAACACATATCAGTTCTGATGAAATGCAGCATCAAAGTTCTCATTAATTCTCTGGTACCATGTCAGTCTAAGGACATAAAGCCTTATCTATCATCCTCTGTCTTGGAACCTTTATTACTGTAGAATATCTAGAGCTTCAAGAGGAGATTAAGAAAAAAAGCACAGTATAGTCTAGGAAGTCTCCAGAAGATATAAATGCAATATCTGGTAAGAGAAAAAGGTATGGAAGCTCTTGAATATTTGCATTAAATCTTTCAGATGCCTTTTTTTCAGAACCAATTTAATCTGAAACTCATAAACATAATGAACACTGAGCTGGGAGAGTTTTAACCACAACCCCCTCGTCCCCTTCATCCCCCAAAAAACAACACCCCCCCAAAAATCAAAAATCCTCAATCAAGAAAAACTCAAACCAAACCAAACCAAAATGCCACTCCCCTGAAAAAAAAAAACAGGCAAAAACCAAAAAATAAACAAAAAAACCAACAAAAAACCCCCAAACCAAACCAAAAAAACAAAAAACCCAAACCAAAACAAAACAGAAACTAAAAACCCAAACAACAAAAAACAAACCCTCAAACAATGTAAAGAACATTAAATAACGTCAACAATTAGAATTTAAGGAGATATTAAATAGGTTATAATTATTATATTCTTCTCTCTTACTTCTGACCTTTTAAAATAAAGACTAGATAAAGAAACAAAGATAATATTTGAAATTGATCCCTGTTGCTATTAGATACAGTTCTACTGAAGCCCATGAAGCTGTGCTTACAATGAATTTGGCTTGGAGTGCAGTTATGTTCTTACAACACAGTGTAATTTTTGTCTGTTTGTTTGTGTTTGTTTTAATTTCCTCTTTAGTTGTAATAGATTTTATTTTTAAATAAACTTTACTCTTCATAGGGACATCTGCTTGTTCTGGTTGGCAATGTGTCCCAATAATGATGATTTTACTCTATCAGCTTCAGGTTCTGGAGTAGAATATTAATATTAGGGAATAACAGCCTGGATACAAGACAGCATAATGAAGAGGGATGGTGTGAAGATAAGCAGCACATTGTAATGTGCCCCAAACACACACACACAAAAATATATATACTATTGCTGTAATAAGGGATGTATGTATAGCTGATTCAAGAAGATATGGTTAATTAATATGTCTTTGTAATAACAGAATGCACAGAAATGGGAAATCTAGCAACACTCTTGGGCCTACTTTAAGAGAGCAAGATGTTCTGCAGAGAATAAAATACCATATCATAGTTTCTGTCCTCATATACTTCAGAAAATGTCATTAATCTCCAGCTGGTGAGAAATACACATAGAGAGATATGTACATGCATACATAAAAAAGTTATGCACATTGTGGTGATGGTAATAAAGTTATAATCATTAGTTTTAACAATCCACATAACACTCCAGTAACCAAATAGCATTTTGACACCTTCAATTACTGAAATAGATCAGGGCAGAAATGTGTAACTTCACTTAAATAAGGTGATAACAAAGTTTCTCAAACTGCATAGTAGCTACTTCACACAGCAGCCATGCCTGCTCCTTCTGTGGGGAATGGGCTATGGAGTTTTATGTGGCATGATGGTAGAACACTTCAGGGGCTGTAAAAAGGGGGAGTATTAAAGAGTAGATGATTTAAAACTATTAGCTCTCTAAATCAGACAAGAAAATGTCAGTAAAGAGCCCGTAAAAAAAAATTACAGGGAAAACTTTTAAATTACTGTGCTTTATTTCCTATTTACCAGAAAACAACAAGTTTTGCAGGAGCAAAATTAAAACTTTGAGTAGCATGACCTTAACTTGTTTGGTTTGTTGATTTTTATAAATTAAACAAAGAATTATCTCAGCTCATCACTGGGGGTTTTGCCATTATTGTATTTAATTTGCCAGGTATCTTTGCACTGTAAGTAATAAAGACAGCTTTAGAGAGTGAGGAGTTATAAGCAAACCTGGTTGCATGCAGTCCATCTGGTTGCTGCAGAAAATCTCTATTTAACACTTACCACAGAGCATACGCCATGCTTTTTTTTTTCTGCTCTGGCATTTAGGATAAATAGTATGTTTATTAACTAGTACAACATTTAGGACTATGGATGAATGCTTGTCCTTCTCATGCTGAAAGCATCAGTAGCCAAAAGATGGTTTAGTCCACTTCATACGTGACATGAATTTGCAGTTTTGTTTCAGAACTCAGTCCTAAGCTACTGGCATCATGAAGATATGTGTTATTACCATAATTATTCTACCTGTAAATATGCCTCCATTCTCTTTAGAAACTTCAGCAGCATCCGGTTGACTTTGTTAGAATCTGCTTTTGGCTACAAAGCTGGTTGAGTTAGAGCTTTCTATTCAATCACTAGCAAGAAATGACTGCCCAATGAGGAAATTTATAAGAGTTTCTGATTTTTTACAAATATTTAGATAATAAAAAGGGTAGAAATATTATAAAAAAAAAGGCAAAAAAAAAATAGAAGGATTCTTCTGCATTTCAAAATACAAGACTCTTACTGAACTGAGCTAGAGTTTGGCATCTGCATGTACTGCCTGATGAACCAGGTGATTGGAGCAGAGCACTTCTTGTGGCTTTCACAACTCATTGAACAGACATTTCTTCTCTTGTACTTCCTTCTACTTTGTTTCAGAGGGCACTTCAGATGGTAAGCCATCATTTAAAATAGTTGATATGCTTTGAGGTCTGTAATATGAAATAGGAGAAACCAGCCAAAAAGCATTGTGTAAATTTGAAGATCTGCAAAATTAAGGTTCTTGGAACAAACTGTTTGGCCCTGGTGTTTCCTTCTGCATTGTAGGCTTTCTCGCTTGCTTTTATGTCTGGTAAAGGCCAAACAGAGCCTTTTATAAGGGTAGGAATGCATGAAAATGGCAATATTAACTGTCTTGATGATTGGTATGAAGATTGCATAGGTAACATTGCCCTTGATTCCTGTTCTGCTGTCATTCCCTGCTTCTTTAATTTGGAAGAAAAATTAATTTATTGAGAAATATATTTTATGCCTAGTGAATTTTATGGAAAATATTTTTTATTGCAGAAAAGCATTTCTGTACATGCTGAAATTAATTAATAAAACTAAATCTTCTCATCAGTTTCATCTCTGTATTATCTTCAATGTTATATAGGGAACTGTTCACAATATGTTTTGAAATCACTTGTAAAACAGAAAGAAAGCAAGCTATACATCCTAGATGTATCAGTGAAAACAATGTGATTTCAAAGTGCCAAATTACTCTCAATGACTATGAATATCAGATGTTATCAGAAAACAAAACAAATATCAGATGGTCTTTCTCCTCAAAGGAGTTTAACAAGGTACCACTATCTCTTTAAAATGATTTCTGATCTGTATGGTATAATGGCATTGTTTGAGCTGTAGTTTCAGGCCACATTTTTGACACAGTGCTATCAGAGCTGACTTTTTTTTTTTTTAGTTATTTTATGTATGTGGTCTTCTTTTCTTCAAGAGCATTATTGGCTGACTTATTTTTTTTTCCTTTTGATTGTACTCCCTGTTAACTTTCCTTAGCATTTCTTTGAGCTTGTGGAACAATTTGAGTCACATTTAACAAAGTATGAAGTGATCTTAAAGAGAGCAAATTCCTTTGTGGTAAGAGTTAAAAAGACCTTAATGAGTGCTGCTGGGAAGCAGAGGTTGCTACTTTCTCTTAGCAGAATACTGGACATCAGAGTCCATAGAACAGATTCACAAGAGATGAGGTTTCTCAGTTTTGATCTAATCCTTGTGGTTTAATTGCATTAAATTAATGGGCCTGCCTGTGCTATAAATTCCTCTCCTTGACCAACAGAGTATGTGAGTTTTAAAGACAATTTTCTTTTCTGATTTGAGAATTTGACTAAACATCTTGCTGAAATTTCTGTCTTAATGATGATAAAGTTTGAGATTAATTAAGGTTTATGAAATACTAGTTGTATTTTTATGCGTCTGTAGAAATTAAAAGCAGCAGCACAACCCCTTTGACAGACATGCTAAGGAGTTAAGTAACGTGAGAGAACTCATGCTAGAACTATAGAGTCAGGTCTACGCTAGATGGCACTTGAGGCTCCAGTTATTCAGGGTAGGTTGAATTGCAGCAGCTGGAGTTTTGGTTCTTAACATTTTTTGAGTCTGTTTGACATGAGTCATTAGTAATTCTAAAATGAGATTTAATAATTCTCACTCAAGTAGTGAGATAGTGGGGAAAAATATTTCATGTTGTAACACATATTAAAAATATTTTGGCATCCTACATATGCCTCTGGAGTAGCTCTGTGGCATCCTTGTGGAAGTCCTTCAGTGCATTCTAGAAAAACTATTGCTTAAATAGCATTCATAATCGCCCTCAGGCAATTTTCACACACTTCCCAGATTACTCTCATATCACCTCTTGTTAGCTGGAGGTGATTTAAACAAACAGCCTTGGAATGTGTACACGGAGCACAGCTGGGGCAGTGATAACGTCTTTCAGAATGAAAGCTTGGCTTGCACTAATATCATCTTGGAAGCACACATTTAAACAAGAAAGGTTGCTTCGCTGGCATCTGAAAGTATCCGAATTTAAATTACCTTTTTTTCTCTCTCTTTTTTTTTTTGATTGGAAGGCATACAAGCTTTTTTCCTACTTTTTCTATTGCCATATTTTCTGTTGTGGTACTGCCCAAAGTGAGTCAACTGCTTATCCTGGAGTGAAGGGACAGGGTGTTACCTCTAGATTTGCTCTCCAGTACTGACCAGCTAGGTCTTTTGACACACATACATGCAAAAACTTCTTATAATTCTAATGAATTACTACAAGACATAGTAAAAGGTAATGCTGTAAATGCAATTGCTGAGTCTGTGATGACAATTTAAATCAGAAAATGTGGGTAGGGTGCTATGAATAACCCTTAGAATGGCCAGGTCTGGTGTTCTGCAGATTGAGGGGAGGTGGTGGTACAAACCTTCTATTTCTCCTGGAGGTGCTCTTTCTGTAGGTGCTTGTTACCTCTTTCATGTTTTCATCAAATGTGTGATCTTTAATACATGTGAGATATACATACTTCATAACGTCTTATAACAGGATAGGATAGAGCTTATGAATCTCTCCGGCTTGTACTCCTTTAGTGACCAGTGATTGATGGTTGTTGATCTGTGTCTGCACGGCTGGGGCTGCATGTGCCCATCCTCTGGAGGCCCCTGCTGTGCTCTCTGCCTGTGCTCTGCGTGATACCTGTCACGCAGACTTATTGCATACACATTCAAATTGAGACAGACCTGTCCCCTGCTTTTCTTCATCATAAGCCTGCTGTGGGTGTCCTTGTGCATGTTTCATGGCAGAACAGATTCATTTTCCACAGAACTGGCTCTTAGCAGTGTTGAGTTTAATTCCACAGGAAATTAATGACAGTGTAAAGCACTTAGTGATTCTAAAATATCACATCCCACATATGATGAGCAGTTGTGCAAAGGCAGTTATGCTTCGCAAGAGGAATAAGCAGCCTTCAAGATGAAAAACTGCACTTTGTAGATGGCTCTTAAAGCAAAATTTCTAATGGTGAGTTAGATCAAGCTTTCCGTGGAGCATTAAATCTCTTTTATTAATAAAGAAATCAATTATCACACTCCAGTAATTTACCATTAACACTCGTTCTGCATCACTTAAAATGTTGAACAGCCATAATTGTAAGCAAAGGATGGAAACAAAGAAAAGCTGTCCCCTAATTTCCTAAATAGTGTTTTAATTAAATTTGCTACAAAAAGATAACATTCACATAACAAAAAAGGTAACATAAATCTCAGGGTCCTTAGCTGTTGCCTTAGACATTAGCATTTTACTAGTTAATGTTGATATAACTTCAATTTGTCAGGCTCATGTTTTTAAAATGCACCTTTAATGCTACTCTAGACAAGGATTTAGTCAGTATAATGGTTTCCCAAGATGTGCCCCATAGCCTCTGCTAGGGTGGAAGCAATCTTCATGCTGTGCTGTAATCCTCAGAGCACACTTCAGCTGGTTAGTATTCCTGAAGATGAGCATGTTAATATAGTGTTCTTCAGAAACAATACAGACCTCACCGAGACATCACAGCGTGCTCTCAGATTGGAAAGGGGCAGGATTCCTATGAGGAGATGAGACAGAAGGGTAAAGTGTGCGTATGTGCCAGTGCACGTCCTACGTCAGAGCCACAGGCAGGCATAAATGGTTAGAAATGAACACATGAGAGGTTTTAGCTATTAATTCTTTAAAGTATGCTTTATCCATCTATGTTGGAAAAGAAAATCATGTTTTAATGTCCATTAATTAGTAATAAAGTGCTGCAAGATCCTTTTAGATTTTTATGCGGGACTAAGCAAACTCAATGTTTTGTCAGTAAGAAAACTTTGCTAAGGTTGAGTCTAAGTCTGCACTGGTGGTTTCAGACCATTAGTCTTTCAAAATACTGCTTTGTGCTTGCCTGACAATTCTTCATCTTCTTGGTATTCACATCTCCTTTTTGTTAAATACTTATGAAAGCTTATGCAATGCTGAATTTTCTATGCATGGTTTGATTAGACCAAGGTCATATGAAGCTGTCATTTTCTTAAGCATTTTACCAGAACAAAGTTTGCATCAATGACATTTTCTTGTTTTGTTTTAAATAAATAATGACAAGACTCTCTCTAGCTGGCCTGCTGCTCAGGGTTAGCAGATGCTCTTTGTTGTATGGCTTTGTTTCCCGTGTAACCAATGGCAGGCTGTTTGGGTGTAGACTGGGTGCAGTTTGCGTCCTTATTTCTGGAACAGACCATCACAAACATGTTTCAGGACTCTTACCCTCTGTTCTATAAAACATTCTCAGAAAGTATGGTGACCTTAAATCATGTGTTGATAAATTAGAATAAAGAGTGAATTTTCCTTTTGTGTGTCACAGCTTCCACTTTCACTAGCACAACCGCAGCAAATAACATCCAGTATGCATTGCCAAAGATGGGCTTTTGGTTGGGATGTGGGAATAGAAACCCTGGAAGCTTGGGAGACACTTGCTCTTAATTGGTAAGTTTGGAAAAAAAAAAATTTGAATGTTTTTTGAGTGAAATTAGGCAAAGCACATAGAAACATTCAGTCTTGCTGTTAACAGGAAGATTTCTATAGAAAACAGCGAATAACACTAACACAGGGCTTGACTCAGTATTTTGGACTTTAAGCTCCAAGTTCAGTGTGGTCTTTCACTCAGTAATATGCAAGCCAAAAAAACGGGATTTTAAACTATTTATGCCAGTGCAGATAATCTAAGAAGCAAACAAACTAAAAACTCTTGAAGAACTTGAATTAACACAAACATGCTCTAAAGAGACTTGATGTTATTTCACAGAGGAGACACATTGCTGAATTGCATAATAGTATAGGAGTTCTAAATAGATTTACTCTTCTCATACCAGAGGATTTGCTGGAATAAAGCTCTGTACTGAGAGTAATATGATAATTAAAGTGTTCTGAATTGTGGTGCATGACAGCTACAGTTTTCCACTATATTTCTGTGTTTTAATTCCACCAAATTATATGTATGATTCATGAACATGCATTAAAGAAGGATGAAAAGAAGCTGAGCAAAAGTACTCAAGCTTCTTTGTCTTACAATGGCAGCATGAGATGCCTAAGGTGGGAGCACAGCCCCTACAATTTACTTACATAGTAGGTACAAAGACAGAGAGGGTATTGCCAAAGATGATTCAGCGGTTAAGTGAACAGAACTCCAATCTGGATGTGACTCTGTTCCATAGTGCAGGATCCTGGGTCAGTTTGCTTCCAATTTAAAAGGCTGGATATGATGACTACTTCAAAGAGAAGTTCATCTGAACCTTACAAGATGTAGTTTTTGTTGGGTTTTTATGTTTGGTTGGTTGGTTGGGTTTTGGTTTCTTTTGGTTGGTTTGGGTTTTGATAGTTTCCTAAGGCAAACTTTTCTTTTTTCACTACATTATGGGAAGTATCTCTCAGGATGACAATGGGAAAATTTGTTTGTCTATTATACAGAGAGGGCAAAAACTTTCAGTATTAGAAAAAGACTCTGGAACTGAATTTACTTTCTGTCCTAATCCCACTCATATTTAGCTTGTCAGCTATTGAGATTCCTATTGTGACCAACTACTCCCACAAATTACGTATAATTATTATTCACTATGGCATAAGGAAGAATAAAGTCTACTATCACCAAAAGCTTTTTTTGGTCAATCAGTTTGTGAAAACTACCCTCATCCCTGTCACTGTCAAATGGACCTTCTGACATTTGCATATGTGTAACAGTTGAATGAAGGTTTAAATATTTGTATTTATTCTTGTGGGGGTTTTTTATCACCTTCTTTATACTTCCAGTTTATTCTCAGACTAGAAAATAATTTATTTTTTAACAAGATGAAAATTCAAATCAGGAATTGTAAAATGTTATTTTTAAACCTCTGCACTTGGCACTGGTGAGGACACACCTTGAGTGCTGTGTCCAGTCTTGGGCCCCTCTCTTCAAGAAAGATATTGAGGTGCTGGAGCAACTCCAGAGAAGGGCAACACAGCTGTTTAAAGGTCTAGAGAGTCAGTCCTATGAGGAGAAGCTGAGGGAGCTGGGATCATTTAGACTGCGGAAAAGGAGGCTCAGAGGAGACCTTATTGCTCTCTACAACTATCTGAAAGGTGGTTGTAGCCACGTGGGGGCCAGATTCTTCTCCCAGGCAGCTAGCGACAGGACAAGAAGAAACAGCTTCAAGTTGCTCCAGGAAAGGGTTAGATTGGATACTAGGAGAACTTTCTTTACTGAACAGGTTATCAAGCATTGGAACAGGCTGCCCAGGGAAGTGGTGGAGGTGAATCCCTGGAGGTGTTCAAGAAATGACTGTGCATGGCACTTAGTGCTATGGTTTAGTTGGTATGGTGCTGTTTGCTCTAAGGTTGGACTCGATGATCTTGGAGGTCTTTTCCAACCTTAACGATTCTATTCTATGATTTCATGCTGGAAATTAGTGCCACTTTTGCTCTTGGATTGTATTCTGACAAGGACTAAAGTTGCTTTTGAATTCATGTCCATTCACTAATTTCAAATTACATAAAGTATGCCTTAATTTATGAATGGAAAGTATTATAGAAACAAATAAAATCCTAATCCTTTTTTGTGTTATTATCACAGCAAGGAGACTTTTGATATCTGTGTAATAATAAGTTGTCTTCCTCCATCAGACTCTTAAATATTTCGGGAAAAACACATGTGAAGCAATACACGTATAATGCAATTCTAAGTAAATCAATAGTGGGCTTTGTGAAATATTTCACATGAACAAGATATAAACAAGCATCCCAGGGTTACTAAATTAGACTGTCACCATCAATTTTATCACTATGGAATCAGTCTCAGGTTCAAAGGAAAAGCACTGGTTGTTTATGAACATTTAAATCTGTATTTACCTTGGTCTATGGTTGAATTTAGAGCCTCTTTGCATGCCAGAGGAAGGCAATAGTGCACCCTGAAATGCAACATAGACAGGTAAAGCCAAAACACAGTATTGGCACTAGACCGGCATATTCAAGGGCACTAGACATGAATATGTAGACAAGAATCGAGGCTTAGAAGGATTCCATCTCTATGGGATTAGATCAACAATCTACCTAAATTCAGTGAAGATGCAGTTGAATGGACCTTAGAAATCCCTAAAAAAACAACCTGTAAAAACTCTTCAGCTCTAGGTTGATATTCTTTCTGGTAAAGGAGGAGTTCATCCATCAAGACTGAGAAAACACCAGTCCCTCTAATCTTTCTTTGGTATATAGAATTCGATAGATAATACCTATATCTTTCAGTCTGGGTTGCCAAGCTGCCTCACTGAGCTCCTCTATAAATTCTGCAGGTTTTGTTTCACTTCAAATATGCCTCTCTATGTCTTTTAGGAGGAAAAAAAGTCAAATACTTGGTGAAATTAAGGGATAGAAGGTTGCATTTTGGGTTTGTTTGTTTCTTTGTTTTTCACTTTTCTGTCTAAGTGAAGGCTTTAATCCTAGAGGAGTGTGTAGAGGGATTTGGTATAATGGCAGCTATTTTTAAGGACTATAAATCACGGACTGGGAAAGACTAGTAATGTTGAGGAAGCAGAAATAAATGTCTTGAAAGGAAACCTTACTATTGCCACCGTACAAGGTCAATAATAAAAGAAAATGCTGAGCAGATATTCTCTCTTGGGTGCTGTTCCAGGAGTACAATGATATTATTAATTGCCTATCAGTAATTATTCTAGGGAAAATTCCATGAAAAAGCCTAACAAAACTTTTGCATTTCTTCACCAGAAATGTGAGTCAGAAGCCCAGAGTCAAAACAGTTCCTGACTATCATAATACCTCAACAATTAACGGTCAGTTCCCTGCGTGTGATCCCTGGGTTGTAAATGGAGTTCCTTTAGTTATTGGTTCTAAGTTCAAAAAGTGTATTGGTCAACAGTCTTGAGAATTCTGGGGACAGCTGCTAGAAGAATTTGTCAAAATGATCTTGTGAAACAAAATCCTTGAAATTATTGAGCCAAAGCAACTTAGTAGAAGAGCTTCCCTCCGTTTTCCACTTTGATGCTTTCACATCTATTTGTCTGGTTTCTTAAAAAATCAATGTTTTGCATTCTTGAAGCTGTAGCATAGGAAGGTGTCATTCTGTAAGAAGAACTTGTGCTGCCTTGTTTTCTTCTGCTTTCATCTATGAGGTTTTTTGTCTTCTTCTGGTTCAGTGTATAAAGCTAATTCATGGGAGAAGACCGGATTTCTATTACGCAGCTCTCAATTTTTATAAGAATTGCAGCAAATGAGGATTTAAAGGTTAGTTCCACCCGGTAACTTTATGATATATTGACAAATAGCAGTCAAATTTGAATGTGGCAGACAAATTAAACAACTAAACTATTCCCTAAGTGTGACTTCCTCGAAAATGAAAAATCAGTCAGGAGAAAATTGCATGGAGACCTCGTAGCAGTATCCAAAGGGAGCATACAAGGAAGCTGGTGAGAGACACTATATCTGGAACTGTAGAGATAGAACAGACTGAAATAGGGGATATTTATGTTATATATATGGAAGAAATTCTTTATTATGAGGATGGTGAGGCACTAAAACAGGTTGCCCAGAGAAGCTGAGGGTGCGCCATCCCTGGCAATTTCAAGGCCAGGTTGGATGAGGCCTTAAGCACCCTTGTCTAGAGGGAGGTGTCCCTGCCCATGGCAAGGGAGTTGAAATTAGTTGATCTTTAAGCTCTCTTCTATGATATAGACATTTTATAACAATGGAACTATGTTGAAAATAGAGAGAGAGGGAAGGAAGTAATGATATCATGTTTTATTATTTCTTTCCCTCTAGGGCCTGATTTAGGTCTGTCAAGATCAATTTGTGAAGATATTTTAGCCTTCTCTTTCTGAAGTTTGAGTTTTATTTTCTTTCCCTAGTGGTTCCTTAAAGAAAAATCCAAAGAAATTACAGATTTTTTTTCTTTTCTGTTGTATAGAAGTTCAATTTTACAGTGAGACATTTACATGACTCTCTGTGGACTAGTTTTTTTGAATTTCCCTAGATATGCTTCAGTGGATTTTGTGTATTATGAAATTTACAGAGATTGCCAGATCTCTCAAAATATTTATCAGCTTCCAGTTGATATAAACTGTTTCAGGCCATGAACCCAACTTGATTTTGAGGAATTCAAAAAAGATGATCAGGTTAATGATCAGGCATGATGGTGTCCAGCCATTCTAGAAGAGACAGATCACAAGGTTCTAAGGTAGGGTTCAGTGGTCACTTTGGTCTTCAGAAGTGCATTGTGGCTCTTGTGGGTCCTGGTTTGTGGCTCTGGTGAGTCTTGCCGGAGGAAGAACCATTTCTTTATTTTTCCTCAATATGTGATTAAAGGATGAGGTTTTTCTTTTCTCCTGTGCTCCTTCCAAACAAACTCAATCACTACTCTAAATAGGTCCCAAAGATAAGAACTTGGTTTTAATTAATAACTATCTGTTAGCTTCTCCTACTCTCTACTGGTAATAAAACTGCTTAAGGGTTCTAAACAATATAAATAAAAATTTTATAATTAATTTCAGTTATGTCTTTGAATATGTATATATTGTATTAACAAAACTGTGCTGCTGCACTTCTTTTAGTTAACTGAATGTTCACATCCAAAAAAGAATAATTGTTTCTGATGTTGCTTTGACAGTTTTATAAAAACAAATTTACATTTTGGACTCTTGAGATACTTTTTTTTTTTTCTCAACAGAATTCTTAATTTCTAAGGAAAAGTATGAAGTAAATGGTTATTTAGAATAAAGAGTCTTATATTTGGAAATCAAGGTATGCGAAAGATAATCAAAATGTAATAATGAAAAAGCAATAGTGTTAATAGCAGTAAATGATGACAGGTATTCTGAATTATAAGAGGAAATTACATAGAATCATAGAATAGTTTAGGTTGGAAAAGACCTTTAAGATCATAGAGTTCATCCATTAACCCAGCACTGCCAAGCCCACCACTAAACCACGTCCCTAAATGCCACATCTCCCTGTCTTTTAAATACCTCCAGAGATGGTGATTCAACCACTTCTCTGGGCAGCCTGTTCCAATATGCCTGACAACCCTTTTGATAAAGAAATTGCTTCCAATATCCAATCTAGATTATCTCTGGTGTAAATTTGAGGTATTTTCCTCTTCCTCTTGTGCTATTGCTTATTACCTGGGAGAAGAGACTGACACCCACCTTGCTACAACTTTCTTTCTTGTGGTTGTAGGATCTAAGTACTGGCACAGAATATGAACTTATAATTAAAAGACAATGTGAAAAGGATGGAATAAAGCCCTGGCTAGCTGCTCTTAGAATAATTCTTCCAAGTCCAGCTTTAATGAAGAAGGTCCCATTGAAGGTCCATCGGGCTTTTTCAAATTCTGAATTCATAAGGGATGCATCTTGTTTTTATGGCCATGTTTCAATAAGCCTTGACTTTTAACACTGTATTACATCATGAAAAGACCTGTCTAGTAACAATTGGAAATAGTATTAATTTCACTCATAGTGTTTTTTTCTTAAAAGAGGCTGACGGTTACCAGCTGCTATACGTTGACTGTAAAGACAATCAGAGCCATTACTAAACCTTAGTTATGCCAATCAGTTCCTTGAAGGCTTAAAAAAAACCCCAAAAATAATGAAGCTTCTTTGTGCCATAAAAGCATCTGGTGGTAGCAGTGGGGAAGAAGGATCCTACCCTGAGGAACTATGATGCAGGGCAATATGACTATGTCTCCGATTGTCAATGAGGGATTAGCTTGTCAGCTGGAAATGGTGGACATACATACAGGCACTGGACATAGATATCTGCAAATGAGCAAAAAGGATGCAAAGAGATGGGGCTTTGTGGGTGGGTAATAGTTTGAGAAGCAGATGTGAATAATTCTGAGCTGCTTGCCTCTATTCATACTGTGTTTGGGGAAATAGTGTTTTGTTTAAGTAAATAAAGTTACATGAAACTGTACGTTTGACTGATATCTGCAATATTCTCCTTCCAATTGGAATAACCTTTCAAGGCCCCAGATTACAACCAATGGACTTAGGTCAGAGGAGCAATGGCATTTTTTTATTGCTACATTTGCATTTCATACAATGTACCAGTACTGAAAGGATTGGGGTTTATTTCTGTTAGAATGAAATTATAGGAGCCTAAATTTTTTTTTTTTTTTTATTGAGGCTACCAATACAAACTTATGGTAATGAAGCTGCAGAAGTATGCTAAAATACTTTTTGGTTAGGGTTTAAATCTTCTTTCTACCTACCTCTCAAGGATGAAAAATCATCAAAAGTGCTGGGGATTTGACCTGCTGCTTCTCTTACTTTTTCAACTTTGAAATGTGTGCCTGCCAAGTGAATTGAAGAAGTGAACACGTTTTGTAAGCTGTCATTCTGTATAGAGATTTACAGCTTTCCATTTCTATTTAGAATTAAAGAATGATGGTGTAGCCCTTTCCTGAAAAGTCCAATAAAACTAAAGTGATGCGCACAGTTTATAATGAGAACTAAATGGAGCTTTCAAAATCACTAGTAGCTATGCATCTCTGTCAAGCTGTCATTTATCACACAATCAAGCTTTGAACAGAAACCAAGCCTCAAAATGGCATTGCAGAAATACATTCTTGAAGCCTTGCTGAAAAGTTTTCAGAGGAACAATGTCAAAAATGCTTTATTTCATTTGCTTTTTGAAACTGAATAGTTACTATCTCATGGACAAACACTTCTTGGACAAGTGTTGAAAGTCATAGCTTCTACTCTGTGTATGAATTTTAATTAATTTTTAAATTATATTTTCCAATTATTAAAATATTTTAATTCATATAGCTCAACATCAGTAATCAAAGAGCTTTTAAAGCTATTTTTATGTATCTTTTCTTATACAATAGTAAAAAATTCTGGTTTTATGTAATCGTGTTTTTTAAAAAGGATCTCTGCAAGTCACCTAGTCCTGCTGGCCTCTTGAAGCAGAACTATCATGAACACTAGGTCAACCACGACTTTATTTAGGTGCATCTAGGAAACCCGAAAGGATAGAGATCCTCCTTCTTCTAAGTTATAGTGCTGCATCACACTCCTGGTGAAGACAAGTTTCCTGAAATCCCATCTGAATGTCACAAACTGTAGAGTGTGGTTGTTGGTCTCTGCTGTTGCATCTGCCACTCCATCATCTCTGTGATTCCTTTCAAGTTGCTGTAGGTTGCTGTTAGGAGGACCTTAGTCCCTCTTGTCACCAGATTGTGCTAGCCCAGCTTCAAGCTCTTTCCTCGTACTCTAGATCCCTTACATAGTGCCTTCCAGTGGACCTTCTCTAGTTTCTCCACACCCAATGGAAGCAGAACAGGATGATAACTTCTTTCAGTCTGTTACTCTTTTTCCAATGAGTTCAGTAGAAGGTGTGTCTTATGGAATGAGAACAGACTTTCCTTGCCTTATCTTCAACATCATGTCCACAGTGGTGTCAGTAAGATGTTCCTCTGAGCCTGCATTGTTGTGTGGAATTATCCACAGGCACAGAAGTGGAAGAACCTCCTTATTGAACCCCACAAAGCTCCCTTTGGCCTAGTCCCTATGTCCATCCATTTCATCCGGGGTGGAAGTTCAGGTCTATGTGTTGTCAACCACTTCCCCCTCATCTGGTATCGTATCTAAAATTTCTCATGTCTATTATTGTCCAAATCACTGATGACAAAGAGTGCAGGAGTCAGTATTGGTCTCTGTGGTACCCAGTGCATTACCAGCCATCAGCACCCAATTGTCACTATCTCTATAGGGGCTAACACTGTAGTGAACACCCAGTGCTCTCTGGTTCTTTGGAGATTCAGACAGCTTAACAGGAAACTTACTCTCAGTTTACAAGAATACTTTAAAAATCTTCTGAAAGGACACTAGTGGCAGAACCCCAGTAGTTACAAAAATATTTCAGGATTTGATTCTTTTTAGGTTGAATAATTAAACCACATTTCCATGTAGTTTTACTAACTTCTCATTAAGCATAACATTTTTCTTCAAAATAACCCTGTTCCAAATAATAATACCTTTAAGGTTGCCAAAATATTCTAGAGACTTCAAGAAAAACACCAGGAGTTTTAAAAGTTTGCAAGTAAAACACTTTTTTTTGTTTTTTGTTTTTTACTTTCTTCTTTCAGGTTTGCTGTTGCCACTGCTGCCCACAACTGTTTCTGCCTGCAGTTTAACTGACTTAGTCATCTTGCCTTATGATTTGTCAGACATCTTAAAGTAACCTAAATTGCAGGAACAAAATCGTTTCCACCAAATTATAACCTACACAAGAAAAGGGCAAATCAAGGTCATCTTGTCCTTTTCATCCTAAATGGTACTGTTGTATTTATAAGTATTAACTAGCTCTTTGTCTAAATAATGTGTATGAATCTTACATTTGCATTTACAATCCAAACGTTCAAAGGCAACTACAAACTGTTTAAACACAGTAGGACACAGTAAAATTCAGCACAAAGAGATTTATAATGATTTCTATGATGGAGGTACGAATATGTTCTGTAAAGCAGCTTGAAAAACGGGAAAGAAGTTAAGTTTTCATCTTTCTTACAAAGTCAATTCTCTTTTGACACCCCAGATACTGTCAAATTCAAGATCTAGAAATCTCCTTTGACTTCCTTAGAGAAGTTTCATTAGCCTCACAGAGGAAGACAGTTTAAGTGGTGACTCTTAGGGGAGTCAAATTGCTTACTGTGATGTCTCTGGGTGATTCTGCCCTCTCTTGTTTGGATCCCTATTTGAAAAAGTATATAGAAATGTTACATGCAAGTGTGGCCTTCTGTAGAAATAGGCCTGCAGAGTATTCACTATCATCTTCTGTCTGTATCTCCATTCTGCAACTTTTTAGTAGTCATTATTAATACCTGAATATGACTTGGGATCCTGAATAATTTATTCACCTGTACAAATGTACTGCTTAGTCCTCAAACTTGCATCACAGTGGAAATGTGTTACCTAAACATCTAAAAATGGCAGCACAACCTGAGTGAAGTAAGCACTGGCTTAGATCTTCTCTTTTCACTGAATAGACTGATGTCCCTGGAAGCTGGAACAGTGCAATTCAGCAAGGCCTTTAATGTATTCTATGCTGCTTAAGGTCCCTGTGCTACCAGCAAAGGTATTAACGAGAATGGGCTTTCAAGTTCATTGCCACCTGGACTTGCATCTGGCACCTCTGAAGGCAATGATCCAGAGGGTTCTGCGTGTTTTAAAACAACGGGCATTGCTTCCACATATAGCACACAGTTATTTCTCCTTTTAACAGCTAAACCTCCATCAGCCAACTTCAGCTGTTTTTTGCTTGCCTTTAAAGATGATTGAGTGATCTTAGGGTAATAGAGACAGTATGTTGGCTACAAACTAAAATAATGGACAAACAAAGCAAAGGAACACTTCTGAAGTGGTTCAAATCCCTTTTTCTCCCTCTCTCACTTAATCCTGGTAGGAAAAAATAAACTTGTAGAAGGAAGTTTATACATCTCTTTATTTTTCTTTCTTTTTTTTTTTTATATAAACCATTGAATTGTCTGACTAGCAGTTGGCTAAGCTCTTGACAAAGTGATATAATCTTTCTAAAATAAACACTGGCAGGGTACCAGCTGCAAACATTGCTATGTTCAGTTCAGAGTTAGGAAATGCAAACATGGGCATATATAGCTTGGTCCAAATATTGCTGCATTTTTCACTTAATTAAAAGAATATGTAAGAATCCCTATTCTTTCTGCTGCTTTCAAGTCATATTCAAATCTGCAGGAAGACCCACTCTCATATAAGAAACTGAAGTAGATGTTAGCCTTGTGCAATTTTTGATTTGCTCCTCACTGCTGTGTTTCCCAAGCCTAACCACTGCTGGCCTGAGGCATCACAAACATTATATTCATGGTATTGAGAGATACTTTCTTCCCAGAAAGGTGAGAAATTTAGTTGCCAGGTGGTGATACAAGTTTTCCTAACTGTTTCTTACATTTTTTATGCCAGAATGCCATTTACCTACAATTTAGTGTTTTTGCTCCCATGTATTGAAGGAATTCCGCTGCCTGTATTCCGCAATGTAATGCGTCTGTCCTTGAACAGGCTGCGGCCACGAGTATTGAGGCCATGCTGCTGAGAACACAGCTGCGTTGGGCAGGGCACGTCTCCAGGATGGAGGACCACCGCCTCCCCAAGACTGTGCTCTGTGGCGAACTCACCACTGGCTGCTGCAAGAGAGGAGCCCCGAAGAGCAGATACAAGGACTCCCTGAAACAACATCTCAGCCTTGGCCATATTGATCACCATCATTGGTCTACTCTGGCCTCCAATCGGGACACACGGAGACACACTATTTATAATGCTGCTGCTTCTTTTGAGAACACACGCAGAATCATTTCTGATGAGAAAAGACAATGCAGAAAGAACCGACTCTTACCAATAACACCAAAGGAGACTTTCCACTGTGCCTTTCTCAACTGGACTTGTCTATCTCGTGTTGGCCTCTTTAGCCACAAACGTGCTTGTAGCAAGGATGGGTAGAGTCCTTCTCAAATCTTCGTTCGTGAAGCCTAGCCATGATGATGATGATTGAAGGAATGGCATGTGGTACTTTTTAAATTATTGCTTTCTAAGTCTCTGATTTTGCCTGTTCTTTTCTCTATCCTGTGCATGCTCTCTCTCCTACCTTCCTCATTTGAATCCCTGTAGATACAGAAATTTTTTTGGGTGTGAGTGAAGGAATATTAACCACATTTTTTTGCAACATACTTGTGTATTTGCATCTCTTGTCTGCCTTATTTGAGGAAAGCACGGTAAATTGTTCTATTAGCCCAGACAGTCAAACTTGTCTCCTGTGTCAGCAGTGAAAAGATGGTTAGCATGGCCCAGAAGAACCATGACAACATTTTTAGTCCAAAGTATAATATATGTGTGCAACAGACAGCTTTTTGAAAACACTAGGCAAGTACACAGGGAAAAAAAAATACTCCTGTATATAGACAAAATATAGATATGACTGACTAGTATTAAAAAGAACAAATAATTCAGCATAAATTAATAGTGAGATCCTGAATAAGAATGTGTAGCTCTGATAATAACTTCTCCAACTCACAAAAAAGCAGAGCAAATATTGTATCTGTATGGAAAGCACAAGGGGAATAAATACAAAGATAATTCATAGAGAGGTACAAGGCAAACATGAGGATAAAGGGGCAAGACATCAAAATCTGTGCAGAAGAAAATTTAAAAGTATGAAGCAGTGATAACAGTATAAAAATGAAAAGTTTTGAAGGTATGGAGAAAACTGTAATGGAAAATTCCCTACCTTCAGGTTAATTATAGCTTAAAGACAATTATGTCAGAGGAGGTAGACAAGAAAAGAGAAGGAAAGCAATTCATCACACTGGGGACAAAAGCAATTAGTTGAAGGATAAGATTTTGCATAAATGTAAATAGTGCGGAAAAATAAAAGGTTTGTGGAGTGTGCGGTAGCACAAAGTATAAGGACAAGTTAGCAGAATAAAAACAAACAGGTAATTGAAGGCCAAATAGAGAAGGGTGTACGGATGATTGCTCTAGCCTGAAACAGCTTTCTCAGTTCTATTCAAGAAGCACACCACTTCTAAGCAGAGCCAAATTATAATTTAACTAAGAACATATTACCCATCAAAGGATGTATATAAGAGGTAGCAGAGCAAGGAAAATGCACAGCCTGAAATTTCAAGTGTTGCAGAAAATGAAGGCACTCTTCCTTTCAGCTAAAATGAGTGAACTCATGAAATACTGACACTAAACTTAGGACAAATGATTCTCATGATAGACAACTGAGGCATAACAAAAGCACTCAGAATAGCCAGTGTGCTGTGGTAGCCTGTCAGCAGAACTCCTGTATCATTCACTTGTGACTTGTGAAACCCTCCAGCCACATTATACCTAGAGAAGGATGTAATGCTTCAGCAACCACAGCACCTTTCCTGAAGTGTTCAGAGAGGTACAGGGTGGGGAAGAGAAAAAAAAAGGGCCCCCGAGAAAGGAAGTAATGAAGCAAACTGGTAAAGAACATTGTTCAAGCCAGAATCTTCACATTGCTGAACAGCAAGATAGCCTTTAAGAAACCAGTGCAGCTATATTTTCTTAAACTTAGGCAACTTGCATATGAAGAAGTGTCCACTACCAATTATTTACAATGCAAAAATATTAACTCAAAAAACAAACAGATTTACTCTATCCCAGCTGAAAACTGGACAATAATTATTTCCAAAGGCAGATATTGACACTTAACACTGTATGTGGCAAGCAATTACCTGATATGCACGTTTGAATGTATCTGTTTACAAATGTTGATAATACTATTTGCAGTCTATTAAAATAACTGATTTCAAAATGTGTCTGTCGTCTCACAAACATGTTGTAAATCAATATTCAACAGATGTTTCAAAAATGAAATGTTTATAGCATTACCCTGGAGTGCTGCTGCTATAACAGGTAGTGACGAAATATTCCTTACCATATGGAAATGTTATGATGTAAATGAAGGATTATTCATACATTATAGTGCAGTGAAATGAGCCTTGGGCCCTTTCTCCTCCAAAGATGCTTGGCAGCTTCTGTATGAGGCTCCATATCGCCAGCAGGAAAAAAAATAAATGCAAATTAGTAGGCTCTGGCTATGCTGTTCCTTTGAAAAGAGCTTTGAAACAAAGATGTTCATAAATGAAACATGCTGCAGAGGGTTCTCAGAAAATTCCACTACAGAGTTTCGTGACCATTTGTTTTCACCCTGTTCCTACGTGGAAAAATATGCAGGGGTCAAACTTCACTGCATATGGCAAGACAGTGAGGTGACAGAAGGTATTAAATGGGTAGGTACTAGCACTTCCAAGAGGCTCCTTTAGAAACAAATCATACTTTTCAGATTAGCTTTGTGGAATATGTCCTTGTTCAGAAAACATTGCAATGGATAAATTTGCCCACTAAAGAATACATAAATAACCTTATGTACCATCTAGTGATTGAAGTTTATGAAATGAATTGTTCTGCTGAACTTCATTTGGGACAACACCAGCCACGGGTCAATTGATGATCCACAGAAATCCAAGAGGAGATCTGAAGAATGTGAGTGGGAAACTGTCGTGGGTTTACTCTGGACTAATTTTTTCAAACCCTTTACAAAATTGCTATAGGTTGAGAGAAGTTTTATACAGACAAAAGGGATTTACCATGGGGGAATAATATTAAATTCATTACTAGCAGGATAAAGACTAAAGAATAAGATATACAACAATTCTAACTAGGTTTTCTTATGTAGAAAATTCTACGTATGTATAAAATTACCCCTCCCCCCTGTATCAGTCCAGGAGGAGAAAAGTCTCTTCTTTACTTTCAGGACTACAGTTCTTCCAAATCACTTTTGCAGCACTTGAAAGTTTTTCTTTATTATCTCTAGGGCAAGAGCTCCGATCCGTTGTAGCTGGAAATCTCTCTCTCTCTTTCTCTCTGCTGCACGTCGACCTCAGGACTGGGCCTGCTCCTCCCTGCCGGGCCAGGACCGGAGGCCGGGGGGTACTCAGGCCTAGTGAGGTCCTCTGTGGACTGCAAGGGGACAACTAGCTGCACCAGGGTCTTCACCACTGTTACAAGGGATAATGGCATCGAGTCCATCCCCTGTTTCTTGTGGGGTCCCTTCTCACTGGAGACAGCCTTTGATGGACTTCTGTAGTGTGAGTCTACCCTTGGACAACAGTTCTTCCATACTCTTCTGTCCTTTAGGGTCACAAATGAATTACACCAGCACAAATCCCTCACTGGGACCACAAGTTGTACCCAGGACAATTTGCTCCCACGAAGGTTTCTCTCTCCAAGGGCCACAGGTCTCCAGCACAACTCTGTTTTATCTTAGACCTCCCACGGAGTTACAGCTTTCTCCATGAACTCCTCTGCTCCGGCACAGGCTCCTTCATGAGCTGCAGGAGGGTCTCCTTACTCCAAATAATCTTCTATAGGTGGCAGGGTTTTCGATTTCTGTCCGGGCCCTGCTGCAGGGGGAGGGGGGTCCCCCCGGGGCCTTTCCTCCCCCACTCCTGCTACACTGACCTTGGAGGTTACATTGCTCTCTCTTGTTCTCCTCTGCTCTCCTTTGGCCTGGAATTTCTTTTGCGCAACAAGCTTCTCTTCCATTTTCTTAAATATGTCATTCACGGAAGTTTTACTAAAACTTCTGATTGGCTTTGCTTCAGAAATCTACCTGGAATTAACTATTTTTCAACCCTGGGGGAGGCTGGTAAACCCACAAGAGCAACAATGCCCTTGCAGGGTACGTACAGCAGGAAAGGTAAGTAGTGTAAGCTAAAGAAGTAAAGCTTACATAAATTGTAGTTTCTATTCTTTCTGTGGACTAAGAAGTCACCTCTTTACTTGTGCACAAAACACTGAGCTTGGTAAGTGGATGACAGAGCATATCTTTGTTTTCCTGTCCAGTCCCACATCCAGGTCATCTCCAAAATGTACTTTACAACTGCTGGCATCTGTAAGAATGTGAAATTTCTCCTTGAAAAGGCTATTCTTCCAGAAGTGACAGGACATTTTTTCAGGTTCATCACCTAACGCAGGTCGCGTCGCAGGAAGAACACACAGACCCGCGTTGGGGTTCCTGATGCAGGAAGAGGATCGGAGCGATCTCTCGCTGCTGTTTATTGATGGTATGCAAGACCCCAGGGAAGGCACGAATCCGATTGGGAAGGGAGCGCTCCCTCTTTTATAGAGGGAGCTAGGGAAGGTTCTCGAACTGGGGTGGTGTTTAACATATAAGGGAAGACGAGGCTGGACTAGCTCCGAACATGGGAAAGGGTAGGAGGGTACAACTCTTAATAAAGGAAACGGGGTGGCAACAGGCCATATAGGGAAAGTGGGGCAATGCACTAAACCTTAGCCAGTCAAATAATTTTAAATAAAACTGAGGGTAAAGATGGGGATAAATATAATAAAACTGGGGTACATTTGTAAGAACATGCATTAACACTTGTCCAAAACAGTTATAGTAACTAGAAGAGTCCTTGATTGTCTCTATCTCCACTCCTCAGGGGTTTTGCTTTGGGTACAGTTCCTTTTTCCATTTCTCCCATGTCTCCCAGGTGATCTTCTGATCCCCAACAATCACCTAATTTTAAACAAATAATTCCTAAGATGCCTTGCATGGAGATTAATATGCATCCCAGACTTTTTGAAAGATGTTGTTCTAAGTATCTTTTTTAAATAATTATAAATTATCAGGGAATCTGTGAGGTTAAGGATAGAAAATACATAGTAGGTGGCACAGACAGTACAATATGTAGAACTTTGTCCAACTTCATACCAAATATTATGTCACACAAGCCAGTGATTTATTTGGCAGCATTTTTAGCAGCACTTTCTTAAAGGTTAGGGAGTCTGTTTGTCTTCAGACTCCAGATGAGACCCAAAGGACAGAGAAAGAGATTAATAATGAGAGAAAAAAGGTAGCTAGGAACTATGAGAGAGTTTGAGAGAGAAGAAGCAACACAGATAAAGGTGAAGTTTTCAAGACAAAAGGAGAAGATGGGGTTATTGCTGAGTAACAGTATATAGAAATTTTGAAAAATAAAACCCCCCCCGAGACTTTATTATTCCCTCCTCCACAGATGATGAAGTGCAGCAGCTATTAGTTAACACTACCTCACAGTTGTACTCCTCAACTTAGGCCATGACTAACTATTTTCAAGAATAAAATTTAACTCCTTTCTATGGAAAACTATTATTTAGGAAAAAAATGCCAAGATTCGGCAAAAAAACCCTCATGATCTAGGGGCTATCACATGCTGGTATACCATGACTGCCATATTCTTCCCAGATTAGTATTTGTATTTTTCTTCAAGAAAAGTATCAATCTTTGGTTATAATGAAGCCAAACTACTCTTCATCCGGAACTGTAATGAGGACAAGGAGTAATGGGTACAAATTGAAAGAGGGTAAATTTAGTTTAGACTTAGGAATTTAGTGTTCACAAGACCCTGTGAGTGTGGTGAGACACTAGACACTGAAACAGGTTGCCCAGGGAGTGTGCAAGGACAGGTTGGGTAAGGCCTTGAACACCTGGTGCGATGGGACATTTCCCTGCCCATGGTGGGGAAGGTTGGGACTTGATGATCTCTAAGGTCCCTTCCAACCCTTAACATGCTGTGATTCCATGATTCCATGATTCTATTCCAAATTGCAAATTGACTCAAGCAGGGAGGCTTTTCAGTATGAAATTGCCTTTACATTCTTCAAAGGCTAAAAGATACTCAATTTCTTCGAAATTATGAGTAGGTATGTATATTTTTTTACTGCCAGTACTATTCTTTCAAACCTTAGTATGTGGACAATTTTTTTCCCTAATTTCCTGTGTCTAGTTTTGATTATGATAATATCTTGGATTATAAGCATTTTTATCAGTAATTTGATATCTTATTAACAAATTTACATTCGTCAGTACCTAAATCTACATGAAATGTTCAACATTTTCTGTATTCGAGCCCTGCTTCTCACACCTGATCACATGTTTATCTGATGTGCACTGTGACCTGGTATATACACTATCAGGCCTTCAATCTGTGGCATTAAAGTCATAGGAACTTCATAATTTATTTCAGAGGATGTTCTTACATGTTGCCTCTTCAGTGGTAGAAAAACTAATTCTGAATGTGTAACAGCACAGCTCCAGCAGCGTTAAAGTAGATGTGATCACTTTCTCTGACTGATGGGTCTGATCAAGATGTCCACAAAGTAAATTTCTACATAGTACCTAAATTTTTTTCAGCAAGGCTTTATACACATATACAATGATTTGGCTTTATAAGGGGAAAAAAAAAGCTACTGTGATATGTATTTGCCAAAAATAAATAAAAAGATCTTGCGAAAAGACAAGGGAGATAACTAGGAAGTTTTCTCAATGAAAAAAATGGTTCATACACATTATCATGGTTTTAACTTAGCTGATAGTTGTAAGAGTTCTACACTAGAAATAGGAGTTTATCAAAGCTGAGATACCTTTTCCTGTTTCTTTGCTTCATTCTGAAGCTAAAAATACATGACCATGGTCAGCAAGCAATTACTTTCTGTGTTCAGAATTGTGAAAATGCATTCTTGAGAGAATCTGTCATCCCACACTTTTATCATTTTTCTCTGTCTTCATAACCTAAATGCTTGTACACTTCAAAGCTTTGTCTCAGCCATGTAAGAAACGCAGGAGGTCAGGTCACCAAAATCTGTTTATGTATGGATTAAACAGGTGAAATCTAGTACATTTTCCACAGAAAATTCGTGCTTATAACACTTTATCAGGTTTTAATTTCATTTCATGATAAGTCTATCCAACCATCCCACTGTGAAAAAATTTTTATCAGCCCATCCTTCCCTTTGAGGTTGATAGGGTTTTCTTCACTAAAGATTCTTTTTAGGAGTATTATTCTGAAAGAACTCATTATCTCTTTTTATTTTACTCCTTGTGTTTTTAAAGTGGCTAATGCTAGTTAATAAATGATAGACAACTAAAGCTCCTTTTGCACAGCAATTGTTATAGTTTTCTGATACAATTATAAAAGTCTTAATGAACTTAAAAGTTTAATTTTTATTCCACCTGTTAGCACTATTATTTAATGTTCCATTGGGTTATGTCCAGGAAATCAGTGACTAGTCTAGGAAACATTTTGAGGTGGTCATTGTTTTTTTCTGAATTTCATAAAAACTGTTGGGAAAGAATTTAAAAATAAATAAATGCTTCTGTTTTTCTTTAGTTTCATAGGTGCACATGCACCTGAAATTATTCATAAAAAAGTCCAGAAAAGTCAAACCCACAATGTAACTTTTTCATGTGATATCACGTGAGTGTGGGGGCCTACCGGAGAGCTGGAGAGGTAATTTTTACATGAACATGGGGGAATGGCTTTAAATGGAAAGAGAGCAGGTTTACATAAGATATTAGGAAAAAATTCTTTAATGGGGGAGAGGTGAGACACTGGAACAGGCTGCCCAGAGAAGCTGTGGATGCCCCATAAGTGGTAGTGTTCACGGCCAGGTTGGAAGGGGCTTCGACCATTTGATCTAGTGGAAAATGCCTCTGCCCATGGCAGGGGGCTGGAACTAGATGAACTTTTCCAGTCTACCAATTACTCCAAGATGGGATTATCCTTGGCAAATGTTTTTTTCATTTCATTTTAAAGACATTTCAGTTCATTTTTAAAGTGATGACAAATGCCGCACAGCATTTTCAGGTAAGTCATGTCAGACCTTTGCTGTTGTTACCACTAGACAATTGTTCCAACTTCTAATTTAAATCTTTTTTTTTTTCCTTTGTAATTTAAGCTTTCTACTACAAGCATGGATAAGAGGTTATAATTTCCTGTTTGAAGTTACTTTTAACAGTCTATAAATTAGGGAATCCTTCAAGCATTGTATTAATTGATACTGTAGAATTAATTCTCTCCACCAAAAATTGACATTTTCCAATGCAAATTAGTTTAATAAACAAAATCACAGTTGGGTGAAATTATTTAATACATTACATAGTTCTTTAGCTCATAGCCTATAGCTTCATATTTTGTATAAGGAGCCACTGAGATAATTACAAAAATACTAAGCCAGAATAACAGAAAGAGAATGTGGCCTTAAAAGATCCGTTCATATTCTATTTAAAATTCATTTTATCATCAGGTTACAAGAAATGCAAAGTATTATATTAAAAATAATAAAAAATAAAAATTATGAGGAATAAATTTGTTCATAACTGGGTAGTAAAGATGGGTTGAGCCATTGAGGAATCAATAGTTTCCAAATGTCAATCCAACCTCTGAACTGGTAATAGGAAGAGTAGCCTAGGCTTACTGGCCTAGTGATTTTTTTTTTTCCATTTCCCTCTTCGTGTATTCTTGTTGTTGTTATTGTTATAATTCATTTTTGTAATGTATTCACACAGCTATCAGTTGATTCTTAATTTTTTGAGATGTGCAGTACTGTTACTGTGAAATAGAACTGCAATGTACATATTATTCTCACCAATTATTATTAAGTACATTCTTTTTTACTGACTGTACATCATGCTGGCATATTTCCCCAAATATAAGATGTATATTAGAGAGCTCCACTGAGATCAAAATTAACAATTTGAAAATTCAGAATTATATATTTGAAATTATTTGTTTAACTGACAACTCACAGACTGGCAATCATTGAAGATTATAGAAGAACCAGTAAAATGAATTAGTGTGGCAAAATAGTAATAAGAAAGAAAATTTAGATTAAGATTTTCACCATTTCTGTCCTGTTGAGTAATTTGTAATTTTGCATGTCGCTGACACAGTTCATGATGTTTTTACTCTTAATAATTTTGTCAGAAGCAGAAGCAGGAATCCATGCAACCTCAATTCATATAAGCTTCACAGTGACTCAGTCACATTGACCATATCATCTCCCAAACAAAACTCAAACAGATATTTAATTTAAAAGAATTCTTATATTTATTATTTGATGGGGCAGCATTATAGAAAACTTTCATACAGCTTCCTCACCAGGTCTATTTCACTCTGCTATGATCAAGGGAGAAGCTTTTGGCTTGCTCAGACTGAAGATGAAGTGTTTAGAGCGGTGGTTGCCAAATAATGGCAGCAGGATGCAAAAAAAACCCCGCTGTCTAATGTTCTTTCATGGGTTTGTTAGTACAGTATGGGAAGAAAAAGGGAGAAAATAACACAATTTCGTACACACTATCGTTTATCTCCTTATCACAGTAGGAATACTGCTGATCTGTAATAAGATTTGACACTTCTTTTTATTAGCCACCCAGAAAAATTTGACTTTGGACACTCCTGGCCACCTGCACTACTTGGGAAGAGAAGTCTCCAGTCGTTATTTCTCAGATAAGATATGGTGAGTTCTGAGAAAAATATCCATTCTCTTCTATCCTGAAAATGATCATGATGGATCTTGGGACCTGTGTGAGACATCTTTTTGGGGCCAGCTGGGCAGGCAAAGGTGGTCAGCTCCTTTCTGTGGCTGAGCAGCACAGCCAGATGCATTGTCCCCACTCCATGGACTGCGGGCCAAAGTCTGCTGGGGCTGGGCACAGGTTTATTCTCTGCAGTGTATGTGGCAGTGTGAATATGTGTGAGGAAAATAGTCACAGGGGGCTTGCAGTACAAAGTATTCTCTGTTCCCATTTTCAGTGCCAGGTACAACTTCTCTAAGACCACTTATTGATAGACATAGTGGAGATAGTGGAGTAGAGTCTTCATTTATCTCCCTATTCCCCAAAAGGAAGGTTTACATTGATTTTGGCTTAGCATAGCTGATGTTTACAGGACAGCACACTGACTTTCCACAGTGCTATGCATGGGTTGTTTTGCATTGGCTTCATTGTAAAGGAAGGTGCATCAACTCACGGAGATCTGGAAAGAACAACTAGAATCAATCCTGGCAAATTTTATTTGTTAGCTTGGAACTCCTCTGGAGATCAGTTTCACAGCGCTGTCGATTTGGAAAATTAGCAGTGTGTCCTGTTTTGGGACTTCTTAAAGCTTTGCAGGTACAAATCCGTGCCTTTAACTGTGAGCTGAACGTTGACAAGTGCCCCACTACATTTCAGGGAAACTTGACCCTATGTTTTCAATGAAAACCCCTTTTCACAAGCTTTCACATCCTACGTGTTGTCATTTTAGTGTTTGGATACATTTATACAATAAACAGTTCCTGCTGAAGGATGGTGTGGTAGCTTAAATAATTTCTTTTGGTTTTTGTTGTCCATTAAGTTCCTAACACCACATCTTAATGTTGCCACTGTGCATGTTATGCATGTGTATTTCTCACACAGAGTCTGAAACTTTTGCTTCTTTGCTCAGTGATTACATTATCTAGGGCCAGATAACAGATAAAAATAGCTCAGTGTGCTGTACTGGTCTGCTTTGTGTCTGCCAGTATTAGAGAAGATGCAAACATGGGTAAAATTGATACAAATTAAAAATAAATATTCAATAAAGGTACAAAAATAAATATACCAAAGTAGCTAGTAAAGAAACTAGAAGCTTACTGTATTTTCATGTGTAGCCTGCAGCTTCTCTTTTAAAGTGTAACAAACCATGACAACATTCAGTGTCATAACTTCTTCAGCTCCATCATCATCATCATCATGGCTAGGCTTCACGAATGAAGATTTGATCCTCATCTATTTGGATGATAATCAGCGAGACCTATCCTTGCTCCTATGTACTTCCTGCCTCTGATCCCCCTAAATTCTACTGCCCCTTAGAATTTTACCCTGTACGTAATTTCATCAAGGTTTTTGCAAACGTGAGTCAAGGGCTTTCTTTTTTTTTGTTTATAAAAATTAACTACTTTTTAACTTGGAGTTTTACAGTGTTATGGAAAGAAGAGACATTTTATACCATTGCTTTTCTCTTTCTGCATCTCTTTGCCAAATAGTGGACACGTGCAGTGGAAACACCTTTTTCATCTAGTTCATCCTTGTGCTATAAACATTTGTGACAGGTAAATATATCGCAGAAATCATTAATTGCTGTACCTGAAGAGCTTCCACTGGCTTCTAAAAAATTTTATGTTTGTTTTAATTACTAACAGCATAATTACTTTAGTTTCAAGGAACAATATATAACAAGAAGTGTGGGCTATATAAATCCTCACTACATAATATGCTGTTTGTGGGGGTTTTTAGGATGTTTGGTTTAGCAGAACATATACATTTTTTCCCCTCTGGAGTCCTTATAGAAAGATTATCTAAAACATATACTTTAAAATTGCTAACACATATAACACCTTATACCACATGAAATCACCTAAATCGTGAGTTTTGAAAGATTCAATATAATATAGGAAGACAAGCTACAATAATGGCCATGGCAGAACAGCATTACAGAGTGTAGGAAGTTTTGAGGTTGTGACAGCTTCAAGTTTTTCAGTGTTGTAGCTGGAAGGAAATTAGTTTCTAGGAAACAAAGAGATTTTTAAGTATTTATGAACAAATCCCTCCACACACACACACACACACACACCTGGGGCCTAACTGAATGGTCATAGAAGGAATAGTAAAAAAAAGTAAAAAAAAGAAAGGAGTTGAATAAGAGCACGATATAAGTATTGTACAGGTACAAGAAAAACAATCTAATTTCTCTTGCACAAGTAATTGCAACATGTAGAAGCTGGATTGTCTGTCCTAGGCTCACTGGTGAATATCTGACACTACCTATGCATAGTACCTTCCACTCAGAACTGACGAACTTTTTCCCCCACGTTCCACTGCTATAACAATACCAGATCAGAACAAATATCAGTGACTCTGAGCCACCTGACCTAGTGAAAGATGTTCCTGCCCACGGCAGGGGGAAAGAACAAGATGGTCTTTAAAATTCCCTCGCAACACAAACCACACTAGGATTCTGTTCTATGACTTGAAGAATCGCTGCACAGTTATAACTGACTGAAGGACAATGGGAGAAGAGGGTTATCCATGATGGGTACTGCAGGGCTGGTGGGTGCTACACGGTACAGGTACAACAAGGCTCTGTCTTTTTGTCTCACTTCTAATCAACTGGGTCGAGTTAAGTGCATTTGAGCAGCATCTGCAAAAGCCCCTTGGGTCTTCCAGGCTTTGTGACACCATCTTAGCTTCAGGATAAGAGACTAAGAGAACGAGATTCCTAAGAAAACTCCCAAAAGTCTGGTGCACAAGAAACCTGCAAGCTAAGTGGATATCAACCAGTAAAGGTAACAAATTATAGGGGCACCTGAGCTCTTAGCTCTTGCTATTTCGGCTATGTCAGAGCATCATGCAGTTCTCTCTGATGCTCTTGCTCTTTTGGCTATGTCAGAGCATCATGCAATTCTCTCTGATGCCCACTAGAGCAATTACTGAGAAGAAGAGATATAGGTCATACATTTTGCCTGACCTGTGGGAATTCAAGCAAGTCCTCTGGGAGCATGCTGCAACTGAAAGGATAGGCTGAAAGAACATCCTTCCTGCAATCTGCTGGAGTTACAAGAAAAAATCCATGGAGTTGTCAAGATTATGGAGGCCAGAAGGGAAGCAAGCAAAAAGAAGCCTGATAATGTGGTTTTTGGGGTTTGAGGTGAGCTCTGGTTTTTGCTTCATAGTTTCTGTTGCATTAAAAAACCTTTGAAGTTCAATTCCAAAAATAGTCCTAGGGCCAAACTTACAGATCCCCCTTTTCAGAGGCATTTTCTGAATCACTGGGCTGTTCATGGCCACTTGTTCACTGTCCTCTGTGTCCAGATGTCTACTATTCCCTCTCACACAGTGTCAAGACTGACAAGATTTTATTGCTAAGGTAGAAGGAAGTTGGTGTGAATCCCAACGTGCCTCATCTCTAGTTCGCGTTATATTCTTGTGGGCAGATAGAGGAGGTCTTTTCTGTGCTAAATGAAATACATTAAATCATAGAACATGCCATTCAGATTTGATAATATAAATAATTCCTGGAGATGAGTGAGGAACTACTTTAGAAGGTTAATATATCTGGTATCTTATCTATAATCTGCAAAGATAAAAATGAAAGATGCTCCATTTTCCTCATCTTATTGTGTCTTGCACAATTTGCCTATGTTATTCTTCTCATATTTCCACACAATTTCCACACAAATTTTCATGTCAAATGCGAGGTTGTTGATTCTTGCTAGAGCAAATATTTTATCATACCTTAAAAAAGTATGAGAAGTTGGAATGATGAAATTAAATGGACTGAGATGCATGACATTTCCTATAAAAATAATTGTTTTAATATATTTTCACCAGGTAATATAAAATGGGCTATGTTCTTTTGGGGATAATAAGAGCAGATTTTTTAATTAAAATGTATCCTTGTTTCCCTTCCAGTGAAAATGGTCCATTGTAAATGAATAAATACAAATATGTTCTTCCCCATGGACTGGTTGTGCATATGTTTAGTTAATGTATTACATTTTTAAGCAGGTTTACATAAGAATGTCACAAAATTAATTGTTGAATTACATTCTGTCTTACCTTTTTCTCCATTTATTAACCTCGTATTCCAATTTTGACTTGAAATTCCATCCTTTTGCCATATAAGTTTTGCATAAAGAGATTTTTACTACAGCAAATGGTCACTGAAGTACACAGGAGCTTTTGAAATCAGCACCATGGGAGATCTTTAGGAACAGGTTCAGCAAACATCTGTCATGTACTGATCCTGCCATGAACTAGAGGAATAATCATATAACCTCTTGAGGCTGCTTCTAGGCAATGATTCTGTTTTATATGTGATTAGGTGTACTCCATGCATGAATTGTGTCAAAACTGTCAACACTACTTGAGTTATTTCTTAATAGGAATATAATGTGTGCAAGGAGAATTTAGAAAATGGACAAAAAATTATGTCTTTATCTTCTTTCTTTTTTTTTTCTGTTCAGAAAGGAATTCTGCAATTGCGCTATGTGAAAAAACTCATTCCAAGGGGTTGGGGAATTCTGCAGTTTTTCAGCATCTGGTGGGGGTCATGTTTGCCCCATCTGTCTCTGATTTCTGAGGATGAAACAAGTGTTCAGTAATAACTAATTTGTTTCTCTATGTTATACTTGTGCTAAGATAGCTCATTTAGAACAAGACATTTTCAGGGTAGATTTCAAGAAAAGTATTCCTAAATATTTTACCATTATTATTTATAATGTTGACAATAAGTATTTCTTTCGCGTGGCTGTTTGGGTATTTCTATGCCCTGGTGTCAGTGGTAAATAGCTATAACTCATCAGTCAATCAACTGGCACCAGCTGGCACCTGGCTGTAATGAGGGTCTTTTGTAAAGAAGTTTATTAATTTTATAGTAGTATTTTTTCCACCTGTGAATCTCAACACATGATCATGAGATAACATCTGCATCTGCAGCCTGTATATAGAGAAATCAACGCTTAGAGAGAAGTAACTTGTCACCAAGTAGACTTGCAGCAGAATTGGGAATAGGACCAGATTTCCCAGTGTCCCACTTCAGTATCTGATTTTGACAGCTATGCTTCTTTCCTTGATTTTCCCTTCCCTCCCTACCTTCCCCCCCTTCCAATTTCCTTTTCTCACTCTCTTAGATTTATGCTGCAAAATGTAGACAGTAACACAGGAACTTGGCTTCTGCTTCACTTTTTTCATAAGAGATATTCTTGTATTAAAGCAAATATCAAGTAAAAGAAGAACAGGAAAAATAAACATAGGGAAGTGATTCTGCCCCTGTACTCAGTGCTGGTGAGGCCACACCTGGAGCGTGGGTCAGTTCTGGGCCCCTCAGTTCAGGGGAAGT
>VXAY01005267.1:2341-15653 GCA_013399855.1 Oxyruncus cristatus | reverse complement strand
CAACTACCTGAAAGGAGGTTGTAACCAGGTGGGGGTTGGTCTCTTCTCCCAGTCAACCAACAGTAAGACAAGAGGGCATGGCCTTAAGCTGTGCCAGGGGAGGTTTAGGTTAGATATTAGAAAGAAATTCTTTACAGAGAGAGTAATCAGCCATTGGAATGGGCTGCCCAGGGAAGTGGTGGATTCATCGTCTCTGGGGGTTTTCAAGATGAGGCTGGACATGGCACTTAGTTCCATAGTCTAGTAACCGCCGTGGTGTTGGATCAAGGGTTGGACTTGATGATCTCAGAGATCCTTTCCAACCCGTCTGATTCTATGATTCGATATTGGTACATATATTTCACTGTTATTTTAAAATATCTTTAATTAATTTTATATCTTCCTGTTTGCTAGATACAACAGTATAATTGCCTGAAAACAAAATTACCTGTTTACTGTGTTTTGAGTTCCATATTTCTTTCTTATGCTCTAAAATGTTCTCTGGCTAGCTAGTATGGGCAGAAAAATGATTCAGATTGATGGCTTTCTACAAGAAAATTAGACATTTGGACTGCACAAATTATTATCCATGTAAAAATATTATAGTAAAAACCTTGGTTTTCACTATGTTATAGACTGCAGTGCTTCTGTTTATCTTCAGCAGAAAAATATAATCTCATGGTATGCTTTTTGTAAATATTAGTTCAGACTGAAAATGTATTATTATGTGGTGTGAGATAGAAAATTATAATTTTATTTTAAGCTCTTGTTCAATTTGCATATGAAAGTATGCTGTCAAGCCTGATAAATGTTTCTTTATTTTGATTTCTTAAAAGGAAAGTGTAGATGTAAATTTCATTTCCTGTCTGTGGATTGCCTCTTTTTTTTTTGCCTAAGACTTATAGAAGACCAATGATGTCAATAGATTTTATCATATGTGGGATATTGAGAATTGTTGAAATGTACAGCAATACTGAGCCTTCAGTGTACATTTTTTAGTAAGAACCTTTTAATGCTTTTTATGGTGACATTTTTTTTGAAGAATTTATCCCTGTAATATATTGCGAGATTACAAGATTTCATTTAATTGGCCCTGTTCTACCAAATGAAAATTAATTATAAGTTAAGTATAAAGCAATCATCTTTCATTTTCAAAATAGATTGAGGGATATGCCCCAGAAAGCCAGAAAACTCTCATTCAGCTGCAGTGCCTAGGTTTTTCCTATATGTAGCAATCAGAACCACGTGTTCCCCTACCTGCTGACTGGGAGAGGTTACTCTTCTCCCATTGATTCATCTGTGTAGTTCACAGTTCTTTGTTTGTGTTTTTTTGTTTGTTTTCTTCCCAGTGGTATTTCTCTAAATTTATACTGAATTCCAAATAAAATATTTTAAAGCATTTACATAAATGACATTTGTTTATTTAAGCAAAATGTAAACTGCATATACATATTTTTATGTCTTTATTATGCTCAAATATATGTGTGTGAAGATATCTGAAGCTATTCCACTTAAAATCAATCAAACAAACAATACAAAAATAAAAAACCTTTGCCTGGAGAAACAAACTGACCCTTCATTTACTATGGTCAATAGCTTGAGTGGCCCAGAAAAACACTTCATGGGCATTCTTCAACATGTGCATTCCCACTGATTTTATAGTTCTTACTCAGCGATACAGCGTTGTTTTTTTTTTTTTTCAGAACAGTCGAAGTGGATGTTTTTTCAGCTAAACCTCCCAAAAGACCACCTGTTCTAAGGATTTTACATGTTATCATATCCAAAGCTACTTTGTTGGACTACACAGAGGCTGAGGTTGGAAAGTGCCTGACTTCCTCTACTCTGCCCCTCCTCTGAACATACGATCAGCTAAAACAGGCTACCCAGGACTGTATTTAGTTGGATTTTAAGTAATTCCAAGGAGGAAGACTCCACAAATTCCCTAGTCAACCTGTTCCAACGTCCAATAACCCTTAAATAGGAAAGCGGTTTTTCTCTCACTTTTAAGAGAATTTCCTGTATTTCAGGGTTGATTATTTTTTCCTTTCTTGGATATTACAGATAATGCTTATTATCTTAAATACATTTTCTGTTCAGCTACTGATAGCAGAAAAAAATGAAGCAGAAGGAAATTCAGAAGGAATAATAAAATAAAAATACAATAAAAAATAAAGCAGAAGGAAAACATACTGGGGTAAGTGAAACAGTTGCTTTCTAGATAGCACATCTTACTCATATCATTTGTACAGAAAAGACAGGGTGCACTCTTATCCTATTTAAGCAGCAAGGTGGTCCTCTGCAAAGTGTTTTTCTTTCCAAAGGCAGCATGACAAATTTTTTATCAAACTGAAAACTTTTAAAAATATATTGCTTCATATTAAAACTTTATTCCTTCAAGCACCTTGCTAAAAACATCAGCTGATTCCTAGCACAGGGAGGCAGAATTTTCTACGGATTATTTTTCTGCGTTTTTACATCCCTTAACATTTTTTTTCTGTCACTTGAATAAGGTGTATGCACTTTAAGCTTATCTTTATTTTCCACCTAGAACAAGTATTTTTTGGTCTACTTTCATTTTTAGCTTCACTTTCCACATCTTATGAACTATCAGACTTTTAGAGATACCTTACTAGATGTACTTGGTATGATTTACATAGGAGTTCTAGTTTTGACAACTTTTTTTTTAACCTGTTCCTTTTTTTTTTTTATTTTTACCTTTTCATTTAAGTGGAGAATCTTTCTACAAATTCCCATATAAAGATTCTTCCAGATTTCCATAAAACTCTGTAAAATTATGATGGTGCTGTCCCTTCATATATGAAAGTCCCTTCATATATAGCTTCAGCATTCACAATTTTTGTTTGGAACCCACAACCTAAGCATCCAATGTGCAGCATTTTTGAGCACTGTGGAAAAGAAAATACAATATGTAAACAAAACATTCAATTCTCACACTCATAAGCTTATTGCTGAAGTCTTTCTTCTTTTACCTCTCCAACATAAAACATGCTGTGTCTGTGTCAGCCTCCTGCAGCCTAAAGTCTTAGATATTAAGAATTTTAGCAGTATCCTAGGAAAGATGGTTAATTTTGCCATCTGAAAGGCTGAAGAAATTATTGCTCAGTTCCCCATACGAGATGTGGGGAGCCTTTGAGGTTATGTGTAACACAGAAAAGGCAAACCTTGATGCATGTCTTTTATCAACCAGCTTGCATGGAAATCATAAAACTGAAACTTCTCATGTTTAAAAAGACTTATAACCCTCATTGACAGAAGTTAGAGGCAAAGGCACCAATTTTTATTAGCCTGTACTTTAATACAACCATTATTCTCTGAAGTTTAGCACACGTATTACTAAATGCAGAGCTTATAATATTATACAGTACTGATTTACAGAAATTGCTTTTCTGTCACTGAAATGTGTTTTCATTAGGTAATTGAAGGATAAGGGCAGTTTGCCTTTAATCTATAGAAGTACTGTCTTTACATAGCGAAATGACATTGGGAGTGGGGTATTTTTTTCATTTTCAGGAAAACAAATCTTTAATTCCACACTCTGCATGAGAATTTTGGCACTGAATTTATATGTATGTAGTTATAATTTCACTTTCATTTTTAACTTCCTCTTTTCTCAGGTACCACTCTGTCTTCAGGTTTTTGCCTGACTCTGGTTTTTAATGACTGGACTAAAACACAAAATTGGCCTTTTGTAGTTTCTGATAAAAAGCAGAAAATAATATAAAATTAATATTTTAGAATAAATAGAGTAAATAAATCAACAAATGAAAACAACAGATACTAAAATCTCTGCAGCTAATTGTATGAAGCAAAGAATATCCTTGAGAAGAAAACCAGTAATTTTATTCTGGCTTGCTTGGGATATGCTTTCAAACTTTTGTCAGTACTTGTGAGTAAGCATATACTGTGAGCATATTCTTACAGGTGATTGAGAAAATGAAGGTTATAATAAAAGTAATTGAATAATCTATAAGGAACTAAAGGATGAAGGTTCTAATATTTTACAGTTATCATAATGTGTCATCTTTGGAATTAAGGTTGTGCTAGCCAAAATCTTCTGACAAAATATTAATCTGCTTCTCTATACTCATCTTGCCTCAAATACTGCTTGAAATTTAGCTGACAAAATTATTCATTACTTCTTATTTTAAAATGCTGCATGTTGCCTCTAGGGCTGTTAAGCAGCTACTCAACATAAGTCAGAGAGATAATGTGTTTCAGGGGTATATGAAGACATTTCTCATCATCTTTGAAATAGGCCTGCTATTTTAAGGAAGGTGTGTTTAGACTACATTGTGATGCATTTTAATTTGCCTTTTACAACAAAAATTATAAGTGAGTGATCTAACATGAAAAATATAATTTCCTTTTGGAAAAAAACTAACATTAAAAACATCTTCCACAAAGAAGTATTCAAGTTTTAGTTAGACCCTGACTCAACACCAGGTGCCCACCAAAGCTGCTTTGTCACTGCCCTCCTTAGCTGGGCAAAGGAGAGAAAATATACCTAAAGGCTCATGGTTCAAGACAAGGGCAGGGAGAGATCACTCACCAGTGACAGTCATGGGCAAAGGAGACTCCATTTAGGGAAATTGAATTTATTGCCAGTGAAATCAGAGTATAATAACAAGAAGTAAAACCAAATTTTAAAAACACCTTCCCTTCACCCTTGCCTTCCCTGGACTCAACTTTGCTCTCAATTTCTCTCCCTCTCCCCCCCAGTAGCATGGGAGTATGGGGAATCAGGGTTGCCATCAGTTTGTCACATGTTTCAGTTGCTCCTTTCTTCTCAGGGGAAAGGCTCCTCACATTCTTCTCCTGCTCCATTGTGGGTCCCTCCCATGGCGTGCAGTCCTTCAGGAACAGGCCACTCCACCATCGGTCCCCTGCTGGGTCACAAGTCCTGCCACCAAACCTGCTCCGGTGTGGACTCCTCTCTCTATGGGGCCACAGGTCCTGCCAGAAGCCTGCCCTAGCGTGGGATTCCCATGGGATCTCAATCTCCTTCAGGCATCCCTCTGCTCCAGCAAAAACCCCAATACACTTACATACACAAACTACATACCTTAACACTTCATTAAGTAGCAAATAATGACACAGTTGCAGCACATGACAACCCATAATACCTAATGTCATGAATTTGACATTCACAGCATCACACTAGCACAAAAAAGAATTATGAAGTACCTTATCAGGTCCTGGTACTCACTAAACATAATTAGTAAAACAGAACAGTTTTAGAGGAAGATACTATCTAAAGAATTAGAGTTGCCATTTGCACTTTATGTTAAATCTGTTATGCAATATACAGTGCATTATATCTATTATTATGATAGGAAGGAAATGTCTGCATGTCCTTGGATTTGGGTATGCATTCAAGCCTGAGATCTCTTTTACTCCAATAAGTTAAATAAGTAGAAACACTAAATGCACATTTAAAAATCATGCCACGACAGTGCTTAATTAATGGACTTGATTTTCTGATGATGGAACTTCAGATATATAAAATGAGGTCCTCTGACTTATTTTTAATGGAGTTTGAAGGAGATGACAAGTAACCAGACTCATTGCTTTGATGTCCATACCAAAAAGCAACTCACAGACATACCAGATTAAACTGGTGCTGTCCTTCAAATGAGGAACTATTGAACATTACACATCCCATGCATCCTGCAGGTTAGCAGTGAGTTCTTATAGCGTGCCCAGGCACAGAACATGCAGGTTGCCAGAGGCACCTGGCAGCAGTTTCAGATACTTCTGTGGTATTCAAGGTCCAAGCTGAGATATGATTCACTTTGTTGCTGTGTGTTTATTTCTTGGGGATTGAACCATATCAGTATTTCTGCTATTTTTGGTTTACTTGTGTAGCTAAAATATCTGCCAGTTACATTTTAAGTAACCGAATGAGAAAAGTGCTTGTGGCGATATAATATATATATATATATATATGTCCATATATAATTGTAGAAAATTGAATGTTATCTATGGAGAAGCACTAACATAAGGGTTTGATTACACAAACAGGAAGGAAAAATATACATTGAGAAGAAAGTAAATTTAAAAAAATTTGGAAGAGGGGGTTTGAATCATATGTGGAGTGTCAAGTTCATATATGTTACTGTGTATCCATAGGATGATATTGCTTTTAGCAATACTATAAAACATGAAAAATATGTATGCCACAAAGAACTCCAGGAAACATATAGTCTCTTGCATAAAAACTCACATTGCCCTCATTCCTAAATGAAGCAGGTTCTTTAATTACATTTCATCTTTCTAATATCTCAAAATGGGCTGGATGGGAAGAATTTCCTGACTTTTTTCAACCTTCAGAAAACAGCCAGTTTAACTGTTAGCACGGTTGTTCTCTGTTGGAGAAATGATATACCTACTGAGTCATGGAGAGACAATCTTGGGATCCTCCCATTGTGAATTTGAGTTTCACTTCTGTGTCATTTCAAGGAAAAGCTCTTTGGGTTATTTTTTCTCCCTCTTTATTTTACTTGCTGCCTCTGAGCCTGCGGGTCTATGAATGTTTATTGTTAAATTCACAGAGTCATAGAATCATAGAATGGTTTGGATTGAGAGAGACTTTTAGGGTCATCTAGTTCTAACCCTTCTGCCATGGACGGATCTACTTTCCACTAGACCAGTTTGCTCAGAGCCCCATCCAACCTGGCCTTGGATGCTTGAAGGGATGGGGCAGCCACAGCTTCTCTGGGAAAAAATGTTCTAGTGTCTCACCCTGCTCAAAATGAAGAATTTATTCCACTTATCTAATTTAATATTACCTTAGACCATTATCCCTTGTCCTATCACTTCAATCCCTGAGAAACAGTCCCTCCCTGTTTTTCCTGTAGTCCTCCTTTAAGTGCTAGAAAGCTGCTATAAGGTCTCCTCAGAGACTTCACTTCTCTACACTAAACAACCCCAACTCTTTCAAACTCATAAGGGACATGCTCCAGATCCCTATCATTTTCATGACCCTCCTCTAGACCTGCTTGAGCAAGTCTATGGTTTTCTTATTCCGGGTGCCCCAGAGCTTGGATTCAGTATTCCAGAGTGGAATCTCATAAGAGCAGAGTAGAGAGGGAGAATCACCTCCTTTGACCCGCCGGACTTGCTGCTTTTGATGGAGCCCAGGATGCAATTGGCCTTCTGGGCTGCAAGTGCACCTTCCATGTCAGATTCAGTTTATTACCCATGAGAACCCCCAAATACTCTGCAGGACTGCTCTCAGTTCCACTCATTGCTCAGCCTGTATCCAAGATTGGGACGGCCCAAAACCAGGCACAGGGCCTTGCATTTCGTCTAGTCGATCTTCATGAGGCTTATTCAGGCCCACCTCTCTAGTCTGCCAAGGTCTCTCTGGATGTCATCCCTTCCCTCTAAAGCATCAGCCACAGCACTCATCTTGGTGATCCTCTGCAAACTTGCTGAGAGTGCATCCAATCCCACCGTTCATGGCCCCAGCAAATCTCTATGGTTCTGTTGCCAGGAAAAAAGGCCCAAACCCACTGATTTTGTGTCTTGTCTGGTCCATCATATGACCTTACAAATAGATGTGCTGGCATGAGACATGGTATGGCATGATATGAAGTGCATAGAAATGGGAATGCATGATTATTTGTCTTTTCATAAAAGTCCTGCCTGCTGAACAGGAAACCGCGGACGATAGGATGTCATTCACAAATCTTTCTCTACTTTCCATCAGAACTTCTTGATGCTATTATCTATTACTATTACCAGTACTGTGGGAGTATATAAAAGTCCCTAAAGTATCACATAAAGGTATAGTAAAAGAAAATTCTGGAGCCGAAAACTGACAATCTTAATGGACAAGGCACAGAGAGGGGATAAATAACCTTTCTGGGGTCATACTTAAAGACAAAGAAATGACAAAGAAAATAATCACAAGTCTCAAGCCAGCACCTCACCTGTTGAGCTGTCAAACCCGGGCGGGAATACTTCCAGCTGTGGGGGGTAGGAATCTTCACTAGTAGTTGCCGGTATTATTATCCTGGGATAGCAAGTGAAGTTCTTTCGAGTGTTAAAGTTAGCCAACAGCTATGGGTTTTTCATATTGTAGATTTTCTAAACTATTGAATGATTATTTTAGTAAGATACATCATGTTCTAAATAGGTTAAAAGGGGATAACTGTTAAGTGCTACTTCCGAGTAGTCAGGTGTGTCTGAAGTCTTTTCATTACAGTTACTTAAGTAAATTATCTATTCACATATAAAACAAACTTTATTCAGAAATATTATACTAAGCACCACACCAAGTAGCAGGAAGGCCCACGGAGTATCTGTTAGTTACCATGAATCTCTTTAATAGTGACTCAGGAAGCACAAGTGAGATTGAAAAATAAATTACTGAAGGTCAATGAAGTGGAACAAGATTTAGAAAACATTTACTCTATTTTGCAAAATATATCTGTCTTTTAGAGCTCATGTTTTTCTCCATTCATGCAAAAACAGCTTTTCAAGATACTTTTCCTTGTAATAAAGTTTTGAAAGCAGCACATGCATTTTTTTTCCTTATAAAAGATAATAAAACAAAACAGAACAAACCAAAATGTTATTCCACAGAGTATTATCATGGCATATGAACTCTACACAGAATAAATGTAGATTTCAGAGGAGGTATAAGATGGATTGAAAATTACTATGTCATGTAGAGGAATAAAACAGCCATTGAGACACTTTGAGAAATATCTCATCTCACAAAAGCTTCTTGTTATTGACTTTTAAGTTTTGAAGCCTTTTTCAAGGTTTATGGGCAGCAAGAAACTTTCCAGCGGAAATTGGTATAAGGCTGGTTATATTGCCTCTTGCAATCGAAGTGTATTCCAATATAATAATTGAACTAACATTATCTTCCAGATAGATGCTTTCAGAAAATGTCCCTAGTTTGAACTGGTAACAAGTAGAATTATTTCTAGTGTTCACAAAAAGGGCAATTCATGACAAAGCAGCTAGAAAAAAAGATTCAGTGTAAATGTGAAAGGTCAAAGTGAATGTCATAGAAATAGAAAACTGAAAAATTCTCTTCTGGCTATATAACTTAAACTCAAATATTACTTATTCTGAAATGTACTGGGAAATCTATTACTTTTAAGATATAAAGATCTTGTTAAAATGACTTTGAAGTCTTTCCAAGACTAAGAACATTCATTCACACATCAAAGACTGAAGTTCTTAAAAGATAATTGTCACAACAAAATGTATTTACATCAAAGAAGAATAAAAGTACTTCCTTAAAATCATTTCTCTCTTCTATATTGTAGAACTACAGAATCATCAAATTAATAGTCCATGATCTTTTTTAATGAGCAGACTTCCTATGTATGGAGCACAGGAGAGAATTGATTATTTGTTTTGTTTAACTAATTTCCCTATGGGATGGATTTGCAAAATAATAACAAAATTGAGAATATTAAAGTGAAGTTTCCCACTACAGGAAAAAAATACTCAACTTAGAATCTGATTATATATTAAGTGCAATTTATTTTTTTATCCATCAGGTCTTGAACAGAAGTGATTAAGCGACATGTAAGCAATTTGGAATGTTGCACAAAGCTGACTTCCCAGGAATAATTTTAAGATATTAATGGCAGAAAGAAAACTTCTTTTCTTTGTCTAAAACCCTGTTGTTCTCCAAGGACTCTGTAGGCATATTAGCATCAGTTTAAGAATTATCTTCTTCACAACACATAGTTTCCAAAGACCAAGGATGCAGGTATGTGTCTGGGTTCATTGTACAGTCGTGAACCTGATGGCTGACACCTCCTACCTGGCTAAATAAGGATCCTGAGCTAAGTCAGCAGAAGTTCAGGCCTACATGCCCTTACTTGAAATGTACTTTTTTATTTCAGTATCAAAGGCATAGTGACCCACCTCAAATAATTTTGATGTCATTGAAGATTTTCATGTGCACCATTTGCATTTAATTAATAAATGGAATGCCTTATCTCAGGGACTGTACTGTGGAATACCTGTCTTCTATCTGCTCTTATTCATTGTATTATTCACTTCACTTGTGTTTGCTTTACTATGACCCGTAGCTATGTCTGTACTAGTTAATTAAACAGGGCTAGGGCATGGATCTGGGCACAGAAGCATGACTTGCATTTCATGTCAGCCCAGACACCACACTCAGTCAACATCCAGGAGCAGCGTGGGGGTCAGCAGGTACAGTCTGGATGCGACATCATCAGTGTGATGTGAAAAACCCGTTGTATGCACACGTGCCTGGCACAACCAGCTGGCTGCCTGTTGTACACCCAAGGTGTCTACTGAGGGTAGGCAGCTGTTTTGGAAGTACATGGTGGTAGCACAAGAAGACTTTCAGGTAAGGTGCAAAAACTTTTGAAGTTTTGGATGTTTTATGTTTTATGCTGATCCTAGTTTCTGAGAAGAGACACACCAGTCTGCCACATTCAAAAGTAGCCAAGGGATACTACCCTAAAAGGTAATGGCATTTGCTGGAATTTCACAGATGTTGTGATTATGCTGTAATTTTCCACCAGATCCTTCTGAATTAAATATTTTTTTTTCTTTCTTTAAAAAATATGCTTTCAAAAAATATGCTTCATATTTTCCCCTGGTGAAAAAAAAACCCAAAACAACACCACTTGTTTTCTAAAAACTCATAAAATTACAGTGTGATTTGTATATAATTCCCCACTACTGACAGAGGGTTTATGAAGAAAGTGGAGTCAAAATTGCTCACAGTTACTCACAGCAATGGGAAATTGGTATTTATTCTAAATAACATCAAACTGACAGTTGAAAGCTTATATCTGGCTCATACTACTAGAGAGACATATAGAGTAAGATTTTCTGTGAAAACAACATTATCCGTGCACTATGATATCCCTGATTTTCTGGTCACCATATAGCTGAGTTCAATTTCTATAGTTCAAAAAAATCTCACCAACCAGAAATTACTGGATTACATGATGGTTTGTTTCCTCTTCTTGCTGACACCAGTTGAAAACAGCTCTGATGCAGCTGCAATGTCCCACAGAGGGACAACCACCACCTAGAGTTTCTGTTCTGGTAAGTTTGATTAACCTGAAATATTTTCTGAAACCTGAGTCTTAAATCTACCATTTGACTTTGATAAGGAACGCCACGAGTCACTACATGCTTCAAAAAGCTTTGCATCAGTTCAACATTCAGCTCTATTCTCCTTTTGTGGGGTTTTGCATAATGGAGTTGCTATCCAGGAATTGGATGTTTATGTTCTTCTCCACATCAAGATTCTGAAGGCAGAGAAAAAATTGTGTGGTACATTTCAATGAGGTAAAGCTCAGATTTTTCAGATGGAAAAGAATCATTACCAGTATTACCATCACAATAAACCTATATGCCACCAGTTTTGCAATATCTAGTAAAGTCTGAGTGAAAATAGGCAAACGGTTTAGCATGCATTTAGTGCTTGTATAACGTATGAGGGGTTTTTATGTATATTTGAATTACTGTTAAAATGATTAGTAAAGAAAATGTTCTTATTAAGTCTTACTCTTTTCAAATGAACATTACTACCCAGAATGTTGTACTACAGCTAGCTACAGAGAGATTTTAGGGATGCTGAGCTTGTGTCTATAGACATTTTCCAACACTGTTTATTTGTTATGGCTCCCAAGACATATTATTGTATTACTGAGTTCCTTTGAAACATTTTCCAAAAGCTATGTTTTCCAGCAGCTGAAATTTCACCGGATCATAAAGTTTTAGAGCTGCTTAATCACATTATCACTGGACTGTTGCTCACTTGGAACATACTGAAGAAGGCGAATAAAACAGTTAGGAGCATCCAAAAGGAGAAAAAGACAACAAATGTGCGGATACTGTTTTCATGAAGGACTTCAATCAACTCTGTGACTGTTTTAGAGCGTGTCTAGTGCAATTTGCTGTCTTTTTAATTATATTGGACTTTGAGCTACATTTTTACTTCAGATGAGTTAATTTTTTTCTTAATCAAGGGAAACTAGGTTGGGATAAGAAGCTCTTATTCAACTGTCTTGGAAATATTTGTTTAAATTCTCACCTTAAATTATACTTGGTAGACAGTGATGTTTTCATGAGAGGAAAATTTTCATATTTTTCAAGTTGATTGTATTTTACTCTGAAAAAGCTGGAAAGTGTCACCTTGGACTTAGATGAAGGAGAAGGAACCTTGTTAGTTATGTCCTCTGAAGAGATAAGGTTCAATGTGGAAATGTTTCTGAAAGATCTAACACATAGATGATGATTTGCTATGTTTGTAGTAATTTGAAGCATATGAACACTTAATATATCAGCTACAATAGACACTGGCTGAAAGAGAGAAACATTCCTCAGCATAGGAAATTTTGTATTAAGTAAACACCGAATCAAGTAAAATTAAAGTAACTTTTTAGCTGTTCTTTCAATCAAGAATGCACGTATTTAGAAGTATCGAATAATTTGGGGTGTGTCACATACATCTCTCTCAGTGACACCCTGGGTCTCAAAGGTACAGTGTCACATTCCTGCCAGGTGGAGAAGTTCAGTTGCCCTTCTTTGAAATTACTTATGCCTGGGATAGAGTTACGTGGATGTGGTATACAGACTGTAGCTTGTTCTGCTTTCCTGCCAAGATGACCAGACAAGAAGCCATTCTGACCTAGAAGCCAGCAAGTTGCATTAGGCTGTTATTTTTATATTATTTTCCTTCTTGGTAACGTTTGTCAACTTGAGTATAGCTTCAGGAAGAAAGGTCTTGTCATGGTTTCAGCCCTTGTGCTTTCTGCACAGTATTATCAACCTATAAATTTTGCTACTAATTAGGAGTTTGCACAGACAAAACAGATCACCTTGAAATGGGGTAATACTAAGATTTATTGCTACACTACAGAACTAAGGGGAATACTTACATATATATATATATACATACAACTCTAACTAGTTTTCTTATAATAGCACACTTATATATGTACAAATGCCCCCCCTCCTCTCTCCCTCAAAAACAGTCCAGAGGGAGAAAGAGAAGGGAAGAAAAAAAAAGTCTTTAAGGTTACAGTTCCAAACTCTTGCAGTTTGAATCTCTTCTCTCTTTCTCTCTCTTGGAATGCAGGGGAGTTTACGTCTCACTTCTAGCTGCTTGTCTATAGTCGCTGAAGATATAATCATGTCATCACTACGAGATTCAGGGCTCTATGGAGGTTTCTTCCACGAGGAGTTTCAGGGAGGTTTTTCTCGGACTTACCACCCCTCGCCGGGGTCACAGGGGTTCTGGGTCTCTTTGGCTCAGTCCAGACCCAAGAACACTTTCTGATGCTGTGCT
>VXAY01005265.1:362576-393557 GCA_013399855.1 Oxyruncus cristatus | reverse complement strand
TCAGCCTCGTGCTGTTCCCAGCATTAACCCAACCATTAACCCAGCACTGCCAAGTCCACCACTGAACCATGTCTCCAGGTGCCACATCTGCATGTTTTTTTAATACCTCCAAGGCTGGTGACTCCACCACTGTCCTGTGCAGCTTTTCCCAATGTTTGACAACTCTTCTGGTAAAGAAATTGTTCGTAATATCCAATCCAAACCTCCCCTCCTCCAACTGGAGGCCATTTCCTCTCATCCTGTCACTTGTTACCTGGGAGAAGAGACTGACCCACACTGGGCTACAACCTCCTGCCAGGGAGTTGTAGAGAATGAGAAGGTCTCCCCTGAGCCTCCTTTTCTCGAGGCTGAGCACTCTCAGCTCCCTCAGCTGCTCCTCATCAGATTTGCGCTCCAGACCCAGCTCTGTTACCTCTCTCTGAACCTGCTCCAGCATCTCAAAGTCTTTCTTGTCATGAGGGACCCAAAACTGAACCCAGGATTTGAGGTGTGGCCTCACCAGTGCCGAGCCCAGAGGGACAATCCGTGCCCTGGTCCTGCTGCCACGCTACTGCTGATACAGCCCAGGTGCCCTTGGCCTTCTTGCCCACCTGGGCACACCCTGGCTCATGTTCAGCTGCTGTCACCAGCACCCCCAGGTCCTTTCCCACTGGGCCACTTTCCAGTCACTCCGCCCCAGGCTGTGGTGCTGCAGGGCGTTGTTGTGACCAAAGGGTAGGACCTGGCATTGAGCCTTGTTGAACCTTGTACAACTGGCCTCAACCCCTTGATCCAGTCTGTCCTGATGCCTCTGCAGAGCCTTCCTGCCCTCTGGCAGATCAACACTCCCACCCAGCTTGGTGTGATCCGCAAATTGAGTGAGGGTGCCCTTGATCCCCTCAACAGGACACTGATAAAGATATTAAACAGGATTGGCCCCAGGACTGAGCTGTGGGCAAACCCACTTGTCACTGGCTGCCAACTGGATTTAACTCCTTTACCCACCACTTCCTGGATTTGTCCATCCAGCCAGTTTTTTACCCAGCAAACAGTTCACCCATCAAGGCATGAGCAGCCAATTTCTCCAGGACAGTGCTGTGGAAATCAGTGTCAAAAGCTGCTTATATATGTATATATATCTATCACACAAGGTAGTTGTCCAGGATGAGATCTGGCTGCATGTACTGTGTCTCCTCTGGCTTATACAACCTGCTTCCCTTTTCAAGGAAGAGGATACTCGAGGGAGAAGGAAAAACAACCAGGTCCCACTCTGATGGGGAACTAACACTCCCTTGTCACCTAAAAGCATGATTTGTGTTTCCCAAATCCCTCTGCCTCTTCTCCCAGTACACACAGACACACCTAAGAGGAGTTTTCCTCCACGGTCTGCTGGGTTTGAAAGGCAGGATAAGGACTGTGACAGCTCTGCAAAGTTAACTGGAATCAAAACTGAGCATTTCTAATGGGTTTTCTCTGTGTTTGCCATCAGGCCCGACCCTCATAAGTGATTTCACTTGTCAGTGCTAAGTGGCTGTGAAAATATTTCCACTAAAATTCAGAGCTGGCATCAAGATCAGGGAAGTTGCTGAGGGGGTTGGAGGAGCAGCATGTGGTGTACAGGCTGAGTCCTGCCTGGCAGAATGTTTCTGAACAGCCAAGCACAAAGTTACTGCAAAGAGAAAGTGATGTGAACCGTTTTGTTGTTTTTTTTTTTAAGCAGGGCTGCAGGTTGCACAGCACTGACCTGATGAACTCAGCAGGATTTCCCAGGAATGGCATTCCCGGGTGTCTGAAAATTTAACTAGTGAGCTTGGAGAAGGAAGGCATTTTTTTTGTGTGTCACTCTGTATAACTAAGGAATTAAGCAGCAGGCCATGAGGGAGTATTTTCAGCGTTCACAATGTTAAAGGATTGTGCTACAAGTATAAAAAAAGATCCTAAGGAAACACAAGACATAATCAAGATGTATTAAAAAAAAAAAAGGTGTTTCTCAGTGAACCTTGCAGCACAGTCTGTTTTGTTTTTTAGAAGTGAGGCTGAGAAGTGACTTGATTACAGACTACGAGCCCCTGCAAGGGGGAAAAGTAGCAGCTCTTAAATCAATCAGGGAAAGAGTGAAAAGAAGAGAAGGTAAGAAGTCAACACCAGAAAAATATAAGGAAAAAATGTACAATTAGCAAAGAGCATTGGGTTGCTTAACTAGGGACACCAGTACCTGAGGCTTTGGTACTACATTTAACTCCACCTGTGAAATGAAAGAGAAGTTGAGCAGGTCTCTGAAAGGTTTGTGAACTGCTTTTTTTCGGAGGAGATGTTCACAGAACAAGGGGAAATGCTCCAGCCCTGAGAAGATGGGCAGATGCTGGAGGTGAGCAGGTCCCCTCTCCTACCAAGAGGGATTCACATGTTTTAGCAGAGGTGTTTTCACTCAACTGGTCACACAAAAATGCTCCCTAGTCAGCCAAGACGTACAACTGCCTGTATTTGATTGGATTATTCCCATTTGGTGACTGTATCCGGGTATATTCAGTCCTTTAGTCTATCACTCCCCTTTCTTTTTAATTTACAACACTGATCCACAACTATATTGCTAAATAATTTAGTATTATTTACAGATCATGGGTTAGATAATGTTTTTTGATGATGAACTGGAAGCCTGTCTCCCACCTCTTGCTTTCTGATCACCCACCACGTCACCAGTTATGGTTTCCATAAATTTTCTCAACCAAAAAACGGGTGGGGTAAAATGTCTCCGTGTAAAATGTTTCTGCTAAGCCACAAATTTTCTGCATTGCCTCCTTGGATCTTCCTTTTAACAGTCCCAAGGTGGGTCATGGGAAGCTGTAATTAAAGGGTAGAACACAAATTTCAGGAGGATAAAGGAGAGGCTGTGGGCAGAGAGCACCTGGCATTGAGGAAGAGAAATTGTAACGAGGCCAGAAAGGCATATCCTGAAGAACCCCGTCCCCTTTTGTTCTCAGACATCTTGGGTTATAAATAGAAGATACTGGAATGCAATGTCCTGCAGGAGCCGTGAATAATTAGATGGATGATGTACAAGAGCAAGTGGAGGTCACAGAGATAAACTATAATAATGCTTGAATTTATTGAAGGGAGAAAGAAAATGAGGTGGAAGTGACTTTGTCTGGCTTCTTGTTTAAATGGTAGGAAAACAAGATATATAAATCCTGAAAAGCAAAAGTCCAATTCAAGACACCAGTGCAAATCAAGAGTAATTCCATTAAAGGTAATGGAATTACATCAGTGTAGGACCGGAGGTAAGTTCAGACCCAATTACATCTCGGTCCTAAAATGAGATTTCAATATTGTTTGTTAGTATTTGTAGAGCAGTGAGAGCCCAAATGAGAGCATCATTTTGCTGGGCTCGGTGGCGCTCCGAAGAACTTCCAATCCCAACAGACAAGTTACACAAAATAAGAGAAAAGAAGCAGAAATTAATTCTGAGTCTAACAGGAAGGCAGAAATGAAGCAACGAAGAAGCCAAAACGTTAAACCAGAAGTAACCTGGCTCATTAATGCATTTTCTAAAATAGTACTAGAAAAGGAAAAGCGAACACTGTGCTCTCTGCGGGACCAGTGGGAACCTGAGCAGTGCTGTCAGTGAGCAGGAAAACTTGTTCTTGGAGTCAGTTGTGAAATGGAAAACAGAAATAAAAGAATGTTACAGGGGGCATCTGGTGTGAGAGAGTTGGATATTTGGCTGGAAGGGAGCAGGCCTTGGTGACCTGAGGTTTTTTTTTGATCTTTGAAAAATAAGAAACCAGCAGAAAATGCAGGGTAGGAAAACATCTCCTTTTTAAAGTTATTTCCTCAAGCTTTTTAAAAAGTGTTTTTGTCCCTTCAGTCAACATCTGAAGAAATACTTATATCAGCCAGTGCAGTCACCGTGTTAGATTTCATCCTGTCATGCAGGTAAGGAAAAGTTATTTTCTTTAACAAAAAAATCTGATTTTGCCAAATAGGGAACATGGCAAAAGCCAACATCTATGAAATAGCTTTTGTTATGGTCAGTGCTTTCTCCTGACTCCAAAGTTTTATTACTTTTTTATTATTAATACTTAACATCTGCGTGGCTTCAGAGGGACTGTCAGATGCTCTGAGTTTTTAGCAATTAACTGAAATACCTTGAATTTCCTCCAACCATCCCATCTGCAAACAGATTTTCTCAAGAGACCATAAGAGCTGTTACTGAAGTGTTGGGCTCTTCTAACAAAGGATGTTGTCTAAACTCTGGTAGACTCTTTACAGTCTCTAATTTACTGTCCTGGACAGTACCAGGCTGGTCGGGAAATAATAAAGGACTTGTTTTGACTCGGATGACTATCGGGGCTCTCAATAGGACACAGGAAACATGAAGTGATAGAAAGTCTTATTTAATAATAAAATTATGGACTTCCCTTAGCACTGTATCACAGTTCCTCAATGGCTAATTCCCAAATACATAGAGGTAGCAACTTTTACAGCTTGGACTAGAGTGTAAGGCTGAATAGATGAAAATTTGGGCGAGTCTCAGCTTGCTGTGCCAAGTAATGGAGCTGGAACCATGAGCCAAGGGGAGTCGAAGACATGCTGACTTTCATATTAACAGGGGAGTTGGTAAATTACTGGATTGTCTGTTCTAAATATCAGTTTTATTTTGGTCTATGAGAAAAAGAAGGTGGTTTGACTTGGAGAGTAATTGATCTTTTTATAGTAATTTCACTTGCTGTTTGTCATCCTCTTTGCATTTGTGGAGCTACAACCCCAACACTGAGAGTGTTAAAAAGGCAGCTCTCCAGGGAGGGGAGGCAGAAGGGAAGAGCAATATTTCTGCAGTATTTTTTCTCTCCCTTAGGAAAAGAGTGCCTACTCCCCCACCATGTTCCCTGCTGCACATCCAGGCATTTGAAAAGTTGATTTCATGTCATTGTTCAAAAGCTGCTGCTGTAGATTGCTGGTTTTATTTTCTGTTCTCAGGTATACAATCCCAAAAACCTTTCTTTGCAGTTATCTCTGACATCTTCCAACCTCCAAAATAATAAAAATAATAAGGCACACTTCACTTCCAAAGTGGCATTAAATTAATACATTAATGTAAGAGATTGATATGGGGTAATCAAATGAATACAGCTGATCCAGCAAAGTTCCTTTTAGGGAGTTTTTTAGGGCAGATGAGATCCTGCACTGATAGAATTTTTTTTATCTTCTGAAAGAGCTAGTAAAAGGGTCCTTTTCTATAAGTCTATTTGGTAAGGAAAGTGTTTTAGGACTAAAACCAAGATCCTGCTGGTGTGACAGGGATGTTGCATCAGAGAGGCACATCCACCCATCCCACTGTGGGTGAGATGACACTGGCTGCATGAGGCTCCTTTGAGCTGTTGGCAAAGTGCCCTCTCCAAAGGAAAAGTTGTCCTCGTAGCTGGAGGGAGGAGGAAGGGGAGATCCAGCATCATCCTGCCCCCTGCCTGCAGTTGAGTGGGAAGCAGGTGACAAGGACCCGTCTGGGTGACGGGATTGTGAGGTGCCTCTACGGCAGAAAATGAAATCTCACCAAGGGTGTAAAATCTGCCAAAATCTGGCTGAGCTGAAGCTGAGACTGCGACAGCAAAGTCACAGGAACAAGGCAGGGTTGTGAATGGCTGCAGCTGGTTTTGGGCCCACCAGGGGCTGCCTTTAATGCAGAGCTGGGAGAGTTGGGCTAACAAAGCCTAATCCCATTGCCTGGTCAAGTTGTTGAGAGGAGCCTACAACCACAGAATACCCAGCTAAATGTTAGCCTAATGGGATGGAACGTGTGGACAGGATATTTCTTGGATATTGGCAATGCAGCTAAAAATACCACCAGTTCTCTTTCACGTTCCATCAGGAAATGACAGAATTTGTTTTTTAAAAAAAAAAAAAAAATAAATCATTAATACAGGAAAGTAGATAATCAGGAATCAGTGATTTTTTCCCCCTTATTTATTTATTTATTTATTTATTTATAAATTGCATGATTGCTTCAGGGCTTTCCAAACTGCTTTTTGACCAGAGATAACCCTCACCTAACCTTGGAATTAAGTGGTTGGGAAAAGGATGATAACTTAGGGGGAAAATATCGATCCAGTGATCTGAGCAGAGCTCAACACATCACAAATGGTGCTGTTTGGAATGGTTTTCTGATGTCATCTGGTCCAAGCCCTTGCTCAAGATCAAGGCCAACTCTGAGCAGGCTTCTGGGACCCTCATATGACAATAGACCTCAGTTAGGGAAGGCACTGGAGTTCATTAATGTCTTAGAATTTACCCATGCTGACTTCATGCCTTCAGCTGGCTTATCTTCACATCTTTCTAACAATTTTGGGATGAGGGGAAGAGATCCAGGTGGATGCTCTGGCTAGAAGACATGGTACAGCCTGTGGGCAGCAGCAGAACTGTTTTTGTGGGACTCTCTGTGCAGGAACTCATCATCCTGGAAAGTAAGAGAGCTTGAAGAGCAGGAGATCTGCCTGTCTCCTTTCAGCAGGCATTTCTAAACCATGGAAGGAACAGACACTAAATTCCTACAGACCTTTAAGTGAATGGAGGGCCACACTCTGTGTTTTCGTAACTCCAGGGTGATAAAGTCCTGGATTGTAGGTGATTGGATTGAGGGCATTGGGGGTTATGAATCTGGATCTCATCTGGCATTTGGGTTTTGTACAGTTGGGAAGAGTCCTGAAAATAGACCTAAGAACTGGTTTGGTATATCTGGCTGATTTGCTCTCAGTTAAGGAGTTCACACTGGATAGTAATAAAGTCCATTTGGGATGACATCAAAATGACCCAAAATCCAGTATATCAGAGGTGTTCAGTCCCCAAAAGCCAAGGGACTTAATGTGGCTGTACAGTCCTATAGCCAGTCCAGGATTAAAAGTATAAGGACAGGAGATGTTTCTTTTTCAGCATGAGAGAGTCTGCTTTCTAATCACAGAATAGTAGAATTATTTAGAATCATAGAATCATTAAGGCTGGAAAAGACCTCTAAGATCGTCTGGTCCACCCATTAACCCAGCACTGCCAGGTCCACCATTCAACCACATCCCCAAATGCCACATCTGCACACCTTGTAAATCCCTCCAGGGATGGTGACTCCACCTGGGCACACTCTTTTGATGATGTTTGTCATATTTTTCAGTGAAGAAATTTTTCCCAATATCCAGCCTAAACCTGCCCTGGTGCAACTTGGGACCATTTCCTCTGGTCCTGTCACTTGTTACTTATGAGAAGAGACCGGCACCCACCTGGCTACACCCTCNTGGTGACTCCACCTGGGCACACTCTTTTGATGATGTTTGTCATATTTTTCAGTGAAGAAATTTTTCCCAATATCCAGCCTAAACCTGCCCTGGTGCAACTTGGGACCATTTCCTCTGGTCCTGTCACTTGTTACTTATGAGAAGAGACCGGCACCCACCTGGCTACACCCTCCTGTCAGGGAGTTGTAGAGAGTGAAAAGGTCCTCCCTGAGCCAACTTTTCTCCACGCTGAGCACCCCTGGTTCCCTCAACTGATCCTCATCAGCTCCGTTGCCCTTCTCTGGACACGCTCCAGCCCTTCAATGTCTTTCTTGTCATGAGGGACCCAAAAATGAACCCAAGATTCGAGGTGTGGCCTCATCAGTGCCCAACCCAGAGGGACAATCCCTGCCCTGGTCCTGCTGCCACACTATTGCTGATACAGTCCAGGTACCACTGCCTTTCTTGCCCACCTGGGCATGCCCTTGCTCATGTTTTGCACACCTAGGTCCTTTTCCAGCCACTTTGTCCCAAGCCTGTAGGAATTCATGGGGTTGTTGTGACCCAAGGGCAGGACCCCACATCTAATGGATTATCCTCAGCCTTTAATTTCAGTGGGTTTTATTTAGACAGCAATGGGATTATTAATTCAGATCCCTCAAAAGCAGTCCAGCAGTTTGGAGTTGACATTTGCCTCCTATTTTAGCACAACACAAAACAACTGATAGATTTGAGTGAGCTGACAAACAAGTGGGAGGGAAAAGTCTCTTTCTGCTCCATAATAGCTAAGCCATCACCGTTTACCCAAGATCTCATGTGTCTGCAGTTCTCCAGATTTTCATAGTACTCCAGAAGTCCATTTTCAGCTGAACAAACTCTTCTGTCCATTTGGGAAAGAAAAGGAAAAAAAAAAAAAAAAAGTCTATTTAGGATTACTTCCCTTAGATTCTTGCATTTCAGCCTGACCCTGTTTTGTTGTAAAATCCTTTTATTTTAAAAGAAAAGGTCAGTCACATGCTTCAGTAACATCTCTCCTGTGGTGCACTGGGCCTTTAATGGATATTGCTGCTGGATTCATTTAAGGACCCTGTCAGCTGGATCCATGTGCACAACTTTAGCTATTGCATAAACTTAGCGTACTTACCATTTTGTAGGAAAGCCTGTTTTTAAGCTCTAAGACTGCAAGGAAACATGTGCTGCTCTGTCTGCTTTTATGGTGCACTGAGTGCGGCTTTCAATATTTTCTTTCCTTTTTGGGTGCCTGCATGAATGCAATGTGATTTTCACATGATCCTAAATATGTAATATCCTTGCTTAGTTACATTTACAATGGCTTAGCAAGGTGGGAGAGAATCAGTCCCTGGAATTTTTTATTCTGCACATAAACCTCGATTCAGGGAGAGGAGAAACTATTGATTTTTCATCAGGTAATTTTCTTTCAAGTACCTGCATTGGCCCCTGAACAGTGGTTCTTAAGCTGAATCCATTTTCCCCCTGGAGAAAAAATTTGCTATCAGCAGCAGAGGTTTCTGATAACAGGGCTTACAGTTTTCACATTTGAATGGATTGGAATGTTTGGATATTTCCCTTGGCCCTCCCTGTAAACAGAGAGTCGCTCTGTCTGAGTTCATTATGTGCTTCATCCACTGCCTTCTGCCAGCAGAGAGTCTTGCCTTGCCTGAAACAAAGCTCGGAGCCTGTTGATTTATAATGGACTTCCTCGGGTCCTTTATTCTGTTTGTTTATCCTTTTATTATGTGTTTGCACCTCTTTCTTATTAGGGCAGTATCTCTTCGAAGTCTAATTTTTTGGACGACCAGTGGTGCATTTTGGTGGTTGTTCTCCCTGTGCAGGTTCAGGTCCTTCTGCTCACGGCCCGAGACGTTTTGTCATGGACCACGGAGGGTGATTTGCACAATTCCTGGAATAGCAGTGCCTTTTTGGGTGCTGGCACAATATTTATTGCCCCACAAAACGGGGTCTTCATTCACATGGCTGCTCTTGAGGGTGTTTTATGGGCCAATAAAGGGCCCTGTGTTTTTGTAATCCGACTGCTGGGCTGCTTTATGGGCTGGTGTCAGCTGGAGGGTGGTGGGGAAGAGCAACTTCTGGGACACTGGGAATTATGTCTTATTGTCACCTGAGAGCCTGCAGGATCTTTAAACTAATGAAATGTGAGGCTGATGAGCAGAGGAGTCTCACCAGTAGCATTTCTTTTAAGATTTTGCCTCTGTTTTGGAAACTTAATAATTGCTAAAAGGAGACAGGAACATCTGTCTGCCTGCTAAATTAAGTGTTGCTAGAAAAGCAATGCAAGGCAGAGTGAAATGTGAGTGGAAAAGACAGTGAAGGAGATAGAAAAGTATTTAGAGATCAAGAACTCTGTATTTTGAGTGAGTTGCACTCTGTGCAGGATAAATATATTAATTTCCCTTGTACTTCACAGTTTGCCCTTATGTTCAGAAAGTCGCAGAGGTGTCAGATTTAAAGAGGCATATGAAGTATATGGGATAGAGCAATAGGTAGTAAGTAGGCTGCTGAGATCCATTTCTCTTCCCAGCACAATTCCTTTTAGTCAGCTCCATGCTTCTTGAGAACAGAGTGCAATACGAAAACAAATAAAGCCCCAGCAAAAAATCCTGTCAAGCAAACATATTTTAAAGCTGATTTCTGCCTTATATTGCTATCATGTTTTTCTGTTCTCCCATCTTTTGCTTAAAAAGAAAAAAAAAAAAACAAAAGTCAGAAAAGTAGATCTTGGCACAAGTTCCTCGAGGGAGTGTGTTCAGAAAGTGCCAGCTCTGGTACCAACATCAAATTTTGGGCTTCACTTCGTACTTTAAAATGTCTCTTTCCTCTAGCTGACTTCCCTATCTGCATCCCACTGTTCTCCAAAGTCCCTTCTAGCAGAGGAAAAGGTGGAGGACAGAGAGAAAAAAACAGATTGTGTGGCACTTGAGGTTTGCTCTTGCCGTGGAGCTCATGGAGCTGGTCACACTGGTTAGAGCAGAGGTCCCCAGCCCATTGTAGGTGGAGCAGTTGGGTGTCATTCTCAGCAGCAGTGGAAGTTGTCACCTTCAGAAGGAGTCATGAAGGTCATTTTTATTCTGTCTGAAGCAGTAGCAATTTTCAGCTTCCCAGTCTGGTCCCAGTATTATTGTACCAGGCAGGCTGAGAGCCACAGTTCTGGCTCAGGATGTGGTAGTGGGTGGAAACCTGGGGTGAATTTTAGGTGGGTGAGGAGGTGGTTTGGACATCCCGTATCAGGGAATAAAATGTGATCAGAGAACCAGAGTGATAAATCCTGTTATCTTGGTCTCAGTTGATGGAGTTGGACAGGTGAAGGGTGTGGTGGCCACACTTCATAAGTGCACGGAGATGTAGTGGGGCAGGAGGTCATGTCCCAGCTCAGGGGATGTGACTGGGACATGTTTTGGGGATGCAGGATCACAGAATCACAGAATGGGCCAGTTGGATGGGACCACAGTGGCTCATCTGGTCTAACCTCCCTGCTCAAGCAGGGTCATCCCAGAGCACATGGCAGAGGATTTTAGGAGTTCAGGGAGACTGATGTAGGGGTATAGCAGCAAACTCTTGGCGTGAAGTTGTTTTGGGTTTTTTTGTTTTTGTTTGTTTGAGGAATTAGAGAACTTGTGGCTGATGTTTGTTTTTGGTGATGTGCATATTTTTGGGGGTATGGAAATGGTAGGGAGGGGAAATAAATTCATTCTCTTTAGGACGTGTGAGAGTGGGGGTTGAGCCCAGGGAGATGAGATGTGGGACAGTGGGATGTGTGTTATAAGGGCTGGTTTGGGAACATGAGCACGTTTGAACACATACAAAAAAGCATATTAAGATCATGTTCTTTGTGGATGGAAAGGTCTATGAACTCTGAGGTCCAGAAGATGTTTATCTGTTTAGAAGAACATGGTCTCATTGAACTTGTCTGTGAATATGCACTTAAATCCCAGCTGAATAAATGCAAAATCATCATGTCCCATCTGAATGGAGTTTCCAGATGGAGAAGAAAGGGATGTCAAGAGAAACCCAAGTTGTGGGATCCACACACATCTGGCTTGGAAGCAGATGCTATTCCACTGCCCCTGCCAGTGATGGTACAGAAGCAAATCAAATAGATCAGGAGTTTGCTGAATCTTGGGTTCCTTTGCCTGTTACTTCACTGTTAGAGGAGTTTGCATTGTCTTCAACATCTGCTCTAAGTGCCTGTCCACTTACATTGCCCAGACAGCTTCAATAATTGATATTCACAGTGCAACATTTATTAACTTCCATGTGGAGGTTTATAGGGGCATTTTACAGTGCCTAAAAGGTGAATTTCTAAGAAATCTGGTGTCCCACTGACTCTTGGTGCTGCTCATTTGAAATAGTTTCTTCCTATTTCCCATTAAGGAAACCAGTGTGTACCAAACCTTCCTCCAGGCTGAGCTTTGCGGTGACACCTCCTTCATTTTTCATCTGGGTTGGAATGGGGGGTCAGTGTAACTTCAACAGCTGTGTCTCCTTTGCTGGCCTGCTTCCTCCTGAAACCCACAGCACCTGCTGCCTGCCCTGGCTGGACACGAAGCCATCGTGTCTGTGCACTGCTGCAGTGCCCTGGATGTTTGCCTGCTGGTTCCTAAAGCTGAGTTTCTCAGGGATGATAAACCACCTGGTTTTGCTCTTTAGACTGTAAAAGAATTGCTTGGTCATTGCCTTTCCTTTTAGATTTCTTGTTAGTCCAAGAGTGGGCATTTTTCATTGCTGTATGAGACAGCCTGTTTGCTACACCCTGACAATTTCAGTGCTACAATTGCTGCTAATGCCTTTTCCTTCCCACTTAAATCCTGATCGAGGAACTGGGTTTAGGCACATTGCTTAATTTAAGCATCCACACAGGAGCATTTGTGCTTTAATGCCCCTAACTAGAAATACACAAATAACCCCAGCAAACTGAAAAGTGTCTCGAGCTGTTTGTTTGCCTTTGATTTCTTGCTCACTTCACAAAATAACAAAACACTTCACAGTCATTTGAGTGAAATGGATTCATTTTTCAATTAAAATTGCCTGGGTTTAAGCAATGTTGGCTTTTTTTTTTTTTTTTTCTTCTTAATGAAACATGTATTTTCTGGGATGGAAATGCCTACACCTCAGAAACTGGTGTGATTTGTTCCCTTTTTGCAGATGTTTGCTCTGCGCACTTTTGCCACTGAAAAAGAATCTGGTGGCAAAAAAAACCACATGAACCAGCAGAAGCGACTTTTAAAATCAAAATAAAGCCTAAAAAGGTTTTTCTGCATCTCTGTTCACCAAAACTATTCATCCACCAAGTGCTGGCTCCTTTATTAATGATGGTTTCATGGTAGTTTCTCAAGGAGAGCTGAAGCAATCGATCATTCATTCCCATCAGTAAAGTGCCCTTCATCTTTGCTTCTCACAGTGCCAGATCGAGTATTGAATACATGTTAAATGCTAAAACCAAGAGAGTGAGTGTGGGAAGGATAATAGGCTAAATTAATCTGCACTACCATTTATCTCCTGTCCATTCTGCCCTGTCTTTCCTACATACGTGTGTGTGTGTGTGTGTGTGTGCGTGTGTGTGTGCGCACAGAACCCTTTCTTGCACATTTCTGTTCCCTCAAAGCAATGTTTCTGATTCTGCTCTGCAATATGTGAGCAAATCTCTACAGGAGTATAAATTATGGGAGAACTTACTTAGGCAGATATGTCGGTCAGCGTTTTTATCTGGATGAAGTTTTTGGGATTCGATATTTTATTGCATGTTGTGTCTGTTCCTTCCAGCCTGTGTTTTGCCACAGGGAAGTTATGAGAGGGGGTTTGGATGTATTGGAGTGCACACACAAACAGATTTGAGGGTAAAACTAAGGCAGGATCCGTGTCTCTGCAATTCTCAGGGAAGGGGGACAGTTTCATCATAGAATCATAGAATGGTTTGGGTTGGAAGAGGCCTTAAAGGTCACCTGGTTCCAACCCCCCTGACATGGGCAGGGACACTTTCCACTAGTTTTTAACACACTTTTACAGTGTATATATTTTTTTTTTCTGTGTTTCTGAAACACATGCAGGACTCAGAATGTGTAGTTCCCCCGTTCTCCCTTCAAGTTGACTGACTCTGTTAACTGTTGACTCCTGCTAGAGAGTCCTTACATGCAGTGATCTTTAGCTGGGCTGGACCACTTAATCATAAAATCCTAGAATGGCTTGGGTTGGAAGGGGTCCTAAAGATCATCTAGTTCCTGAATAAACCCTGAAAAACCTGGAAAGACAGCTCCAATCCAAGGAACTGCGAGGAACTGCAGTAAATTACTTGGAGAAAGGTGTGCTAACAGCGATGTGGAGGTTGTACGTCTCTAACTTGCTTTCTGTTATTGCTGCGGGAACCTCGGGCTGAGAATTGCTGCAGGAAAACATCCCGGTGGCCTTTCCCTGACAGATGTTAAGCCCTGGTCCACCCCTTAATGCAGGAATGTGAAAGGCACGACAGAATTAGAAAGCACCGGCAAAGCAATCAGAGTGGTCACGGTTTGATGTCATTTATCTTCAGGCACTAAAAGGATTATCGGGGCAATACCGGAAACTCTGGTGAATATTAAGAGCTCAGGGAGGGCAGCCGAGGTCCTGGGGATGGGAAGGGCGGGATCTGTTTGCTTTTGCAGGAATCTGGTGCAGGGAGATGACTTACTTCTGCACAAGAGGAGTTGCAAGAGTAGTTAAAAAGAAATAAACAGTTTATCAGTACCTGGAGGGGGGGGAAAAATCACTATCATGATCAGTAGGCACCAGGGTTCATCATAATGAAATTATGGCAAATTAAATTAATTTCTGTCTCTCCTAAGCTAAGAGGCTTATGGATAATGAGAGAGAGAGGGAGGTGTAATATAGCTCAGTGCTTACAAGGCTTTTACAAAGGATCCAGGGGGTTCTTTCATTAGGAAATAAAGTGAAACTTGTAAAATTAAAACTGACTTGGGAATAGTATGGGTGGGAGGAGGAAAACTAACTTGAGAGGTGACTGATGGCAGGGAGGTTGTGAAGCTGCTTCCCATGGGGTCCTTCTTGAGGACTGAGCTGTCAGCAATGACTTGACAGATGAGTCTGGGGTGATACTGAACTAATCTGTATGTGATGAGGAGTTAAGAGGGGGGTCTTATAGACTGTTCTGGAGATAATTTAGTTGAAAAACTCAAAGCTGAATTTCTGGTAATGAAAGCTAATGAATAACCAGCTGCCTGTAGCTGGTCAAATTCTGCAGGGGAGCAAGAATTCTCCTTATCTCAGTAATAACTGCCTCTTTATTTATTATTATTTAATTTTAAGCAGCAGTGATAAAAGCAGGTGCCTGACAGGTATTGAAAAAGCCATGAAAAGTTTTGCTTAGGTTTGCATTTCTGGGATGAAATTTGTGAGAGGTGCTGTCTGACAAAAAAAATCTTCTGTTTCAATGCAGAACCACCGAAGAACACAGTTACAAACCTATAACCACGTTCCTCTCAAGGGATGCTATTTCACCAGTGTCAGGTGGATTTGAAATACCTCCCCTTCTTTTCCCACACAACCACAGACCATCCCCTAAGCTCCTGTAAGAAAAATAGCACCACCTCTCCTAATACTTTCAAGTGACAGGCAAATTGGAAATCCATGATGCTTTTATTTTAGAATATTGTGGGGCTTGAAACTTGAAAGTAGCAGCCCGTTTTTCTCCTGGCTTTTACTCTGCTGGATGATTTACACCTATGCAAAGGGGTTTGCTGACAGATCAGAATTAGAGCTCTTACTTTACCCTGTTGTAAACTATTCCTCAACATGCACAATTAGGTCTTAAAGCAGAAAGGGTTGGGGAGGGGAAGGCTGTGAGAGTCATTTTGGAGCCTGAACAAGTAGATGTAACTTTTCTTCCTTTGGTGACTGTAACAACATAGTAAATGTACTTTGGGGCTTGATGAAACTTAGTGAAACAACTTTGGCCAGGTTGGATGGGGCCCTGAGGAATCTGATCCAGTGGGTGGCATCCCTGCCCGTGGCACGGGGTTGGAACTGGATGGTCTTTGAGATTGCTTTCGACTCAAACCATTCTGTGATTCTATAAAATAGACCTTCCTTCCAGCTCATCTTTCTGCTTTGTTTGCATCTGCAATAAATACTTAGGGTTGAGAAATGCCTGCTGAGTTCATCACGCAGAAGCAGAGCCCAGTAGTCCTCGAGAATGAGGTTTGGGGCTATCTGTGGGCAGTGAAGGACAGTGATCTAATGCAGCAAAAGTTTCCCAACTTTAAATAAGTGTTTGTTAATACAACTGCTCAACACAACAGCCTGGATCATCCATTTCTGGAAATATCCGTGGCTCTGAGGTGAGATGCACAGCTGTCTACAGCTTCCTCACCAGGGGAAGAGCAGGAGCAGGCACTGATCTCTTCTCTCTGATGACAGGACTCAAGGGAATGGCATGAAGATGTTTCAGGGCCATTTAGGTTGGATATTAGGAAGAGATTCTTCACCCACAGGGGGGTTGGACACTGGAAGAGGCTCCCCAGGGCAGAGACCCCAAGCCTGACAGAGCTCAAGAAGCATTTGAACAATGCTCCTGAGCACATGGTGTGATTAGGGATCAGACCCAGCCAGCACGGGTTTAGGAAGGGCAGGTCCTGTCTGACCAACCTGATCTCCTTCTACGATCGGGTGACGCGCCTGGTGGATGAGGGGAAGGCTGTGGATGTGGTCTATCTGGACTTTAGCAAAGCCTTCGACACCGTCTCCCACAGCATTCTCCTGAAAAAACTGGCAGCCCACGGCTTGGACAGGGGCACTCTGTGCTGGGTTAGGAACTGGCTGGAGGGCCGGGCCCAGAGAGTGGTGGTGAACGGGGCTGCATCCAGTTGGCGGCCGGTCACTAGTGGTGTCCCCCAGGGATCAGTGTTGGGCCCAGTTCTGTTTAATATATTTATTGATGATTTAGATGAAGGGATTGAGTGCACCATTAGTAAATTTGCAGATGACACCAAGCTGGGGGGGAGTGTTGATCTGCTGGAAGGCAGGAGAGCTCTGCAGAGGGACCTGGACAGACTGGAGAGCTGGGCTGATTCCAACGGGATGAGGTTCAACAAGGCCAAGTGCCGGGTCCTGCACTTTGGCCACAACAACCCCCTGCAGCGCTACAGGCTGGGGACAGAGTGGCTGGAAAGCAGCCAGGTAGAAAGGGATCTGGGGGTGCTGATTGACAGGAAGCTGAACATGAGCCAGCAGTGTGCCCAGGTGGCCAAGAAGGCCAATGGCATCCTGGCCTGGATCAGGAACAGTGTGGCCAGCAGGAACAGGGAGGTGATTCTGCCCCTGTACTCGGCGCTGGTGAGGCCACACCTGGAGTGCTGTGTCCAGTTCTGGGCCCCTCAGTTCAGGAGGGATATTGAGGTGCTGGAGCAGGTGCAGAGGAGAGCAACGAGGCTGGTGAAGGGACTTGAACACAAGTCCTATGAGGAGAGGCTGAAGGAGCTGGGGTTGTTTAGCCTGGAGAAGAGAAGACTCAGGGGAGACCTCATCGCTCTCTACAACTACCTGAAAGGAGATTGTAGCCAGGTGGGGGTTGGTCTCTTCTCCCAGGCAACCAGCAGGAAGACAAGAGGGCATGGCCTTAAGCTGTGCCAGGGGAGGTTTAGGTTAGATATCAGAAAGAAATTCTTTACAGAGAGAGTAATCAGCCCTTGGAATGGGCTGCCCAGGGAAGTGGTGGATTCTCCATCCCTGGAGGTTTTCAAGACGAGGCTGGACGTGGCACTTAATGCCATAGTCTAGTAACCACAGTGGGGTTGGATCAAGGGTTGGACTTGATGATCTCCGAGGTCCTTTCCAACCCGTCTGATTCTATGATTCTATGATTCTATGATTCTTGGGGTTTTGCTGTGCAGGGCCAGGAGATGGACTTGGGTGATCCTTGTGGATCCTTTCCACCCCTCAGGGTATTCTGTGATTCTCTGACTCTGCTCTAGGACCATCCTGACTGTGTAGGAGACATCCAGAAATGGTGGGTTACACTGAGGTGTGAACTTCTCTGTATCATCTTTGGAGATGCCCCTCTCCACAGACCACAAATTACCTCCATTGGCTTTGCTCTAGATTTAAGCACCTTGATTAGGTGGAGAAAGGGGAATAGGATCCTCAGGGACTAAATACCCATTTCTACTCCATGGCTGTCCCTGTGGCCAATGCATGGAGTTTTATTTGCATGTATTTGTAGTTTGCTGGGGCCTATCAGTTCCCACAGACATCAGTTCCCACAGACACCAGTCTTTCGTAAAATCCATCTGTAGGACAGGAAAGAGACGTCTTGTGGTGTGAACTGTTTCCTTATGCATGTGTGATGTATCCTTATGTATTTATGTCTGAAACAACAATGGAATAAATGTAAATGCAGCTACTCAACCTACATCCGCTTAAGCCACAGATCTTGCAGCTCGGTGCTCTGCTCCACATACTACAATTTTTACCTTTTTTTGGGTAACAAAACTGCAGTGAACATTACAGCAGCTGTGAAAGACACAAGTTGAATCATGCTGAGCTACGTGGCTTAACTCCAGTCAAACTTACTTGACCACTCGTTTCTTAAATGCAAAAAACCAGCTCCATTGCTATGCCCTGTGCCAGAGGGGCTGCTGAATCTAATGATGTTTAAACCAGTAAATTAAAGGAATCTTTGATCTGTACCCAAAAAACTTATTATTGCTCTTCTTTCGGGATCAGATGAAAGTAAAACAAGCCATATCTTGTATTGTGGATGGAAATACCATTTCCTGCTGGAATTGGAAAACTAAGCTCTTTGGGATTATTGTAAGGATCAGCAGGCACAGTGAGGCATGGAGATGTCTTTCCCTTGTCGGTCTTTGCTGTTGGTTTTGGGGTCTGATTATTTTTTGCTGAGTTGGCCATTCATCAAGTGCCTCGAAGAAGCAGCACAAACAGCAGCTCAGCTCCTTCCCTCTGTCCCTGCGGGGAAAGGGAGCAGCCATCGCTGCATCTGCCTCTTTGCAGTGCTCCCCTTCAAACTGGATAAATAAATTAGAGATATGGTTGTTCAGAGAACAAACTGGGAGCAGCTGGGGATTATGGATGCAGTAATTATGGATTCAGTGATTATGGATTCAGTGGACTGTGCTCCTCTGGTACATGAAACAGCCACCACGGGCACCTCTTGGGCAGCTTTGTGGTTTCCCCTGTATTATTTAGTGCATTGCCTTTGCAATCTCTGTGCATGCAGAAATGCTCGGCAAGAGATGTTTCTCCTCCTAAGAGATGCCCTTTCATGTTTTACTCTTAGAGTTCTTGTTTTCAGACTGGTGAATCTTTTACAACGTTTACATTTTAGGTGCTTGGCGACTCCACAGGCTGAGTGTTAACTTCCTGTTGTGTGGAGAACTCTTTTGAGAAGCAAATTTTATTCATCAAAGACAACCCTTTAATTAACTTCCACACTTCCATGGGGAGAGGAATATAAAGACAGATAATAATACTAATAATACTAATAATAACAACAACAACATATCTTGTTACCGTTACAAATGAAAATACCTTGTTACCGTTACAAATTAAAATAAAATGCTGCAGGGAGTGGAGTTTGAAGGTTTATTTTGGTTTTCTTTGTTTTTTTTTTTTTTTATGAAGATTTTAATAGCACTTAATGTAAATTGAATATAACCATTGTCTCATTTCTGAGCTTATCTCGGAGGCTGAAGATTAAGAAGTTAATTGTGCTGACAACACAGTGGGAAGTGCCAAAATCGAGCACCAGCTTGTTGGTTAAAGTGCCTTTTGAATTAAGACGTGGAAGGCAGAACCTTTATTTTTTTGTACCCCTGCTCCCAGAAATTTTGCAGCTGAGTAAAGTTTGTGCACGGTGTGGATTTATTACATAAGAGATCCAACATAAAATTTACATTAGAGTGCAAATTAATAAGAGTTTATTTAACTTTAGAGATTGGGAAGGATCAGATGCATGAGCCTAACAAGCCATTTTACTTTGGGGATGGTGAATTACTGGTGTATAAATCCCTGAGTTCTTCTTCTTGGGAAGATAATTTAATGAGGTCATCAAAATGACTGGATGTCAGCTCCGGAATCTTGCCTTCCATTGAGAGGAATTAGGTATGGAAATCTCACTTTTGAGTCATCTGCTGGTTATAGAATTCATGCACTTGGTGGCAAGATTCACTTAATGAAAAGGCTGGGGATCAGGCTGTGCACTCCTTAATGTAAGCAGTGTGACAGGATTCAATTCCCAGCTCCCTCTCTTGCAGTGACAGCGTGGAATACCTGTCTGTGCTAGATGTGACCTCTTCCATCTCAAATTAAAAGTGATGTAGTTGCTCAGCTGGTGCAGTGAGTCCTGGGAGCATAAATAAATGAAATGCATTTTGATGAATGAGCACAGAAATGGTATCTTAATTTGACTAAGCAGAGGTAATAACTAGTCATTGGATCCAGTTGTGTCTTCATATGGGATTCATATGGCGTCAGAGGAGTCCAGTTTTATTTCCTATGAGGGTGGTGATGCCTTGGAACAGGTTGCCCGGAGAAGCTGGGGATGCTCCATCCCTGGAATTGTCCAAAGCCAGGTTGGATGGGGCTCTGAGCAACCTGGGACAGTGGAAGGTGTCCCTGCCCATGGTGGAGGATCAGAACAAGATCATCTTTAAGGTCCCTTCCAACCCAGGCCATCCTAGGATCCTAATATCCCAGACAGCTTTCCCAACTGACCTGTTTGCAGAAAAACACTGAAGTGGGAAAAAAAAAGTCTGCCAGACTTTGTCCTGAGACCTTAAGAAAGGTCTCAATTTAATTTTAGGCAGGGTTGTGTTGGGTAAGGACTTTAGGGACTGGCCTTGCTCCTCAAAGGAGATGCTGAGAGAGTTGACATAAGTCTTGAAAGAGCTGGTGTCCATCACTATTGGCAGAGAAGCAGGAAGGAGCTCAAGAGTCAGGACAGGCCACAGGTCTTGAGGACAGAGGGGCCATAAATAGTCATCTTGACATTTTTTAAATCAAAGAACTTTCATTCACTCCAAATCCCACCAAACCTGAAAAAAAACCCAACCAACCAAACCACTGCCAAATGAGTCGTTTCAATACAACTGTGGCTCCTCTATATCCTCTAAAAGAGAAAAAACCCACCATTTTCTCCAACTGTTTTTCAAGTATTTATTGAGTTTTTGAAAGAAACTTCATGGAAAACCACCCCTTTGCAACTAAAAAGATGTGAAGTGCTTCTGGGAAACCTCCGAGGCTGAAAATGCCCTGTTGATCTTAACAAAGCTTGAGAACTACTGGACTGAGCAAATAAGTACCTTTGGGAAGCATTTATGTCTCTTGCCCCTATTTTTTTTTTGGTCCCAAAGAGCAAGGCCAGCAACGAGTGCTTACAAGAAATAATGGTGACGGTATTTGGGGTGTAAAGGAGAGGGACAACCATGAAAGGGGACTGGTTTGGCTCCCTGCCTGCCTGTTACAGTGCTGTAAAGCAGTAAAGTGCTGTCCTGGAATACTCTGCCATCATCATGTAGACAATCACTGTAAGGAGATTTGTCTTGCTCAAACTCAAAATTCTCTTCTGAGTACAATATTTTCCTGGGCCAGCCATCAGGTAACTCCCCTGTCCTGCCTCTTTTTTCTATAAAACTCTTCTTTTGGCAATTTTAGTTGTGATACCAACCACCTGTGGTGGCCTCCTTAGCTGTCCACCCCCTATTCTCACTTTATCACCCCCACTGACTCTGCAGGTCCACAGCCACTGTCTCTGTGCTGACCACAGGAAGAATATTTTGGGCAGCTCCTTCCCAGTATTTCCTTCTGCCTTCCACTGCCAAGACCCAGGACTCCTGTAGCCCTCCCGTGCCTCCATGTGCTATGTGTTGTGTTGTCTCAATTGCTCTGCAGGTTGATAAATGTCTCTAAGTGTCTCATTATGCAATTAATTTCAATTGCAATTCCCATCATCTCTTGCCTTCTGCAGGCACGCGACCCAGCAGGAGACTAATAAAACCATCACCACCAGCACCAAAGCCATCAAGCAGCTGTCTGAGATTGTCAGAGGCTCATCCAGGGTATGTGCCAATCCAGGTGATGTTGGGGGAGGGTGATGGGTCTTGTGGAAGGAGGAATAATGAAAAAAAAGAAGTGGTAGTGGGTGCTTTAAGGCTGTTGAGCTCCATGGCTCCTTATAACTTCCTTTCCTGTTACACTGTAAGTGTAGTTTTCACTTATAAATGTCCCAGAGGAAAACAGCTGCAGAAAACAGTTCTTCTCCCAAAATTGGATCATGTGGAATTGGTAATTGAGAATTCAGCAACAAAGCCTTGGCCAGGTCACATTTGTCTCAGTCTCACTCAGATTGGGTGAAATTACCACAGAAATCATCTGGCTCCACGTAAGTTCGGCACTGGCTAAAGACTCAGTTGTGCAGTGGGTGCACTGGGGACTGGTGAGTTTGGAATTGTGTTGAAGTGTTTGGAAAGGCCAAAGCCATGGAATACATCTGGATATGACATTCATTCAGGGCTGCATGCTGGTAAAGAGGCAGCTTTGGGGATAGATAAATACAGAATGTGGCCAGATCAGAGCAGGACTTTGAGTTGCACTTTGCCCCACAAAATCCCTCTGTTATATGGACAGACTGGGATGTCATCAGGAGGTTCAACTCCTATGAACACCATGGTGACAGGGTGTGAATGATCCCCATCCCCTGGTCTCCAGCACAAAGACTGGACAAACAGAAGGTTTCTGACCTTCCTACAAAACCCTTTACACTCCAGATATTCCTGCTGAATTTGACCTGTGGCTTGAATCATGGGGAAGAACAGAAACATACTGTGGGACCAAACTCCAACTGGTGTGAGAGTAGAGGAGTTTAACCCACATAAAAGATGATTCAGCAGCTGAAATGATGATAAGGACAATTCTACTTGATTCTGCCTGGCAGTTTTCCTTTACCTTCTTGCTTCCAGCATCCATATGGTTTCTAAGTCAGGAACTTTCCTGAATTGATGTTTTATCCTCACTCACTTCCTGCCATTTTCCAAAGTCCTGTGTTACTTCAGCTCTGTACTCACTGCCCTTCCACCAAGCAATAACACTGCTCTAAACCTACCACTCATCCCTGTCCAAGTGGGTTTTACAGCCTGGATTTATGGCACTTGCCAACAGGCAGATGAGGTAAGGATTTAAAAGTTGAATCGCCCCAGGCTACCTTTGTAACATGTGGAGGACCCTGTGCAGTCCAGCCCGTCTAAAAAACCAAATGGATGGGTGATGGTCCACTGTAGAGGATGAGGAGGGAAGCCTGGAATGACTGTTTCCATAGGTTGACATCAAACTTGTGCAGGCATCAACCTTAATACCAGGGTAGTTTTTAACATGTTACTTTGATTAGTGATGGACTATTTTTTTTTTTCCTTTTCTTGCATAATTACATCTGAGCTTGATGAAACAGAAGATGCTGTCTTGGAAATATGGGCATCTGGGCTTTTTTTGTGCTCTTTTTGTGCTGATCTTCTGGCTCCATTTTATGACATAAATTGAGTCAAAAGGGGAATCAGGCAAGGTCACATTAAACCCACTTTATAGTGCCACACAAGAATGCCATTATTTGCCCTTGAAGCCCATGCAATGTCCACTGGGGACTCTCAGGAGAATAATTTTTACTGTCACGGGGAGAAAAATTACTAAATTAAAGAGAAAATATTTAGGAGCTGAAGGAAATAGATAAACAATTTTAGTAATGCAAGAAATAAACTTGCTGCTCTCTATTGCATTACATGGTAATTTTTTTGCTCCCTGGTCAATTAATTTAACAGATTTTACATTTTTTTTTAGCTCTTCTTTTCTTACACTGTGTAGTTTAAGTAATTAAACCTACAAATTTTGATATAAAGCCTCTAGCCCTTGCATAGAATAAATAGTTCTGGTGGATATTGGCTGCTGGTCAGTAAGTCCCTCTTGGGAATCTGGGTAGGACTGCAAACTTTCCTCCCATAAAATTACTCACAGCAGGAAAAACCTTCCATTAATTTAGAGCTTTATTAGTCCTTACCAATCCGTCTTTCTGTGGATTGCTTTGCATGCAATCACAGACAAAAAAAATGTATTTTTTTCCCTTTCTTCCCTGTTTTCCACCAGCCGTGCACTGCCAACGACGTGCACTGTGGGAGTTTCTCTGACTTCCAAGTGCTGCTGGAGCTACTGGAGTCAGGATGCCCAACTGAGCAAATTGATAGTATTTCGGGAGCAAAGATGCTGCTGTAAGTGGATCAGTGGGATACAAGGCAGGAGACTGATGTAAAATAGCACATGGCTATTTTAGGGCTTCCTTCCAAAATAACCTCCAAGGATGTAAATAGACAGGCCTATCTGGAATTCCACTGTTTTGGTAGGATGGATGCTGGAGCATGAGATCAGCTCGCCAGGGTGGCAGTTTTATCTTGTTTTGCATGTGTAACAAACATAAGGTTTATGGATCCTTATCTATAGAATGGCAATAATGATACTTGCCCTGCTGTAGATATGGATTTAAATCTTTAGATGAGGAACTGTAAGACTGGGATATTCTTCTGTGTGTGGAAATGCTGCCATTAAAAATCAAAGATGTTTATCCCATCCTTTATAAAATCTGCTTTTGTATTCTTAGGCAGTTTTCTGGAACAGCTGAAATGGCTGCAAACTGAACAATTCTGAATTCTGAAATGGCTGCAAACTGAACATTTATGCTCAATAGCTTTAGTGTAGGTGGGGCTTTGTTTGCTACTTGTATTTTAGGATGACTTTTCACTTCCTTGCAGTTCATTCCCCTCTGTAAAACCTGGATACGTGAGCTCCCGCACATGTAAAATCTGAGATTCAGGGGGTAGAATAGTTCCAGGAGAATTTCCATTGCCTGTCACTGTTTGGGTTTGGTCATTCCATGTGAGAGCAGAGATTTTAACTCACGTTGGAGAGTTACATCGGGCTAACTGGGGTCTTCTTTCCAAGAACACTTCTGTTTAAAACATACATTGGAATCTTGCTGGAGCAAGCGCCAGGCAGAAAGGTGGTGACATTTGGGCTCTTTTGAAAAAGTGCAGACAAGTTGTTTCCTGACAATCAGGTGCTAAGCCAGGCAGAAGGAATATTGTGGCTGATGGAACTCTCAATTCCAGTAAGCCTCTCATTTCCATCAAATGAGGTGATGATAATCCAAATAAAGGATTTTTATAGGAAGATCCCTTGGGTTATTTTCTCCAGTGCTATAGTGAATATCAAAGTGGTATTATTTTTAAGTGCTTTGGCCTGAAAGACCAAAGAATCACATGCTCACTTCCTAATATAAAGTCTTGTTACATCTTGGCAGTCCCAGTGAAATTTTTTAGGATACTATTTGCGCCCACCTTGTTTATTTGATGTTTCCCTCCAGGACAATTTTCCAGGGTTTCAGAGGCACTCTACTGCTTGATTTATTTCCACAGACCTGCTAACCAGCCTTCTCTTCTCCCAAAACAGCAAGAGAGGCTCCAGCTGGACAGGCTGAAGAACCAGCTGTCGGATGCCATCCAGAGATACGGAGCTGTGCAGAAGGTGAGGGTCCCTCTTGCTTCCACTCTTCCATCTGTGAGTTTGGGAATGTGTTGACTGTGAGTGAGCATGACTCCTGCGTGCCTGCAGCATCTCCACAGGCCTGGTTACATATGGTTTCCACCCTCTTTTCTGACTTTGTCAGTCAGGAAATCATAGAAAAGACTTTTAAGATCATCAAGTCCAGCCATCAACCCAGCACCACCTAAACCATGTCCTTGAGGGCCATATCCTCACATTTTTTGAATACTTCCAGGGATGGCGTCTCAACCACTTCCCTGGGCAGCCTGTTCCAAAGCTTTACAACCTTTTCACTTACAGAATGCTTCCTAATATCCAATCTGAACCTCCCCTGGCACAACTTGAGAGTATTTCATCTCGTCTTGTTACTTGGGGAAAGAGACCAATTCCCACCTCGCTACAAGCTCCTTTCAGGGAGTTGTAGAGAGCAATCCAGGCAAAACACCCTTTTCTCCAGGCAAAACACCCCTGTCTCCCTCAGCTGCTCCTCACCAGGCTTGTGCTCCAGACTCATCCCCAGCTCTGTTGCCCCCCTCTGGACAAGCTCCAGCCCCTCCATGTCCTTCTTGTTATGAGGGGCCCAAAACTGAACCCAGGATTGAAGGTGCCTCACAGTGCCAAGTACAGGGGGACACACCATTGCTTTAGAGTATTCACACACATGGGACTGCAGAACAATTCAGCAGCAGCTGAAAAGAAGGAAAAGTGTGTTTTTGCCATCTGTGCATCTGGTAGGACCTTCAGTGCTTCATCTGGCTTAGCCTTGATGTTATTTTGGTGTGAAGCAATCGCACAATACCCTTTTCACCTTTTCTGCTCACGGAAAATGTGCAGGCAGCTTTGATAATTTAAATATCCCCCCACCTTCTGGCTCTGCTGCGCTATGTGGCTTTGCCAGAAAGTTTCTGAGCACGTCTTGTGGCTTGGATCTGTCACCAAGATCAAGCTGTTTAATAAAACAAACAAAGCCTGAACTCCATCTCCTTCATTTGCTTCTTGCTCACACTCTTTACCCTGGGGAGGCTCCTCTGATGAGCAGATTTGCTTTGCTTTTAAACACTGTAGTAATGACTTAAATTTAGCATCCTCAAACTGCTCCTCTCCCCAGCATCAGCAAGTTTGCAGATATATCTGGATTAATCAAAAAAAACCACAACCTGGACAAACTCTAATTATTTTCTTATTTCACTTTAGTGAGTTTGACCCGTGGCTGCAGCACATGGGAAGGATATGTTGCATTTGTACAGGTGTAATGAAATTTGGCTGGCAACATGCACTTAGTAAGGTATCAATATGCACTTAATAATGGATCTCGACTAAAAAAACATTCTGTGCTGATGGATTTCCCAACACTTGCTGCCCATGCCTTAAAAAAAACAAATAAACAAATAGGTGTACTTAAAATTGCACTTGTATTGCGTAATAACATTGCATTATCTCTAGTATTGTCTCACATTTTAAATTATTTCTCTGTCCTATTCAAGAAACTAAGTGTGGGGGTCTTTAAATGAATTTTTTTTTTCTGTTAAATGAGAAGTTGGAATGATTTGGGTAAAGAGCTCCACCCCCATATGCACACACACTTTTTAATGCCCTTTTTTCCTAATGCTCCTGAGTACAATCCATCAGAACTGCACATCCAGGTTTGATTTCTTTTATTTTAAAAACTGTCATCGATTCAGAGGTGCCAAAATTAACCAGCGCAGTTTGTGAATGCCCTGTTGCGTCAGGAAACCAATCTGAGTGGGAAATTGCTACTTATGCACGTCCTGGCTGTCATTCCTTGAATGCCTGATTCAGTTTTGATAACCTTGTCATTCTGGAAGCTTTGAAGACTTTTAATGCCTATAAGACCGAGCTTTTCAATGCTGTTATACTCCCTTTCTTTTTCTAAATAGTAGGATCTTTCTCTATGTCCTTTTCTTTAAAAAGCAAAAGAAATAGCTTTATATGACTCCTCCCCTAAATATTTGGACTGTTTTCTCAGCCATTTTCCCTCTTTTCTTATTTTTTTTTTTTCTCCTTTTAACAGAAAATAGCAGAGAAATCCAAAGCTTTGCTTCCCACTGGGCAGAGAAGCACCAAACAGGTAAGTTCGTGTGTCCTTGTGTTTGACAGTAACCACAGTGCTAAAAAAAGGCTATTTTCTACCACCACTAATGATGCTGAAGAGCTTGGTGCTCCTCCACTGCCTACACTGAAGCCACTGAGGTGTTTTTCCAACAGGGATGCGTGACGTCTTTGGAGGTGGGGGATACAGGACTCAGGGGCAAAAAAAAAAAAAGACTTATATAAGACCTGTTTAATTATTCTCCGCTTTTCTGTTCTCGTGGGGCTGTTTTTCCATTCTTGATGGGAGTTTTTTCTACTCTGAAATTTACCAAAAAGAGCTCCTGTATCCTCTTTCCCTTGGAAATCACACTCCAAGGACAATTTCGTAGCAGGGCTTGAGAGGAATTTTTATCAAACCTGTCCCCAGTTTTAAGAGAGATCATGTATTCTGCTTTCTTGTCTACTTTTCAGTGTGGTTAACTATTATATACATATGCAAATAGAGCCTTTTTATTCTCTTTTTACCCGTATTAGGAACTTTTTCAATGAATAAATACTGTATGGATTCAGAATATATACATATATGCTCTGATTTTTATATCCATATCCATCCATACTGTGATTACTCCATATATGGTGCATATGTTTATTTTCGTATGTACGTGCAAGTGTATATATATATAAAATATAATTAAATAGAGGTGTGCCTGGGAACATATGCAAATTATAAGAATATAAAGATATAAATACAGATGTATAAATATAAATATATGAAGTATGTGTAAATATATATATAAATATATGTATGTGTGTGTTCCCTTTCACAAACAGTAATGCAAAATACCATATATACAGAAGGTGTGCGTGTGTGTAAGACATCCCCACAGATTTCCAAGAGAGGTTTGATGGCAGGAGATCAGTTGGCTGCAGAAAGAATCCAACAGGCATTAGGTTGGTCTCTCAAATCCTGCCTGTTAAAAATTTGTAGGTATTTGTAACTGATCTCATGCCACTAAAAAGCAGAATTCTCTGCCTAATTTCATTGATTATTTCTGGTGTTCTTCATACTCTTTTAAAGCACTCTCGGCAGATTTTCTGCTTTCCTGATGAATTTTCATTCTTTACCTTGTTGTGGCGCCTGGTTTTCTGTAACCTCCTTGATGTACGCAAGAAATAGTTGTACTTTGTAACACTGATGCTTCTCTGTAAAGAAGGGTGGAGTGATGCCACCAAAGATCCCGATATTAGCGCAAGTCAGTGGACTAAAACTTTAATATTAATTAGATTCCAAGCAATTACAATTCTGCCTTGCACCAAAAACTTTAATATTAACAAGATTTCAAGCAATTGCAATTCTGCCTTGGACCAAAGCTTTAATATTAACTAGATTTCAAGCAATTACAATTCTGCCTTGGAGCTTGTTGTGGTTTCGTTGGTTTTAGGTGTCAGTGAAATGAAACTAAGGCCCCAAAGGACTGATGAATTCCTTTATCCTGGTTGGGTGTTCCCGCCGCCGCCTTTAGAGTGACTGTGCACAAATATTGCTGTTCAGCTGTGAGTTTATAAAAATTACACAGCTTATGTTTGCCCACCAGCTGCTGCTCTGCGATGGACATGGCCACAAACATCGTGTCCTTTAACTGTGGTCCAATCCGATGTACAGCAAATATTTATTGGGTTTGATGGTTGAGCTCAGAGATGAGGGGGGGTCATTTTGTGCAAATTAGCTGTGATTTGTTTTCGTGCTTTATTGCATCACTTCTTGGGCTTTTAAGCAGCTTTTTTAGACTATTGTTGGTGGAGTGGATTGCAGAGGAGGGAGCAGCTCTGATCTTTCCAGGACTACCATGTGGTTTCGTGGGCATGGCTATGCCATAGGATTTGGGACACTGTTGGCCATTAACAGGTGTAAATAGGATGAAGAGTGCTAATTAGGGAGCACCTGGAGCAAGCCTGGATGAAATCAACTTTTTTGGTGTATTGACAACAGTTGATGACTCCAAAAACAACCACCTCTGGAAATGAATGGAGTTTTAATAGAGGGGAAAAAAATGGGATGTCAGACAAAAATACTCAAATCTTGAGGCAAGTAATGGTGTGGTTGCAAGAACAGGGAGGCTGGAGGAAGAAGAGGACAGACAAACTCCTTTGCATTAAAACAGATAAGAATACAACCACTAGGGGACTGTAGCAGTGAAAACCTGGTGTGGGACAATCAGAAAAAGGGAAGAAATTAAAAGTACAAAACCTGCTGAAGGCAACACAGTGCTTGTTTTTTACTTATTTTTTTCCCAGCTGCAGCTTGGTCAGGACATGCAAAATTATAGCTCCCACAGGAACTGTAGGCTGACCACTATGTGCATCTATTAGGGCAGTAATGCAAAATTCTACATATGTTCAGGAGACCTGATTTATGGGTCTTGTGAAACCACAGAGTGACTCGGTGCAGACCCAGCCTTGATTCAAACCCTGTTTGCCTGCAGGGCTTTGTTCTGTTTTATTTATGCCGTAATTTATTACAGCAAGTTGTAAGAGGTCTGAAGAATGCTTGTTTTTCTAGATGCATGTCCCTGTAGTTCCCCTCTTCCATTGGTGGGTGGGAAAGATAAGATGTTTGGTAATACAAACCCTAATAATTTCCGTTTAGGGAGTAATTGATTCCCTAGACCCACATAACAGGTAAAAATTGCCAAGTGAAGCTTTGGGAGAATTAGTTTCCTGCCCATTGTGATTTGCTGTAAGTACTCTTTAATTGAGTTTATTTGTTTATAGAAGCAAAATAAAAGCATTGATCCAAAATTCCTTGAAGCCTGAAGTTATATAAATTCTTAATCAAATATGTGTTTGTAGGAATGTGTTTGTTTATAGACAAATCGATGTAGTTCTGGGGGTGAATATATTCAAAGACACAACTTTTTACTGCACTAAATGATCGTTGTTGAATGTGCCTTGTGGCAACTATTAAAAAATAAAAAACAAGTCCTTTCCCTTGAATCTGTGAAAGTAATTTTAAATATTCACCCACTGGCCAAAATGAGACCTCCGAAGGCTCATTGAGAGAGTACCCAGGGGAATCCTGGAAAGGAGTTTTCGATTTAGGGGAATTGCTGGTGCAGCAGAGACAGTGTTTGGTGATGTGGTCACCTCTGCTTCCTGACTGTGTGTGGAGCAGATGGGCTTCAAATTCCATTTCTCCTGAACACACCATGGTGAAAACCAGTTGCTCCTCCTTCCAGGCCAAGCCCGCTGTAGGAGAGGGAATATTTCAGATGTCCCCTGGAGCCTGGGGTGGTGTGGTCAGGGCTAGGAGAGCCTGGGCAGCTGAGCAGGCACGGGTGAAATCCATTTCTTGGGTGAAATCCATCCCACAGTGCAACAATGGGATAGAATATAATATGATAATGCCCTAATAGCACAGAATAGATTATCTATAATATTAAAATAATAAATGATAGCCTGAGGAAAACCCACAGCAGCCAATAATCTCTCTGAGCACAGGAGATGAAAAGAATCCTTCTTTTTGATTCTTACTTTAATTCTTTATAATTATTGTGCATCCAACATCATCTACTTCTGATAGAAAGAACCTGTTCTGTGCCCATGATTGAATAAATTCAAATTCCAGATATTAAACCCAGGAGCAGACAAGGCAGAGAATCTGAAGGCTCTCAAGGATTCATCTCTGGCAGTTCCTGGCAGGGATGGCCGAGTTTCTTCATCCTTAAGGCAGCTGTGACGTGTCTTTGGGCCACCTCCATCCTTCCTGGGTCCTCACTGACCACTCTGAGCCACCTTAGCCCTCTGAGCAACCGGGTCAAGTGGAAGGTGTCCCCGCCCATGGCAGGGGGTTGGAACTAAATGATCTTTCAAGCCTCTTCCAACCCAAACCATTCTGTGATTCCATGAAATTCTATCCTCTCAGCTAACGAGGAGCAAAGTGGTCTCTCTCACCGCGTAGACTTCGTGGGTGGTTCCCCCAAGGGAGCGGGAGAAGGGGAAGCACAGGCTCTGTTTGAGCTGGGCAATGAGTTTTAAAATAAAAAAAACAACATCAAAAATCTGAACCTTTTTT
>VXAY01005265.1:256016-362547 GCA_013399855.1 Oxyruncus cristatus | reverse complement strand
TTTTTTTTTTTTTTTTATCCCCTGGAGGAAACTTTTCCTAGCAATATTTAGAAACTAAAATTACAGCAATTGTCATAGTGTAATGGCATCCCTCTTCATTTCCTGCTGCTCGTGGGGAGAGGGAAAGATAATTACTGCTGTGGAACGTGGCAGTTGCCAAAAAGATGCCTTTGTTTCTTATTCCATAAGCCTACTTGACCCATCTCTCAGAGGTCACTAAATTATGTTTCTTGGGAGCATGAAGATGGGTAATAAACCTCTATTTGCATATACAAGTTTTTTTTCTCCTGGCTGCATCAATTTATTCCTGCTTTAAGTGGACTTCCTTCTCGCATGAAGCATCATTTCTCTCTTCCTTCCTGTGTTTATGAAGTTGTTCTTTTTTTGTGTGATTAGAGTAAAATTCTCATTTTGGGGGCAGCGAGATCCAATCCTCGTGCTTTTATGGGAGAATAATTTTTTGGCAATAATATCTGCATAAACTGCACGTATGTATGTGTGCGTGGAATGACTTTAGTTATTTGGGCTTCTATTTTTACCAGGTCCTCAAGATGGTAGAAGCTGTATAAGCACAGCTACTACATTGTGCCACCCTGAGGATCTCACAGGCTCAGCAAACACCGTCAGGCTATTTTGAATAATTAACTTTGAGGTTGTGATGCAGTAGGTTCTCCACAGGCTGGAAGTCCGGAGATGTTGGGAACTGGCTTCAAAACTTGCAGGATGTTGTGCTCTGTGTTTTCCTGAAATGCAGAGTTTAATTTCTCACAATCAAAATACAGATTTTGCCCCGACAAACGGAGCTTTTTATTTACACATTTATCTTATTGACTCCAACATCTTATCTTAGGGCTCATCCCTGTTCTAAATGCTCCAGACTGGCTACTCTATCTCAGGAAATCAAGCCCTTGGCTTTGGTGATAATTTATCTTCCATGTGCGGTAGTAATTGCTGTGTCTTTTCAAGGTCGTTTGGGATGCAGCTCCTCCTGCAAAAAGTGTTATTTCAATAATGTCAACTTTGTTTTAAATGACTGTGCATCCATTAAAAGCCATATTGTAATCAGCCCACTCCCCTGTTCCCAGGGCTGTCAATACTGAGCATTTAAATCACACAGTTATTTTTCTCTTGACTTTACTGAAGTGTGGGCTTTTGTTTGGTTTTTGATTTTTATTTTTTTTTAAGGCAGTCATTTAAAGCAATTTTCTTAAGAAAATTTATGTATTTTCTTTCCTTTTTCTGCCTGTTTGGCAGTAGAGAAATGGATTCTTAATAAAGGGATTTCATAAGTGGATGGAAATAGACTCACACCTAATTTTTTTTTTTTTAATTTGTTCCTGATATTCTCAAGGGAGGTGGAATCTATTCTGAATGTCCCAAAGTACTGTTCTTGCACTGCTTTCAGCGTGTCTGAGAAGGGAAGGTCTTTTCTCCTCAGCATGCCCACGATCTTGAAAAAAAATTCCAGTGGGCTTTATAGGCACAGAACTTCATTGACTAACCATTAAACTCCCTTTTTGTCAGAGATGCAGCATTTTGCAACTGTAAAAGATAAAGTAAAGAATCCTCCATCCTTGAGGGCAATAAAACCTGCACTGCAGACCTTGGGAAAACACCAGTCTTCCTGATGCTGCTGGTGCACAGGTTTGATGGGACATCAGGAATGCTCAGGGCATCAGTGTGGCATGTAAAAACATGTGAGAAACACCCCAAATCCTACTATATCTTGAAAGGAGATAATTAGCAAAGGCTAGAGGGTGCGAGCTTCCAAAAACATTCCAGTCTCCTCATTCTACAAAAGAAGAAAAAGAAGAAAAGACCAAATCTATATAAAGGTTTTGGGGGAATTCCGAAATTGCCCAAACAACTTAAGCATTGTGGATTTTCCTCGGCAATCCCCCATCATGGGATCAGCCCGCTTTTCTTGCCTGTGTCTGCTGATAAAACCAGAAACTTCAACTGCCTCTACCAGCACTGAAGCAAAGGACTCACTATTCATTCCCTGCGTTTTTGGTTAGTTAAGTTTTTGGGGTTTTTTTTCGGTTTGGTTGTTTCCCTGTGGGTTTTTCTTTTTTTTTTTAATCGATTTTTCCTTTAGTTTGAGTGAGAAAGGACAGAGGTTTCTGTGTGGGCTGAGGAGGAAGGCGAGGGAAGGGCTTCCTTTGTCTGGAGCCTCCTCCACAGCAGCTCTGAAGCCTCCCTGCTCTGCCCCAGCTCTGAGTCACTGCCGGAGCCCTCGCACAATCCAAAGGGTTGTTTTGTCTGGAATGAGCCAGTCCGACCACCCAGCCCTGCCACCACTTGCTTTTGTACTCCCAAATCCTGGGAGATGCTTCTTCTCACCCTGAGGGGGTGTGTGTGGGGGGAAATGGTGACACTGGGGTCGTGTGGACGTGTTTGAGGCCACGGGATCAAACACTGCCCTGAACATGCCTTGCTAACAGGAGAGAGCACTTCCACAGAGAGCACATCCTTATTGTGCCCAGAGGCTCGGGCAGACAACTCAGCTGGTGCTCACATTGTTATTCTTCCAGAGCTGGAGGCAGCAAATACTTTTCCCCACTGCTTGCGGTGTCTGTCTGGGTAGTTACTGTGCCCCTGTCTCATGGAATCACAGGATGGTTTGCTTTGGAAGGGGCCTCAAAAATCATCCAGTTCCAACCCCCTGCCATGGGCAGGGACACCTTCCACTAGACCAGGTTGCTCAGGGGCCCCTCCAGCCTGGCCTTGAACACATCCAGGATGGGGCATCCACAACTTCTCTGTTCCAGGGCCTCACCACCCTCACAGGGAGAATTTCTTCCAAATATCTCACCTAAATCTACCCTCCTTCAGCTTAAAGCCATTCCCCCTTGTCCTGTCACTCCATGCCCTTGCAAGAAATCCCTCTCCAGCCTCCCTACGGGCCCCCTTTAGGTACTGCCAGCTGCCAAATTTAAAGGATATTGAAAATACACACGTCTTCCTGCCAGATCAGGGTCACTCTTGGAGGGGGGCTCTGCACCTGTAAGGATGGGAAAAGGATTTTTCACCTATTGCATGAGATCCAGACATGGTCTCCATTTCTGAATCTTCTTTTCTCCTGAGTACTTATTTTTACGCAGTAAGTGTTGGCAGTTCGTGGTCCCAGTCAGCACTGCTGGCACAGATTTGTATCTCTATAAATGTATATGTATCTCCGTAGATATCTACATCTCCATCAATATAAATAAATAAAAATTAAAAAAAACCCCAAACAAACACCAAAATTAAATATAAATACAGTGACAGTTGTGGCCAGTTGGACGGACACTCACCTTGCTGGGAGAGCTTTGTCCTTGCATGCGGCTTTTGTGGGCAGTGAGGGTCACCTCTGGCAGCACTGTCAGAGCTGTGCTGACAGCAGTGTAAGAGGAGAGCAAACACAGGCCAAGATCCCAGAGCTGATGAAAGGTAGGCTGGGTCTGCAGGATGTGTGTGGCTGTGATGGCAGTACTATAATTATAAAAAAAAAAAAAAAGAATAAAGGACTTTAATTTTTTTCACTCTCTGGGCTTGTCTCCCCTGTATATTCCTTTTTTTTTTTTCCAGAAGCATAACGATGTAGTGAGTGTTTCTGCCCACTGCAAGTGGAAGTGGTTTGTGCTGATTGTGAGGGGGATGTTCATATGACCCCTTCCACCTCCCCTCCTTCAACCCCACCTTCCAGAAGCTGCATTGCAAGAGTCCAAGTTGACTTTTGTCCTGGCAAAGATTGTGCAGCAACTGGAGTAACAAATGTGGAACCTTCCTGAGTGTGTCACCTTGCTCCAAAGTGAATGCAGTGTTATTTAATACATTTAACCCCCACCCCCCCGTGGAGATGGATTATTGAAAGGAAGGAAATTCTATTCTTCTAAACCCACTTTGATGGCTGCATTTATCACATGATTAAATGGGGACAGCAGTGGTGTTTTCCCATGAAAAAAAAAAAAGTGTTTGGAAAGATGTTAACCCTTGCTTCACCGGGGGAAGACAAAAGTAATATGTGGTGACCTTACTTATGTATATATTCACTGTAAAATTTAAAGACATTTAACCTCTTTCACTCCTGTGTGGAGGGGAGTGCTGTTACCTCCCCTACTCTGTGTATCATCTGTGAAATCATAGAACCGTGGAATGGTTTGAGCTGGAAGGGACCTTACAGATCACCTCATTCCACCCCCCTGCTCTGGGGTGGAACTATCCTGGGTTGCTCCAAGCACCATCCAACCTGGCCTTGGAAACTTCCAAGGATGGGACAGTCACAGCTTCTCTGGACAGCCTGTTCCAGTGCCTCACCACCCTCACACTGATTTTTTCCTAATATCTTATCTAAACCTGCTCTCTTTCAGTCTGAAGCCATTCCAGCTTGTTCTGCCATTCCATGCTCTTTTAAAAAACTGTCTCTCTCCATCTTTCCTGTCGGTTCTTTTCAGGTACTGAGAGGCTGCAATCAGGTCACCCTAAAGCTTTCTCTTTTCCAGGCTGAACAACCTCAATTCTCTCAGCCTTTCCTCATAGGAGAGGTGCTTTACCCCTCTAAGCAACCTGGTGGCCTCCCCTGGACTTGCTCCAATGCCCTGGGCTGCTCCAGGTACTGCACATACCAGCCCCCAAATTGACCTGGCGCAGTAAGGCAGTCTTGCTGTCTCAGACTCTTTCAATTGGGCACAATTATTCCTGATTTAATGAAAACACAAGGAAACAGAGCATCGCACTTTTAATTTTGATGGTTTGTTCTGTTACTTAGTTCTGGAGCCCAGCTGGAAACTGTAATTCAAGTCTATGTTATTTTTGCCAAATTAAACTTCCACTGATGTTTCGGTTTGTTAGAGGGTTTCACCTTCACTTTTAATGGGAACCCAGGATTCTGAAATACCTTTGGAGTCAAATCATAAAGCTGGACATATATCAGAGGGGTAATTTATATATATTTTCTTTATGAAGTACAGCAGGATCTGTAAGATAAGGCATGTGCTGCAGATAACGTTTCAAGTAGTTATTTTTGAGTTGATAGCAAGAGTCTGGGTGATAAATAAAATAAATTTGTTCACCTAAACACAGGCAGAGGTTTTCCATTGTAACTCTCACAAACTTGTCAATTTGAGAAGGTGCCCGTGTAGCAAGTAATTCCCTTAATTTTAAGAGACTTTTTTCATCTGATTGTCCCAAACCTGAAATGAGATGGTGGTTCACAGCATACGCCATGGGCAAACCCTGATGAAAACTCCCAGGATATGCTTCCTTAGATGAGAATGGAATGGAGTTGGACTTGCTGGTCCTTATGGGTCCTCTCCAACTTGAGTTATTCTATGATTTCTATGAATGAAAACGCTGAACCACGAGTGTTGCTCGTCACTGTTACTGTCAGGAGCAAATCAAAGTTGTGTGGCTGGTACCTGCCTAGCATCCCCCTTGTCCCTGTTCATCCCTGTAAACTGCTAATGAATCCTGGGGGAAGGGATGCAGCCAAGCCTTCACAGATATTCTCCTGTTGTGGGTGTTCACATGGGCAATTTGTCATTTCAGTGGCAAGATGACAGGATGCATCTCACTGTTTTCCCCTCCAGCAAAGCACAGCAAAGCTTTGCACTGTTCCCTTCATTAAGCCTCTTTAATTAGAGCTGTGTTACCGTGTCATACCCTGCGATCAGCATTAGGCAGTGGTCACTCCAGTGAACCTTGAATCAGATGTGTTTGGTGCAAGAGGACTTTGTCCCTGCTCCCTAAATCAGTTAAGGCCTCAATCTCATCTTTTGGTGCTCCACTCCAGTACTTTTCTTCTCCAGATGCTGGAAGGCAGCTGGGAATGGTAGAGCAAGGAAGTTTTTACCTCATGGGAAATCAAAGTTTTTACCTCATGGGAAATCTTCTGCCTCCATTTGTGCAGCTTCCCAAAGCCAAACTCACACCACAGACATGAGGTTCCCAAGGTCCTCCTTGGCACAGAGATCATGTCATGGGGAAACCTATCATGGATATATGGAGAAACGGAATGAAAATGGGACAAAAATGTTTATTTCCATGAACCCAGTTTTCCATGGGGGAGGGCTGACAATCCTGCCTCCAATCTGTGCAGCTCACAACAATCCATTTGTTGTGAGCTGTGGTTTGCACACCTCACTTGGATGCAATGAAAAGATTCAGTATTTTGTTTTCTGCCTTCACTCAGCCTGTGAAGCTCCTGAATGGTGTTAAAACTGTTGAGATGGTTCCCAGAACATTAACTCAATATTACACTTGACACAACTGAGTCTCTTGAACTGGAATGGTTTTTCCTTTAAGAAGGATTTACCCCTTTCCTTCCCCCTTCCCCTTTCTGTATGGGACTATATTTGCATGAAGAGCTCAGCAGTGACATGCTGAGAATCACAGATGATTGCTCTAAAAAAAAAAACCACCCAGTAAACAAAAATTAAAAAAAAAAATCAAAGCATCTGCTTGCAATCAGAACTGATTTTTGGTAAGTGGGGAAGGTGTTTTCTCTCTTTCTGTGCCCAGCAGTTTGTAATTGGTGAGATGATTTAAGGAAAGAGAATGGGAATGTGGCTTTTATGTGTGGCAGGACATAGTGACCTCTTCTGGAAGCTGAGCCCTGGGAAGTTTGATGGCCCTGTGGTGGGAGCTACTTCATTGACCCCTGTATTTAAACATGATTAAAAGTACTGCTGAAGAGCCAGGGACAGAAAAAAACCCACCTTTTACAGCAGTGGCTGGGGGTGGGGTGAGGGAAGCTGTGGATGCTGCACATTTTGGAGTGCCATCTGCTGGCACAGGAGCCTTGTTTTATAGTGCTCAGATGAAAACAGTGTCAGAGAGGCCTTGATGAATCCCGGAGATGAGGAGAAACTCTGTGAAGAGCCAGGATGAAACAGGATGTTTCATTCTATGGAAGACTGAGTCCCTTACTCCACCGTGGAAACCTGCTCCATGTCCCCTCTCTGTACAGAGTAGAACATAGATAGTAAATAGAGTTTAAATAGTTATAATATTAATGATTTCTGTTTACATAAATATATATATAACTTCTCAGATTCCTAAGGAGGAGAAATTTGAGCTTTGAGTCACATCTCCTGGGAAGCATCAGGGAATTTACCGCTTTTCAGTCCCAATCTGCTTCTCTTCTTCAGTGGAGTCCACAGAGTTGTGCAGGTTCTCTGTCCACCAACTTCACGTAATTTTGGGACCCCAAAGGTACGTGTAGGTCTTACCCATCAGTGTATCTTGCTTAAGTCTGACAGGGCCATGAGTGTGTATCTGAGACGTGGCAATAGGTGACACATCCCTGGTGCAGCCTGGGGTGCTGCTAATCTGCTATTTAGGAGCTTAAAAGCTTCACAATTATTTAAATTAGCAGGAAACCTGAGCACATCTGTGCGAGAACAGGTAGTGGTGATATCAAATGGTGCTCACCTGTTTGGGCACCTGCCTGCATGGTCAGAGCTGCCAGTCTCAGACTGGGGAAAAATGGGGCACAAGGAAGTGTTTGGCAGAAAAGGGGGGAAAGAACTTTTTGTTTTCAGATAACCATATTTTTTGTTTAAAAAGCTTTGGTGTCTTGTTGTGGTTTGTTTTTTTTTTTTTATATGTTTTGTCCCTCAAACCGCTCATTTTACAAGGATACGTCCTTTGCATGTGGGGTGTCATTTGTGTTCTTGTCCTACCCCAAGCCTGCTTATTTTGAAATGTGTTTTATTTTGAGCTTGATAATATCTAACATTATGTAACCTTTTTCTTCTCCTAGTGCTGCTTGTTGCTTCCAATCCTACAGGCATTGACCCCTTGTAGACACTTGAGTTCACACAAAATCCCTTTAATCATCCTTTTGCCTTCTTGACTCTCCCCTTCTGACCTCTTGAATCTCACAGCTCACCAGTGGTGCTCTTACCCCTTCTAAGGTGTGAACGGCCAGAAAACATTGCGGAATATGGCCACGAAAACAAAAGGACAGGTTCTAAAAACTGTGGTTTGGAGCTTTGTGGGCTATTTTTGGAACTGCTTTATTAGGTTTCTTTGTTTATGAACTGGTGGTTGTATGGAAGACTTGATATGAAATAGGAAATGAGTTGGGAAACCTCCCAATGCTGAATTTTAGTAGATGTCCCTGCAGATCACCAGCATTTTGCAAACTGAGATATTTCAACTCTGTAAGGGAAATAACCCATCCCCATTTGTGCTGGGATGACCCTGGTTGCCACTAAAGCTTCTCTGTCTCTCCCCTCAGCTGGACAGGGGAGAGAAAATGTAATGAAAGGCTCATGGGTCAACACAAGGACAGGGAGAGATCACCCAGCAATTACTGTCACGGGCAAAACAGACTCGACTTGGGGAAATTACTTTAATTTATTACTAATCAAATCAGAGTAGGATAATAAGAAATAAAACCAAATCTTAACACATCTTTCTGCCACCCCTCCCTTCTTCCTAAGCTCAGCTTCACTCCTGAATTCTCTACCCACTCCCCCCCAGCATTGCAGGGGGATGGGAAATGGGGCCTTCAGTCAGTTCATCACCCATTGTCTCTGATGTCCTTCCCCCTTACACTCTCCCCCTGCTCCAGTGTGGGTCCACCCCATGGGTTATCTTCCTTCAGGAACAGGCTGTTCCAGCACGGGTTCCCCACAGAGTCACAAGTCCTGCCAGAAAACCTGCTCCAGTTTGGGCTTCCCATGGGGTCACAGCCTCCTTTGAGCATCCCCCTGCCCTGTCATGGGGTCCTCTGTGGGCTACAAGTGGATCTCTGCTCCCCTTTCCTAAATATGTTATCCCAGAGGTGCTGCCACTGTCACTGGGGGGCTCAACCTTGGCTGGTGCTGAGTCTGTTTTGGAGCCACTGTCAGACATTGGCTCTGTCAGACACGGGGGAAACTTCTGGCAGCTTCTCTCAGCAGCCACCCCTGTAGCCTCTTGCTACCAAAACTGTGCCATACAAACCCAATACACCATTTCACAGCGAAGGCAGAGGCAGGTTGGGGATGGTAGGTTGTGCAGCAAGTTATACTGAGCTCAGCAGATTTGCCTTTGTCACTGTTGTAAAGACAAAGTCTTTGTTCCCAGAGTAGCCCATTCCATGAGTTATCTGCTTTGGTCTGTCTTGGGTTTTTTTTTAATTTTATTTATTATTTTCAAAAGAAAATGGAGATTGGTGGGTCTGGGTGTGTTTATAAAGAGGAATAGGCTGAGTAGCGGTCAAATGCAAGGACTTTTTACATGAAAAGAGTCTGCAGCATTGATGTGTTTCATGGGTTTGTTTATCCACATGGAGTATTAGGTATGGGATTCAGAGTACAACTGACAAGTCAAATACTTTTGGGTAGCCCCCCAGTGAGTCTGAAATCTCCTGTCTGTGACAGTAGAGGAACCAGGACATGCTGTCTTCACGGAGCTGGGATTTGAAGAATATCCTGTTCCTTTCATCAGAGTTGTGTTTTCATTGGCCTTTCTTCCAGAGCAGGAAAGATGGAAGGGAGAATGGAAATATTTCAATGAGATTCCTGGCATATGACTTCCCCTTCGTGAAAGTCATACAGACATTGCAGACTGACAGGAACTCATTCTGCAAAAGGAGTGATGGGCTGGATTTCTCTCTTCATTTCCCTGAGTTTCTACTGAAAAGCTGAGGAATGAGTGAGGTATTTCATATTTATCCACATCACTGCATTTAACACCTCAGAGCTTTCCTTTTGATATCCTCTGTTAATTCCCAGCATCACAGCAGGAAACAAATCAATCTCCTCGTTCCCTGCCGCAAATATTTGGGGATAAGGTTACAGATAAGCTCTAAATTAGCTTTCATAGTTTCAGAATGCAAAGTTATGGATGAACTTCCCTACATTCCATGGCAACTGGTTCCTCTTGGCAGGTTGCACCACTGCGTATGGTAAAGATGACTTTGGCTTCGTTTCAGGACAAGTGATGTGAGAAGACATTTTGCTTGTCTGCAAAATCCTTTCCATCAAGAAAATTCCTTGCACTATGATTCACTCGTGCCATATGTGGAGGAATTAAATTCTGGGTGAGATGCATGAAGGAAACCCCACAGGAGGAGGAATGATTTGACAGCTGATCCGTAGAGCTCTTTCAGCCACCTCTAAAGAAAATGCTGTGATGTCAGGATCAGTTTCCTTACACATCTGGGCTTGACTCATCTGCTACAGTGAAAGGAGAAAGAAACCCAAAGAAATAATTAAAGTTCATTATTGCATGTATATGAAATAGCATTATTAAAGTATCTACCTCACATTTATTTATAACCCTTCTTCCTGACAGAGCCTGACATGTTTCGCAAACACCGCTGAGTGATTATACATTCTTTGCCCAAAATCTGAGGATGTTGCTCTGCATTCTATTCATCACTTGTTCAGTCAAAATATATGTTCCTGCACAATCTGTACATCTTCTAAGATCCCTTTGTGTAGGTACATTACTCATGAGACCTACCAGGCATATTTTAAATAAGCTGGGGTGGAAGGGCTCAAATTTCTTCCTGAGGAGTGTGGGACTGGGCACGGTCACTGTATGACAGGGTGAGGCTGGAGGAAAAGAAGACCCCCATCCTCACTACAGTCCAATAGACATGTTTTGGTTGGCAGGGTGGAGTTATTGGTGATGACACTTATCCAGGACAACTGAGATAGTTTAAACTCTCTCGGAAAAGTTCCTCGGGCTTCAGGATGTCTGCAATGCTCAAAACCTTTTGAAAACACAGCCAAGTGTAGGTTGTTTTGTTGGGGTTTTTCTTTGACCAGGGAAGTGATTGTTCCTCTGTGCTGGGAACTGGTGAGGCCACACCTGAAAGCCTGGTTTCAGTTTTGGGCCCTTCATGACAAGAAAGACATTGAAGGGCTGGAGCGTGTCCAGAGAAAGGCAACAGAGCTGGGGAAGGGTCTGAAGCACAAGTGTGATGAGGAGCAGCTGAGGGAGCTGAGGGGGGCTCAGCCTGGAGAAGAGAAGGCTTAGGGGAGACCTCACTCTCTCCTACTCCCTTAAAGGAGGGTGTAGCCAGGTGGAGATCAGTCCTTTTTCCCAGGACACCAGTGACAGGACCAGAGGAAGTGGCCTCAAGCTGCACGAGGGCAGGTTCAGGTTGGACATCAGGAAGACTTTCTTCATGAAAAGAGTGGTTAAGTATTGGAATGAACTGCCCAGTGGAGTCACCATCCCTGGAGGTGTCCAAGAATCACGGAATCATACTTGTTGGAAAGGACCTCGGAGATCATCAAGTCCATCCCTTGATCCACTACCACCACGGTTACCAGACTATGGCACTAAGTGCCACATCCAGTCTCATCTTTAAAACCTCCAGGGACAGTGAATCCACCACATCCCTGGGCAGCCCATTCCAATGGCTGATTCTCTGTAAAGAATTTCTTCCTAATATCCAACCTAAACCTCCCCTGGCACAGTTAAGATCGAGCCCTCTTGTCCTACTGCTGGTTCCTGGAAGAAGAGACCAATCCCCACCTGGCTACAACCTCCTGTCAGGGAGTTGTAGAGATTGATGAGGTCTCCCCTGAGCCTTCTCTTCTCCAGGCTAAACAACCCCAGCTCCCTCAGTCTCTCCTCATAGGGCTTGTGTTCAAGTCCCTTCACCAGCCTCGTTGCTCTTCTCTGCACCTGCTCCAGCACCTCCATGTCCTTGCTGAGCTGAGGGCCCAGAGCTGGACACAGCACTCGAGGTGAGGCCTCCCCAATGCTGAGTCCAGGGGCAGAATCACTTCCCTGGTCCTGCTGCCACCCTGTTCCTGAGCCAGGCCAGGATCCATCGGCCCTCTCGGCCCCCTGAGCACACTCTGGCTGATGTTCATCTTCCTGTCCATCCCAACTCCCAGGTCACTTTCTACCTGACTGAACGTGGTACTCAGTGCTCTGGTTTAGTTAACAAGGGGGTGGTTGGTCAAAGGTTGGACTCAATGGTCTTCGAGGTCTTTCCCAACCAAAATGATTCCATGATTCTGATAAAACTAAATCCCATATCAGTGTCCTTGCAAGACTGGCCCAGGACATCCCTCAAGGACTTGTCTCTCAGTTATGCTCACACTGGTCTCACCCCCCTCAGTTTGCCAAATGAGACCTGAAAATAGATAACACAAGTATGGATTAGCTGTGGGGCATTGGCGTATTAGCACAGCTGTGTTTGAGCTGAGCAGCAGCAGGGGGAACAGCAAGGGCAGTGCAAGCAAACAGAAAGACTCCAGCAGAAAGGTAATGTAAACTCATCAGGGACTTTAAAATGCTGAGCCTGATCAATGCTCCTCTGCTGATGGGAAGTGTCACCTCCCTCAGCAGGCAGTGTCAGTGGTTCATGGAGAGCTTCCCATGGAGAGAGTCGGTGTGCAGCCTAAAGATTATGATAAAATATGCAGTGCTGTTGTGGACTCAGTCACCTTCCACAGTTTGGGATGAAAAATTTCTTCACCCAGTTTAATCTTAGATAAGTGCAGAGTTTAGTATTTATCTCAAAAGAGTTTTTCCCAATGTCTTTTCTTTAACCATTTTCATCTCTATTTTTAGAAGTTCCCCGTGGCAAGAAAGTTGCTTTTCCAGAATGTGGGCACAATGTTGGGTTACTTTCAGAAATTAACAGCAAATACTTCTCTGAGGGAAGAGAGAGATTTTTGTCTCTGAATGGGATTTCCTGCTCCCCAGTGCTTGCTTTGTGTATGGCAGTGAAGGAGCAACACCAGCACTGCAAAGGATTCCATAATGGATGGGTTTGGAAAGATTCTCTGCCTCCTTCTCCCATTTGTCCTTCTGAAATATATCAGCACTACTGAGGGTTTCAGTCCACATGGGAAGATCTTCAGAGGGTCCTGTCTTGTCATACCTGAGTGGGAGATCTGTGCATTTTGGAAGCAACCTGGATCTGCCTTTGGCTTCCTTTCAGTTCACTTCCCTGCTTCTTTTACTCTTCGTCCCTTTTTCCCCCTTTCTGAGCATCTTTTGTGCTCTCCATTCACTCCTGCTGGTCCCTGCTCTCATTTGGTTGCTTGTCTCTCTTCCTCTGTCACTGTCTCTCTCTTCCCCCCATATTTTCTTCATGACATTCCCCTCTGTTGAGTTCTTGACAAAGAATTCAGAGCAAAAAGCACTGAAGCCATTTCCTTGTGACGTGTAGCCCTTTTACAGCTTGTGATATGATCAGTTACATTTCTACCCACAACCATAAGGATTAATATTTAAATTCTGCTTATTGACATAATGATACCTATTGTGAGACCAACAATATAAATATGCCTGAGGAGCAGCTAGGAAAACAAGATAAGAGTGTCTCAATGCCCAGGGGACGTACACAAGGTGGAGGGTAATAGGGAACATTATGTATTTTGCTCAGCAACAGTTTTTCAATGAAAGAGGATTTAAAAACTGCAGCAGTTTTCAGCATATTAAGTGAGTGGTGCTGAGGCAAATTGGGATTTGCTTGTGTAGTGACCCCATGTTGTAGAAAACTACTTGTAACTCAAGCTTAGCTTGTGAAGTTCCTCACCTCGGTGGAGTCTGTGGAAATCCAGAGTGTTCTCAGCAAATATTGCTGTTTGTATTTGAAAATTTTAAAATATGAACGTTTGAAAATTTGGGAGTTTTAATGGTGAAAAAGAGTCTCTTTCTACCTGGTTTCCATGCTGTCCTTTAGGAGAAGAGGGCAGCCTCTTTGGAGAGAAGAGTAGCATCCTTCATAACTCAAAAGTGTAGTGTCATGCTGAAAAGTAACCAGCTGAAAGGAGACAAAGAGGTTCAGTACAGGAGCCACTGAATAATTAAATATCATAAAGCTAAATAAAGGTGGAAGTAACTTTTGAAGAGTCATCATGGAAAGATAAAGGACCAGAAAAACGCCATTAATATTCATAAAAGTTTTGCCATAACCTTCAGTAGGATCAAAATTCAACCACCAGCAACTAAATCCCAGGAATTATAATTGCTTTCCTGCTGATATGCTATTTCTTGGTCAGGGTCCCTCCTCGTGACATGAAAGCTAAGCCTGGAGCTTGGGAGAGAGGAAGGTGGGATTTGTGAGGAAAACAAGTTTTACACAGTGGCTTCAGTACATCCTTCTTGGTCCATATGGGACCTCCCTTGACTGATTTAAATTGACCTTCAGGCTTCTTTTTGCTTCTTCCAAATCCTGGAGAAGCAAAGACCTCTTGTGTGACCCGAGCACATTTCATGGATAATCTCCGTGTCTGTTCTGTAGACTCTGTAACATCTTCAAAAGGCACAGCACTGAGCATCTGCTTTCTCCTCTCTCCCCACCACTGGTTTGTTTCTAATGAAATATTTATTAAGTGACTGATATTTGCAGTCAGAGAAGGAGATAATTCATGCAAGCAATCAGCTCTGGGTTAACTGGAGAATGAAAATGTCTTGGACCGTAGCAAAAACTCATAATCAAAGGGCTCCCCAGCTATCCATCAAACAATCAATTACTGTATCCATTAGTCCCCTTTCACCACACATTAGAACAATTTACTAGACATGCTAATGTTCAGGTCATTGCTCCTTAAGGATGAGCAAACAGCAGAGGCATCTATCAAAGTTTTGATGCAGTGTGATCTCATACAGTGTGGATATATAGCTTAGATCACTTCATATTCTTGTGGTTTTATTAAGTCTGTTAAAGACCTGGTGTGTGAGGGAGTTGCTGGTTGCCTCCAGATCTCACCAGCTGAAGGAAGCTTGTCAAAAGAAATCCAGCATTTCACAGGCTTCTGCCTTCTGTGTGATGAGACAGAAGGTCATCCGGTGTGAAACATCAGTAAATAAACTGCACATCACTAAAAAAGAGGTGGGTTTGTCACTTATTACACTGACCAGAGAACTGCAAACATGTTTGCTAGTCTTACATGTGCCGTGGTGGTGGGGAAACAGGATTTCTCCATCAAGAAGAAATCCAGGAGTCAGGTTCTAGTCTTGCCTCGTTGTCCTCATGCAGTGCCTGGTAAATGAAGTGGGAATGCAAACCATGCATGCCAAGGTAATTTCTGTTAATTATTCCATGTGTAGATTTCTATGTCTGAAGGCAACAAAACTCTTTCTACAGGTAGTTGAGAGAAATAAACACATCTTAGTGTACTCAGCTGAGCTAAGTAGGATAAATGTTCTCTGTGGAAAAAAAAAAATAGGCTTTAAGGGGTTTGGTGGGGTTTTTTTTGTATTATTTTTGTCGGTCATACTTTTTTTTCCCATAGTCTCCCTTGGCCACACCTGGGCATGAGTAGTGTAGGTCTCTACTTCCAAGCCTGACATTCAAGGCTCCCTTTCTAGTCTACAACACAATCTCATGTTAAGTAGCTGTCAATCTTTTTAATCTGCAGAATAGGGCTCTTATCTCCATTGGCTTTATTGACCACGGCTCCATTGATTACAATGGGAGTCTTAATAAGCAGCTTGGAGGTCAGTGCTTCCACTGTGGGTATGTCAAGCTCGGAGAGGTGGATTTCTGGCAGTTCAACTTGGCTGATCAATCCAAACGAAGATATCTACTGTGCAAACACCTCAAATTGGTGTTAAGAGGGATCCAACTTAGCGTGTCGATACCACCACTCCTGAACCAGTGTCCGCCTAATTTATCCCTCTTTCTCTGAATGACACTTGATATCTGCTGGGACAAACTAGCAGCTGACTTGAGGGAACTCTGTTAAGAGGATAGATCTCCTTGGCTCTACTGGCAGTTTAGAGCTCCTTAGAAATGCAGTGGAGAAAAGGCAAAAAATAAATGAAGGGCATAATTTGATTGGGTTGAATCACCTGCTGGAGAAGCTCTCCTTGCTGTTTTGAGTAGAGAGGAAGAAGAAGGAGATAAAGTTTCTGCAGTCACCCTTCCTGTGATTCGCTGTGACCCCCTTTTCCCCCTCAAAATTCATGTCTCCTTGGGCAGAGAGGGGGTGCAGACCCTATGGCTGTGTTCCTGCAGCCATGTGTGTTAGTGAGGAGCTTCTTGGTGAAAAGTCTCAGTTTATGTGATAAGAACCTCCTTTCCACACACCCAAAGGAGCACCAAGGAACCAAATGTTATATCCTAGAAAATACTGTGCACCACTGCATGCACAGCATGGGGTGCAAACCAACCTTCAAAGGAATAACAGAAAACTGTCATCTTTCCACAGAGAGAATCCTCTTCCAGTGTGGATTTGGAGACAAAGGTCTATTTTTGGGAGTGAAATATGACTTTAGTTCAGTGAGTGTGTCCAAGCCTTTCAGTTATTTACTTCTTTATTACTGTAGGAGTGGAAAATGGTCAGATTTCAGTCCTTTGAGACTCAGTCAAATAGGAAAATTGTCAGGATTCAACAAGTCAACCAATCAAAGCCCCACACAACAGTTTTCAGAGTAGACTCTAACACGTGACAAAATTTCTCCTGTGTTTGGGTGAAAGTTTCCAACAGAAATATATTTTTATGGCACAAGCAATGAAGTCTTGGAGTTTATGGCTCGGGAAGGGTATTGGTATATACAGAGAGAATAAAAAAGGAACACGAACAGGGCAAGTAAAATAACATGAGGTATATAGTCTATAAACATCAGATGAGAAAATGAGGGAGCTAAATTAAATAGTCTTGAAGAAAGTATCAATAGAGACATGATTGCAGTCTATAAATACTTTCAAGGTGAAAATACAAATGAAGACCAGGTGAATTATTCACGAAGTTAAATGATAGAAGCCAGAATGGCCTGATGGTAGGAAAGAAACATGTAGGTTAAGTGCTAAAACTAATAAAGAACAGTTGCGTGGATGGTTAATGCCCCATCAGTTTGGAAAGTCAATAGCACGGTTAAAACAGAAGTAGAATAAATAATAATAATAGTGCAATAAAAATCCGTGGTAGGAATTATCTGAATGTTTATCTGTGGCCTCTCCTGTGTCTGACACAGTTAAGACATTGTCCTGATATTAACTGGAAAAAGGCACAGATTATGGACAATTTTGTTACATGTCACCTTCAGGAGCCGCTGAGCTGAAAACCCTCCAGCATTTTTTTTTTTTTTTTTTTTATCTTAATCCTTTCCCTGAATGTTTTACTTTGGGAACACTTTAGGGAGCTTTTCAATCCTCCTGAAAGCCTTCACGGAGCCTGTATGTTAATGGGGTGGTGCGGGACTGAATGCCTGAGCTGAGGAGAGGTGAACATCCCTGTGAACGTATATCACAGAGACAGCACGGAGCACACGAGGGCAATAAAGCTGCTCTGCACTGCTTTCCTTCCTGGCACTTCCTATTTCTTGTCACCCTTTGGAAGGTTAGATTCACTTCATCTTGCCCTATAAAGAACTCATGCAGGATAAATTAGCAAACTGCCAAGTTCTTCCTATTTCATTCTCCCTGGACAAACGAGCTCAGGAGCAAGATTTTGTTCCCTGTAGCAATGCTTACACTTTCTATTTTCATTATTTCACTTTGCAGGCAGTTTGGTACCAAATACACATCTGTGTCTAAATTTCCCTAATATCTTTAGTTTCTCTTCCTTGAGACATTGCCTAGATCCATAATAACTGTATCACTATTCTTGAGGAAGAACATAATTTTCTTTCTGCTGTTCTTGTGTTTTGCTTCAAACCAGTAAATATCCTGACTTGATTTGACTTGAAATTCAAGTTGTCACTCTTCATTTTTCTTGAGATTGAAGCTCACAACCTCCAAATAAAGTTGACTAGTTGTTAAATATTTCCAATGTCCTCTGATCCATGTCAGTCCTTGCTGTCACAGCACACAGAAATCAGGGCAAGCATTTAATTCCCTTTGGTTGAACTTACGTGTTAAGGTTGTTTACAGGTTGGGAGATTAGGCTGAGTTAGGGGGGGATTGTCACTGGTCAGGAGAAAGAATAATCAGCCCCTCCTGCATGGAGGGGTCTAGGACAGGTAGGAGGAATGGCCACTGGGCAGGACAAACCCTTTAAATGCTTCTGGTCCTTGTGAATGGATTCCCCCAAGGCTGACCACAGACCTTACCCCTGATCCATGACAGTTGTACAGCAGTGCTGATAGATAGCCCTAATAAGATTTTCAATACTTTCATTTTGATTCAATTGACGTCTCCTGTTTCACTGCAGGCATCTGTCGTTTTGTATCCTTTTACCATTTTTATTACCTATGTTTGTTTTCTAATTAAAACTGAAAATGTCCTGATGAAAAACAATTAAGGGTTTGTGTATAGTATTAGTGTAAAACCTAACAAGCTGCTGCCTGCAGTCAGGGATGGATCAATAGGCTTTATTGTAGTGAAATCACAGGTAAATTAGGGAAAAAAAAAAAAAAAAAGGAAAAAGGATTTAAATGGCATTAAAGACTCGTGAGCTTTTCATAGAATCACAGAATCATTAAGGCTGGAAAAGATCTCTGAGATCATCAAGTTCACTGTTAACCCAGCACGGCCAATTCCACCACTAAACCATGTCTCCAAGCACCACATCTACACAGTTTTTGAACGTTTCCAAGGATGGTGACTCCAACACTTCCCTGGGCAGTCTCTTTCAATGCCTGACCACCATTTCAGTGAAGAAATTTTTCTTAATATCCAATCTAAACCTCCCCTGGTGCAACTTGGGGCTGTTTCATCTTGTCTTATCACTTGTTACCTGGGACAAAAGAGCAAACCACACCCAGCTACAGCCTCCTGTCAGGGAGTTGTAGAGAGCAAGAAAGTCTCTCCTGAGCCTCCTTTTCTCCAGTCTGAGCCCCCCCAGCTCCCTCAGCTGCTCCTCATCAGATTTGTGCTCCAGACCCTTCCCCAGCTCTGTTGCCCTTCTTTGGACACACACACATCATGTTCCCAGCCTGTGGAAACCTGTTTTTCGTTCTGAGTTGGTGCTGAAAATGAAATTGCTGTGAACTGGGCCAAAGGGCTGAACATCCCATGTGATAGGATACAGATCATTTACGTCCTGGTGCCTTATGCTGAAATCCAGTGGGTAACAGAAGTCTGCTGAGAACAGCCTGCAGGTGAAAATAGGTTGTGTTTTCCTGCAGAGGCATTGCTGTTGTCCGGGTGTGGATCTAATCAGGCCTGTGCTGCAGCATCTTGGGCTTTTCTCTGTGCATTATTCCCAACTCCCCCTCTACTCTGCCCTTGTGAGACCCCACCTGCAGTGCTGCATCCAGCTCTGGGGCCTCAACACAAGGACAATGACGTGTTGGAACGAGTCCAGGGGAGGCCACTAAGTTGATCACAGGGCTGGAGCACCTCTGCTCTGGGAATGGGCTGGGAGAGTTGGGGCTATTCAGCCTGGAGAAGAGAAGGCTCTGGATAGACCTTCTAGCATATTCCAGTGCATAAAGGGGCTCCAAGAGAGCTGGAGAGGGACTTTGGACAAGGGCATGGAGTGACAGGAGGGGAGGTCTAGATTAGATATTGGGAATAAATTATTTAATATAATTAAATATATTTATTGGTGGTGAGGCCCTGGCATACATTGCCCAGAGAAGATGTGGACACTCCATCCCTGGAAGTGTCCAAGGCCAGGCTGGATGGGGCTCTGAGCAACTTGGGATAGTGGAAGGTGTCCCTGACCGGGGCAGGAGGGTTGGAACGAGATGATGTTTTAGGTGCCTTCCAACCCAAACCATTCTATGATTACATGATTATTCGTAATGAGGCTCTTTTGTGGGTGGAGTCAAAAGCTGTAGTGGGATGACCAGGTGTTGTCCCATCCTGCCACTCGAAGCTCAGCTCCCACTTTTCTCATCCTCTCCCACAAAGGTGGACCCCACTCTCGCAAAGAGGCAGGGACCTTGTCTTGTCTCCTCATCCCTGTTGTCATCAGCTGACCACCCACCACCATCTTCCAGATGGGTGGTGACAACATGCCTCTGATTTTTGTCTTAATTTGAGATCAGGCATTTGGGCAGTAACTGAAACCTTCTGAATGCAGACACTGCTGGGGCTGTAAAATGGGCAGATACTTTACAGAGAGTCACTAAATGAGTGTTCCTCAGGCTATGAACATTTCCTAGGATGCTGAGCTGTCCACTGAAACCCTGCCAAAGGCCAGGAAAAAAAAGAGATTATAAGATTGATATTGATGAAGTTTTGTGGGAGTCAGCCATGCTTCTAAAAAAAAAAGTTACTGAGCACTCCAAAAGGAAAATACAAAATACAAAATCAGGCTATTCCTTGAAAGAAAAAGACATACTTTTTATTTCCAGCATCTTCCTACTTTTCCACTGCTCCAAAATGGCACTGTGCCCGTGCTAAGGCTTGTCTCTTCTGCAGGAAATCAAGCTGAATTTGGCTCTTGACTCCATGTGAACTGAGAAAAAGGACATCTCACCTTTTATTTTTTTTTTTTTGCACTAGGTGGGTGTTAGAGGGGGAACCAGTGACTCATTCTCCCTCTTGTTTGCCTTTCCAGCAGGGACCTGCTCAGCAGCTGTACCGCACATATGTTGGGAGGCAGAGACAACACGGGCCTTTCTAGACAGCCTTGATGTGTCTGTGAGCTCTTTCAAGCACGGCCCATTGACACAAATGCTGGTGCTTCAGCTGTTCGGAGAGGGAGCTGAGCAGGGGAGGTTCTGCCTCTCGTCAGGATCCAGGGACAATGCACAGCACAGATCCCAGACAGCACCACCAGCCAAAACGTGGTGCCAGCAGCAGAGCTGTGCAGAGACAGAGAATTATGAGACTATCACACAGACAGCCAGGGAAGGGCAGGAACAGCTTTAGGAATGCTATAAAAACACCAGTGAACACTCTCCTTCCTGACAATCTTAAAGGAATGTTTATCCACTTGCTCTGCATGTGTGGAGATGCCACCTGAAGGGAGTGATAGCCCAGGCAGTTGGCTTTGGGAAGTGTGGGTGTAGCCATGTGGAATCAGGCTGAAGTCATTCAGTGAGACGGGTTTGAAAAGAAAAGGATGTCAGATTACAGAGAGGGGAAATTTATACCTCCCTTCACTGGTGCTCTTTTGTTTCACTCACATTGTCATGGGATCCTCTATTTGTGTGGTAGATAATGTTTCCAAACCAAGAGGAAAAGAAGGAGAAGGACTGGTAATAGGAACAGGGCAAGCTCCACCTTCCTTCAGTAATTCAGGGTGAAAATACGTGGCAAAATACGGCCCTCAGGATCAACTGAAGTTTGACCTAAAAGTTGATGATCTCCATGAGCAAAATATGAGTGTCAGCCCCACCATGTAGGCCTGGTAGGGAGGGCTTTCCTTCTAAATTTGGTCTTCACTGTGGGGTGGAAATATGCTGTGCTTGTTGAAAGCACATCGGTTATCAGAGAGCTAAACCTCAGGCCCCTGGCTTATTTTCTTTTTCTTCATCTACCGCAGACAAGTCATTTAATTCTCTCTCCCTGAGTACAGTAAGATCGACTCTGAACTCGAGCAGCCCTGGGTGATGAGGTCAGGATTGCTCAGAATGAATTTGGTGAAGTAATAAAGTCTTGAAGGAAAATTAAAGAAGAAGAAAACGGTAGGAGGTATGAACTGGGGACTCAGTTACTGAGTCTCCTCCAGTTCCAGGAAACTGAATAGATTTTCTTAGTCTCGTGACTGCAGAGACCTCAAGGATTGAATTTAAAAATGCTGCAAAGAGAACTAGCAAAATAGTTTCTGTCACTACATTTTCCCTCAAATTAGTAATTTCTTGCAGATTCCGTCGTAGGAAAATGGTAGAAATGGTGATTTTCTTGCTCAATTTCACGTTCGCGTCATTCAAAAATAAACACCTTGATCAAGAGCAAAGACAGAAACTCATGAGGGATTCTAGTTAATTTAAATAAAAATACACTTCGACCCCTCCCTTCATGCTAATTTCCCCTTCCTGGTTTTTCTCATGCTACACTGGAGCAGAGTAATCAAATCTGCATAAGTTGAAGAAAATACTGAATGCATTTCTATGTTTGCCTGGGTCAGTGATGCAGGAATGATCCAACATATCCCACTTTAAAGTTGTCCTTCTTATGGTAGTTTCAAAGTCAACCATTTTTGAGTGAAAAGAAAGAGCAGCCAATGGTTAATTTGTGATTCCTTGTGATGCCTTTCTTTCCCAGTCGTTGTGGGAAGCTCCTCTCCTAAGACAACAGAGCTCAAATTACCAATCACTGCTGTGATCTTCTGTGTGAAAGATAATGCAAAGTTGTAATATCACTATTTCACTCCTCTAAAAGATTTAGAAGTCCCAGGCTGCTTGTTCTGTGCCTGCCTGAGGCCTTTCTACCTGTAATTGCTTTGGGCTTTTGCTTGGCGTGATGCAGCTCTAAATCTCGTTGAGCCTGCAAGGTTAGTTGTTTTGGAAGGATGGTTTGGGAAAGATCATCTAATCCGATTTATCTGTCGCCTTAACCTGGCTGTATTTTGTGGGTAGTCAGGCCAAACTGGCTGCTCTGTCCCAGCTTTGTCCCAGACAGCTTGGAGTGCCAACCTGAGATTAAAAATGTGTCAGGCAGAGTAACTCCAGCCGTGTTCTGCACCCTGCACCTCCATGTTCAGTGTTTTATTGATCTTTAATGCACACACTCCAGCCTCATTATTCTACAGGCAATAAAACGTGAATCTCCAAGCCTGGATGCTGGGGAGAATAGGATACCCTCATAAAGTGTTGCCTGGCTGTTTATATGTCTATATGTACTATAAAGCAGGAGATAAACATCTCTGCATTTGCATTTTGTTTGAAAGCCGGAGCCAAAATGTTACCCAAGGAGATGTGATGGTTTGCAGGAGCTGTGGGAGGTGTGTTGATTGCTGCTGGAGCTGTCCATATCCCTGCTAGTGGTGCAGAAAGCTTCTGGAGATTGGAGGAGACAGAGCAACCTTCTCTGCTTTACTCCCTGAGTCATAGAAGAGCTCTAAAATACCCTGTTTTCATGGTTGCAGAAGATTTCCTTGGATCAACCTGCAGTCTGGAGTACAAAATTAGCTTAGACAAGTGAGGCTACTTTTACCTGTGCTCTTACAAACTTGGAGGTAACGAGGAATTTGTGAACTGTGAGTATCAAAGGCAGTCTCCAGGGTCTGACAGACAAGTGATGCTGCACCTGCTTGAAATGACCACATAGTCAGGAAAAAAAGGCCCTTTTGTTCCCTCTTATTCTCTGGAATTGTTTTTTCAGTCCAGTTAGGAGACTGCTGACTCAAATTCAACTTGCCATTGACCAGGACCCCCAGGTCGCTTTTCCACAGGGCTCCTCTCCAGCCTCTTGCTCTCCTTTCCCACTTTGACAGTTCCAACAGCTCTGTCACATCCCTCCTAAGGTACTGTGTTGGTGTCCTCTTCCCATGTTTTCACACACAATCAGAAATTAAACCCTCTTCTCCGGGACACAACTCCCGCCTGAATTTGGAGTGGAAGGAAATGGTGTAGAAACGGGATAATATTGTCTAATTTCAGCCTTAATCAAGTGTCCTTCTCAACTGCCTTCATGCTGAGGTTGAAAGTAGAAGTTTGTGAGTGTCTTCCTCAGCCCTTCATTCTCCTCTCCCTGTGCTATGTCATTCACCTGGTGAACAGAGTCTGTAATTCCAGCTTCAATAAATCTTGATTATTTCCATCAACCCTTACAGTTCTTTTTGGAGACATTGTGAGAGGCCCATCTTATTTCTCACCTTTATTACCTGTCTTGTACTAACCCGAGCTGGAGGGAGTGTATTTGTCTCTCCATTTCTCTCTGTTGTGTAATTTTTCTCTATATCTTCAGGTTTTGATGAGGATTGGAAAAGAAATTTTCTTTTGGAATCACTAAACATTTCACTGGCACTAAGAGCCATTTCTTATCCATCTCCAGTCAGCATTTCATGCCCGGAATTCCTGATAAGGGAAGAAGCTTGTAACAGGCAATCAGAAATGGCATCATTAAAGTTAGAGAGGTAAATGGGAGCTACAGGGCTGAGGGGGCACCAGGACACTCATTCTGCAGCAGGAGATCCTGTAACTCTCTGAAGATGAGCTTTGAAGGCTGGCTGGTGTTATATTAGTGGAGTTCCTGTTGGATTTCTGCTTCTGGGTGGAATAAAGACCATATGGGAGCTAGAAGAGAGGTCATTTCAATCCCTTGCTTGGTGATTTTATGTGACATGGGTTGGAAAACTTGAGATATTCTGTCCCTCCTAATATACAAATGGGGAGAGAGGTGGCAAGAGGGTTGGAAGGCAGTTGTTTTTGGAGGGGTCTCAATTAAGCAACTTCTGATGCAAACATTTACTGCTGGTAAAGTACAGACCCTGGCAGAAGTTGTCACCATCCAGATAAAACCTTTTTTTCATTTTTTTTTTCTTTTTTCCTATCAGCATTTCCCCACTGGTAGAATAAATCTGATAAAAAAAAATGTAGTTGTAAGCAGCAACGATTTTATCCTCACAGAAAGATTTTATCCATCAGGAAAAATATTGTGGCTGTGCATAATTTTTCAGATATGATGAACAACAGCATAGTATGACCCTCAGTCCTGAGGATTTAATTTTAAAAGAGCTACTGAGTGTATCAGATACACTCAACTTTTTTCTCCCCTATCATTTTTTTCACAGGCAGGGCTCGGTTTATAGATACATCTTGACAAAGATCTGCCACAGGCAAATTTCAACAAAAGAACAACTTCAAACACATCCAATTAACAATTTATGAGAGGAAATCCAACAGAAAATTGCACAGAGATTCACAGGGCATAAAATTTGGCACTAAATCAAATTTAATGTGGAAATGCCTGTGTAGGGAGTTATGGCCCCTTCCAGTGCATTGTCAAAGGGAACTTTATCTGTGGAGGCTCAGTGAGTGCCCTCCATCAGATCTTTCCCTGCTATAAATAAAGTGTTTTGTCAGACATGGCAATGAATATAACTCAGAGGGGAATGAAGACCACTGATAAGCCAAGCTATGTGCAGCTTTTAGTCAGAAGTATTAGAAGTGATCAGATTTCTTCACCCTTTCAAATCTGGGATTTGTTCACTTTATCACAGAAGTGAGGGGCTCTGTACCACGGGCAACACAAAATCACTTTTCCTTCGTTAGCACAGCACACAGGCCCTGAAAGCAGGTCATGGTGATTGTATTTAACATTATTATGGAGCCATTTTTATGTCTGGAAGGAAATACCAGCCCCACCACTCCCCCATCCTGTTGTTTCCTGATTTACTTATTCACCAGCCGTGGGTGGATATTTTGGGAAGACGTGGTTAAGGATACAAACTCATGTCATTGCCTTCAGCAGCTCTGAAATCAACTTAGGTCACTACTTTGTTTAAAGGAAAAGATCTCTGTCAAGACCATTACCTATTTAAACACAGGAATAGCTGGTTTTTGTAGGAACTCGCTGAGCAGCATCTCTTGCAACCTCTGAATAATTTGGAGGGGGGGGCACGTTATTTGCAGCTACCAGGACCAGCTAGTGAGTATGAGTAAGACAGCTGACACGGGCCAAGATCATTTGTGATACAACTGTGCTATTCCGTGGACTAATATAATTAATTTGAAGAGTTCTTTGCTGTATTTCTGGCTCTCCTGTTATTCCTGTGCTCCCACAGCAGAATATTTGACACTTGAACACCTGTAAATTTGTTGTCTTCCACTGGAATTCATTTTGCGTAGCAAAGCACGGTTTTAAATGCCCATTCATGTGCCTTTAGGTCCATGGTGCAGTGTCCTTGCTGTAACCAGAGTAGGCAAATTTCATTACAGCACTTTTCCTGCATTTTCAGAGGTCAGAAACTTGGGCTCTTCCAGCCTCCTTGGTGATGTGCTGCAGAGCTGCCTCTGCTTGTCTTAGTTAACCCACTGGTGAAGATGAGAGGACACCTCTGTCACTATGAATGAAGCATTAGAATACCCCAGGCATTTTTTTTTCTGGAGTCCATTAATACGTGCTTTTGGCACTGAAACACTCTGCCAGGGAAGTTAGTGTCCAAGGCATGTAATAATTAGTGAATAAAACACCCCCCGAGTATCTTGATCCCATTAAAATACGTCTTTTAAAGTGTAAATGAATTTTAACCTAATTTTAAATGATGATTGTCTTCCTGCAACACACCCTTTCTCACTAGATAGCAGATCCCTGGGAAGCAGAAGGTGAAACAGTAAGACAATAATGTCAGAGGTTTTCTTCTGTTCATATTTTGAATGATACTTGACTGGTTGCTGCTGAGTTTTCTATTTCCCTCTACTTCTTCCACCACCCCTCTCCCTTCACCACATTGTGTTATTTTCCTTGTCTCCAACTTGGTGTGGTGATAATAATAATAATTAACTAACTTAATAAGGCAAAGACTAAGTTTAGGCAAATACAGAAATTCTTTGGTTTCTAAATACAGAAATTGTACACTTTTGAAAGAATCAAAGCAGAGTTAGAGAGTTAAATAAGAATCTACAGATGCCTGATATTTTCAAAGTTTAGCCAGCTACAGAGTCTGTATGTGTTAAATATTACTCATTTTCTCAATACCTCCTCCACAGTTCCTGCAAGGCACGTCTCTGAGCAAAAAAGCCAGAAGTAAAACATCTTATGAGTGACTTTTTTTCCCCTCATTTCTCTGCTTCCCTCCTGCAGACTTGGTCAGATTTGTCATTCTCGCCATGATGACTTTGCATTGTTTCCACTGCAATTTCCACTCGAGTCCTCCCACTCCTTCCAGTTCTCCAGTCCTGTGTCCTTCCAGAGAGCTGCCCCATGGCCTCACCTCCTGTTCAGTCTGTGGGAATTCTGGGCAATTAATATTTTTCAAGCTTTATCCGCAGCAAGTCAGCAAAGGCCTTTATTTTTCAAGCACAATTTGTTGAAAAGCCCCAGTTCTTGTGCTTCACACAAAACTGAACATCCTCCTGAGTACTTGTGCTTGTTTTCTCCTATGGCTTTCAGAGATTTCAGGGACATTCAGGTTCAAGGCTGTGCTGTGGCCACTGTCATTTCTTCTTTCAGCTTCAGAGCATCAGAAGCACTCGGTTGGCTTTTGTATTGCAACTTTTGGTTGGGAGTCAAAGCTCAGCTCAAGACCACGTTAGAGGATCATGGGCATTGTTAAACTGGAATACTCATGTGGTTGGAGGGTTGGAGCCTTCAGTGCCATTAATTTGGAACTCGAGCTCAGCCTGCAAACCAACATTGTGTCTTAGTCCAGTCTAGACTGAACCTGACATAGGCACGGAAGCAAAAGGCAGGGAGGAGAAGACCTTGTTACACCTCTGCCACCTCCTGCAGGTGCAGATCCAACTGGATCCTGAGCATTTTAAAATCTGGATCTGAATATAAATGCAGCTTTCAAAGGTAGTATGAACATCTGTCTAGCTGGAAATTGGTGTCTGAGGACTGAGACGATAAGTTGGGGGCTTCTAAAAAAGAGGGAGTGACTTATCACATGGGCAGATAGTGATAGGACATGGCGGGGATGATTTTAAAATAGAAGAGATTTAGATTAGATATTAGAAGAATTTCTTTATTTAGAAGGTGGTGAGGCACTGGAACAGTTTTCCCAGAGAAGTTGTTGGTGTCCCATCCCTGGAAGTAAGTGTTCAAGGCCAGGCTGGATGGGGCTTGGAGCAACTGGTCTAGTAGAAGGTGCCCCTACCCATTGCAGGGGTTGGAAGTGGATGATCTTTAAGGTCCCTTCCAACCCAATTCTTCCAATTAATTCTGTGTTTCTCTGTGGGGATTCTTGCTTGAGTGACTCTCTTAAAAGGTCTGGGGAGGAGCAAGGATAATCAGCTCAACAGGTGACGCCAGAAGGAATGTGGGTTTCCCAAACAGGAATGAGAAGAGTTGTGTTTCAGCACTTATTATTGAAGTTCTGAGATCCACATTCAGGATCTGATGTTTCAGCAAAATCAGGTCCACTCTACAGAGTGAACACCACAAACCTGTGAGTTGCTCAAGTTGGTGACTCTGAGCCACACTCCTGTGATGATTTCCCCTTTTATGAGCTGTTCTGTTTATCCCATAAACGGACAAGATTGAATCCTTTGTTATTTTGAATGTTGGAAGTTGGTTCGTGAAGTCTTCAAGACAAATTATTCAGATTTCTATGTGCCTGAGAAAGTGTCTGATTCCAGAAGAATTTGCAGGAAAATGCAACAAGGTAATTGTGTCCTTTTTTTTTTTTAAAACGCACATTAAAGTTTTGTTCTGCCGGAAGTGCTGGAAAATTGAAGTTGGTTGCTGGGGCTCCAAAGTAGCTCAGGAGATCTGACTTCAGGCCCTAACATTTCTTCTGAGATGTGAAACGCTTCCTCTCATGGAACTTCCTTTTCTCCTCTTCACCTTTTTGCCATCTGTTATATATTAATATTTTCCTTTCCCACACCAAGACTGGGCAAAACTCATTGACATTTGCACTTCCTTCCCTTTCTTTCCATTCTCCCATCTCAACAGAGCCCCAAGACCCCCTTCTCTGACCTTCCTGATGATGAGAAGATCTTTAACGGGGGAGACGCCGCGTGGCAGAACCAGAACCAGGACCAAGCCTTGCTCTCGGAAATCACGGAGGAGGATCTGGAGGCCATTCGGCAGCGGGAAGAGGCCATTCAGCAGATTGAGGTCAGTGACCTTCTCCCATCATGGATTTGTGAGCAGGAATTGCCGATCCCCTGTGTTGTCATGAGGGAAATGCAGATTTCCATTGCTGCCAGTGCGGCATCACTAAAAATGGGAGAGATTATCAAGTGCTTCTAAAAATGGAAATCGGTGACAGAAGGAAGAGTTAGAAATCCATATGACTAGCGATGGAAATTACAGGAATTAATTGATGTTCATGGGCTAATGATTGGGTTCTTTTCCGTGAGTCTCCCATGGCAGAGTCTGCAGTGAGGGAATTTAAGCTGGATTCTGCAGCAAATCAACTTTTCTTGGTGCACACAGACTTGAAACTGGAATTTGCCACAGACAGAAAATATTCTACTTTGCCATGAGAGAGAATAATAATAGGTAGACAAAAGGAAATAACTTGTTAACCTTTTCAAATTATTCAATATTTTGCTATATCAAAGTATTTGGACATTCTTGGTGTAGTTAAAGGAAGACTAAAGGAAGACTATTTTTATTCCTCTTTTTTTTTTTTTTCCTGAGGTACTGTAAAAGTGTGAAATAAAAGGAACAAAAAGAGGCCTGAATAAGTTAAACATCCCACATTTTTCTTTTTATACTTCTCTTTTTATGCTTTTGGGAAACTCTTGTTACTTAAATTTAAGCAATAAATGGGTAAAACAAGAACATGTTAAATCTTTCTAATTTATATGCCTTTATAGGCCTAAACTCACGATGAACCAAAAAAAAAAAAAAAAGAAAAGAGAGCTTCAAAATAATCAGAACATTTAATTAAGGACTATACTTTGTCCTTTAATTGGATTGTGCTAATTTTATCAGAATAGATTTTGGTTGCGGTACAGCGGGAATTGTGATTGAGTTAACAGAGCAAAAAGGGGACAAACATTCCTGCTGTAGAGTGGAGCTCTGAGGCTGTGACCTCTCTTTGCAAACAGTGATGGATAAATCTGATTCAACTCCCTAAGTAAGAAATTTTGACAGTTTTACAGGAGGGGGTCGAGGTTAGTGTGTGTCTAATTTCTGTTGTGGTTCTCTGAACGGAGATGGATGAGCTTTGTGGGCTTGTGTCCATCACTAGGAATGAAATTGCTAACGAATATTCTCACACAGAGGATCTTTGGGTGGGAATTGGCTTTTCATACTTGAGGGATCTCATTGCACCCACCAGGACAAACTGGAGGGAACTTTGTGGCAAGAAAATGCGTGTTTGGGGCCGTTCCTGTGCTTTGATGTTCAAGAAGGTTGGTAGCAAATGTACTTCTGAAATGATGTTGTGGAGCATGACTCCAGCTCACTGGAGATATTCCAGAACAGGCTGGACACACCCATGTGCTCTGGAATGACCCTGCTTGAGCAGATGACCCATTGTGGTCTCTTCCAACCTCCCCCATTCTGTGATTCAGTGATTTTGTGATCCTTTTGTTTGAAATACAGTCAGTGCCTTTTTCTTCCTGTCTTTTTGTCACCCCTGTCCTCCCCAGGAAGCAAAAAAACCCCTCATTTAATGTTTGCCCATTAGGCATTGGGGATTTAGCAATCCCAAGACAGCCTCAAGCTCAGCAGCTTTGGAAAACCAGGAGCTGCAGTTGTGTCTCCTCAGAGAGATCTTTGTTTTCTGGTTAAATCCCATTTCTGTGCCACAAGCTGCTGTCTCTGCATTAGGCTGCACTGAACCACACGGCCATGGCGGGGTAATTGAGGAGGGTTAAGTGGAGTCAAGTCACAGTCCCAAATAACTCTTAAAAAAATACCACACTCATGTGTTGTGCAGATTTTGTATCTATTGATTTGATCCTGGATACCTTCCCAATATGAATTTACCTCTGAATAACTTATTTGGTATATGCAATTAATGATTTAGTCAATTTGGGCAGTTAATGTTGTTCAGGTTTTTGCTTCCTAAGAATGAGTGCACTTTCCTTTTACCTGCTTTCTTTCCCAATATCCTGTATCCTTTTTTGCTTTGCTTGCCAAGATCCGCGTTCATCCTGCGGGGAGGGCTGCATTCCACAAGCATTATTTCAAATGTAGCTTAAACAATATTCTCCAGGAGGAAAACATTTAGGACTGATGGTATTTTATTTAACGTCTCTTTCGAAAGAAATGTAATGAAAATGAGGATTTTTGGACTGCATTGTACCTCTCCCCAGCTGCATTTGAATAAGCAGATGGTGCTTTTTAAATAATTTTCACTGTGTTTTGTTTTTCTGTTTGTTGACCCACATGAACATATTTCTTGTGAAAGGACTCATCTTGCACATTAAAACTTCCCTGTTTTCAGCAGAAGTTGTGGGTACACAGAGAAGGGATTCATGGAGCTCACAGTCACCACCACAACTTTTCCCCAACATGTTTTCAAAACCACTGAGTAACCAGGGAGGTTACAATGAAACATTATTCTTGACTGTCAAACACAACTAATAAACTAAATTTATTGCCAAATTGATGTATAGCACTTGTTCTCCTTTGTTCTTCGGGGACCAGAATGAAGAATAGAGCTGGGCAGAACTTGTCTTATGCAAGTAGATTGCGCTCAGTGGGATTTTTGTGTTGCTGCATATCCAGCACCAGGAACATGTAAGATCTTGAGCAGCACAGAGGAGAACACAGATCATTGATGGAACACCATAAATTCTGGGCCACACTGTTTACACACAGCTTAGGAGGAGCTCATGGTGCAGCTCATGTGGTGCCTTTTTTTTTTTTTTTTTTTTTTGTTTTAAGAGACATTGAGTTTGCCCTTTTTGCAAGAACAGGTATAAAACCTTTCTGATTGCTGAAGAAATGAGCAAATAAATTCTCTTCCCGTCTTGTGTCCTGAAAAACAGATATAAAATCAGGCCCATAACAGACATTTTCTTAATGTTCCAATTACTTTTTCCCACTTGTGAGTTTTCCACATCTCCAGAGTCTCTTCAGAGGTTCAGGTTAATGGGACATTGTTCTCTGTCATGGACATCCCTCGAGGCACTTTGCAGCGTCCACAGTTTCCACCTAGACAGATAACAGCCATGTCAAAAGTTCAGCTGGCTGTTCATTTTAGTTAAATGTTCTACTTTTGCTATTGCTTGCAGATTAAAACCAGAGAAGTCTGCAAGGGAGATGTCTCGCCAAAACCTTACATTTTGGATAAAGATCTTTATTGCTTGGAAATGTCAAAATCTGGTAGGACACAGCAGCCTTGACACAAGTGTTATTTCTTAAAATATTGCTTTGAACTGTTATATAAAACCTATTTTAACTTGAACTGTATTGGCAGTGAATAATAGATGCCATAACAACTTTATATATAGCACTGTAAAATGTGCCATCAGAAATACATGAGCTGAACTGTAATGTGCATTGTCAGTGCTCAGTGCTGGCACAGGCTCTGTCACAGCAAATATAATATGATTTAGCATCCCATGCCTTTCATTTCCACCTGTGGTCATGTGAAAAATGGGAGGCGATAAAAGTTTGGGAAGAAATGGGTAAGTATTGAATGGAGAACTTCACAGAATTTCAGCTGGTGACTGGAAGACCTGTAAGAAAGATGCTAAATGCTGTATTGATTCAGAAAGCCTCCAGTGATCCTCCCAATGCAGACACCTTCTCCAGAGGGGATGAGAAAGGAAGATAAGAAAAAAAAAAAAAACATTCCAGACCTCACCATCCTTTGCTTGGAGTCACCAGCAGGTCATCCCATCTCCTCCACAACCCTCTTCCCTTTCTCATAGCAGATTTCCATCCCTGTGCTTCCCAGACTGCTCACACAGCAGCGGGAATTCTCCAACCATGAAGAGTGGGAAGCAACCTGATCTAGTGGAAGGTGTCCCTGTCCATGACGGGGGGTTGTAACTGGATGATCTTTTAAGATCCCTTCCAACCCAAATCATTCTACAGTTCTATAATACCCTGAAGAAAGCAAAACACATCAGCAGGGCTGCATTTTAGTTGATGCTTCTCTTGGCAAAAGGGAAGGGGAGATGGATAGGTTGTGGCAACAGGTGTGAGGAAGATGCTGTTATTTTTAGGAGAGGTTGTTCCCTCTGGGTCGTTGTTGAGGAATGTTGATGTTTGTTCCCTCTCTGTTTTGAAGAGCAGTGATAGATGGCAGCCTCCACGCCTGTCACTCAAGCATTTGTAAGCAGACAGAAAACGAAATACAATAAAAATAAAACAACAACAGCAACAAAAGCCCCACAGAGTCTGCCAGAGTGTGTTTGTTAGTTCAGACACGTTCCTTGTTCACTCATTACCACGTAGCATTTCTTGCTGAGGGGTATTTTTGGTAAAATCTTGCAGTTTAGAAGGTTTAGTGCAAGCTGTTTTATACCTTTCATCAGCTTCAATAGTCCAGGGCTTTGACTTATGAGGGCTCTGCCTGCCTCTTCACAGAGACTTTTTGACTCAGGGTGATGTATAAATAACACAATATCATGACAAGCACCGTCAGTGAACGATCTGGAGCCGTGTGAGTGTCAAAAGCAGCATCTTTTCATGGCAGCGTGGTGGAGCCTAATTATCATGAGCAGCAGAGCTGCCTGAACAGTTGACATGGTCATCCCTGGGACTTGGTATTGAGTTGTTCCCTAAAGAATCTGCTCCACTATCCTGCCCACTCTAATTTAAAATGACCTGAGCTGCAGGACTACCACCATTTATTTCGGGAGACTATTTCACGGTCCAGCAGGCTGCGGTGTTGACGAAATGCTTCCCTCTGCTCCTGCTAAAGATCCCTTTCTCATTCTCAGCTTTTTACACCTAGTGAAACTCTACTGGACCCTGCAAATAATTTCTCTTCCCCTTTGGCTTTTAAACTCCTCAAATGCTCACAGTTATTCTCCTCTTCACAAGTCAGTCTCTCTTGCTTTTCTGTCACTTCAGTGCTCTCTCCTCAATTATTTCCCATTTGTTAGTTCCTTGCTCCTCCAGCAGCAGACCATATATAGGATTTTGTTGTACCATAGCTGAACAGAAGAAATGTGTTAAAAAACCCCATGGATCCCATTCCGGGCTTACAAGTGCTGATGGAAAATTTCTAGATAATTTCTGCTCTAGGAAATTAAATATACCAAGGACACTGGAACTGGCTCTTTATACCTCTAAATTGTTAGAGCATATCCTGGCACACTTTTGAGCCAGACTTGCCCATTCTTTGCCCAGTTATTGACAGAGTTTGAGAGTTCACATATTTTCTAAAAGCAGTTTTGATGCAGCCACTCCGTTCAGAGGGTGAGGGGTCTTAGTGGAGTTCAGGTATGCAAGGAAATGCATAGCTGCAGTTTCAGTGGCTGAGAACAGGCATCTCCCACGTCCTTGTACAGCTGCAGCCCTATTGATCTACGATTTGATCACAAAAATCTCCTTCAGTCGATCATGAAAATCTCCTTCATTTTTGTGATCTACGATTTGATCACAAAAATCTCCTTCAGTCGATCATGAAAATCTCCTTCATTTTTGTGATCTACGATTTGATCACAAAAATCTCCTTCAGGAGGAGCAAGGTGAATTAAGGGCAAATTTTGTGGGGAAACTGGGCAAGCCCAAGGGCAAAATCAGGTGTCTGTTAAAATAACAGCTGGGCTCTTTGAAAATGCAGAGAAGCCTTGGCAAGTCTTGAGAACAAAAAGCATCCTGTCCCAGCAGACTCAGGCGCTGGCCCTTTCCACTGCATATTGATTTGGCTGTGCCTCCCTCTCTGTCCTCCTGTGGCCTCCAACACTTGTGCATCGCTAAAACCCACAATTTCTTGCCTTCATGTCAAAGCCACTCACAGTCAATCTCCACATCTTCAGCACGTTGCTTTCAAGCTGCCAGTGTTGTTCCAGTCAGCACGGAAAAGTTTTGGTAATTGCAGTTTCAGAGGCTCTGTGAGAATCATAGAATATCTGAGTTGGAAGGGACTCACAAGAACCATCGAGTCCAGCTCCTGGCCCTCCACAGGACAACCCCAAAATCCCACCATGTGCCTGAGAGTGTTGTCCAAATGATCCTTGAACTCTGGCAGGTTTGGTGCTGTGACCACTTCCTTGGACACCCTGCTCCAGGACCCAACCACCTTCTGGGGGAGGAACCTTTTTCTAATATCCAACCTAAACCTCTCCTGACACAACTTCGGGCCATTCCTGGGGTTCTACCACTAAAACAGCAAACACAAAAATCCTGTGCACCCACGGAGAGCTTTTGCTGCATTTACTTCTCTTTCCATTCCCACTGTTTATTAAATGTTATAAATATGTCGATACACATCCATAATCCCAATGCAACCAGACAGAGAGGCAAGAGATGAAATACCACTGGGTAATACAATGTGAAATTTCTCTCATCATCTCCTTTATTCTCACTCATCCCTTTTGCTGCACCTGCTTGCCAAAGTCCAACCATTTTCCTATTGGCTGGTTAAAACTCTATTTCTTCCTCTCCTGATGGAAACTGTTAGAGCTTCTGTATTTTTTGCAATCAGTATTTCATCAGGGATATGTGTTCAACCTCAGATATCACTTTGTAAGATAAAGAGGTTTCAGGAATGTATAACAAATCTTTTTTAGCTCTGGGCATTTATTCTGTCTCAGGTGTAACCTTGTGATGATACTGTGGGTAGTGAAGTGTTTTTAACTAAATTGGAGAGGTTTCCACTGTGTGCTAGAGATAATTTTCCTTTTCTCGCTTACATTCCCAGTGCCCTACCCAAAGACTGTTAGTGTCAGAGAGTCTTGCCCTAAACCCTTTTTTCCATGCCCTATTCCTTGCATGAAGAAGGTAGCAATGAAAGCCTGGATTCAGCAAATCCCTTATGTTTGTCTTAGCAGCTTTACTGAATAGGGATGGACTTTAGAACCTACTAAAAGTGAAATATTTCCTCCGAAGAAGGAGAAAATAGTGCTGAGACACACATAATTTGCTAATAATCTGAGTTTTAGGGAGACACATCTGCATATTTACATCCACAGAAACTGAGCTGAGTTACAGTCTCCTTTATGGTCTGTCAATGTACATTGATAAGGTGGAGAGCTGGAAACAGGGAAATCTCTGGTGCTTGTGGTGAAATACTGTTTAGCTTCTGCAAATCCTCTTGCTTAAGTGTTAATATTTCTTTTGTTAAAAGAACATGTTAATTTCCTCCTATATTTACTGCACTTTTGCCTGTGTTTTTCTTGCCAGATGATGACTGTCTCAATAAAGGCAATATCTTGCTCCTGTTTCTGTTAGCACAGACAGCACAAACATCATATGCCTCATCAATACAGCTATTTTTGTGTCTGTGATTTGCTGCCCAAAAGGGGAATTGCCACTCTCACCTGTTACTTAGGTTAGAGCAGTTCACTCTCTGGTTCTCTGATGCTAATTAATATCAGTGGAGATCAATAGCCCATCAACCACCTGAGATCTCCCAGCAGTGCTCAAAAGAGCTGTTCCTGCAGATTTGACTCCTTTTACCTTCCTGGATTGGGTGCTGTGCTTTCTTTTATAATTCTTGTGGACAGGGAAATCAACATTTTGCCCAGTCCATTTGGGGAGATAACAACAGGAGAGTCTTATGTCATGAATAGATAAAAGATCTTGTTGGCAAAACCCTGGAGCATCTCCAGCCCCTTCTGGTTGGAGAGGGAGTCTGCCATCCACCCCTGAGCAGCTCAGGAGAGAGAGAGGAAAGTGAACCAAGTGTCTTGAAAAGACCCTACAGGGGAAACAGGGGAAGAGATCACTGAGAAGGAGATTGAAATCCACATTTCACAGCAAGACCTGTTCACATTCCCTCCCATTTACCAAAAGGTGCCTGGTACTCCATAAATTATCCCTGACAGGAATATTCTCCCACATCCTCATAGAAATTAGACTGAAAATCACATTCTTAACAGTATGAACAATGAATGTCAAATTTTAGAGGCTGATGCCAAAGACAGTATAAGTTTATGCATTCTGCACTATGAAGGCTCATTTTGCTCAGGTATTCTTTAGTACTTTCAATTGCTCCTTTATAGAAGAGGATGTGTTAGAAGTGTCTTTCCCCACCACCCTGTGCACCAGTGTGTCTCCTCTGGTTGCCATTTCCTTCTCTGCACTGAACACATGTGTTCCTCAGGCCACCAGACATCTCACTTGAGGCAGAAAGACTGTTAGGAGGGGCTGTGGAGAAATGCAAATTTTAATGTTAATATTTTAATGTCTTTTGTTCCGTGCAGATTTTTAGCCAGAGCCCTGAGCAACCTGGTCCGACCTCACAGCTGGTCCTGCTGTGAGTGGGAGGCTGGGCTAGAGCTCTCCTGTGGCTCCTTCAGAGCTGAATTATCCTGTGATCCCATTATCTCTCCATCTCCTCTTGACTGCACCACTGAGGGCTACCACAAGTTCATGTGTTAATCTTACTTCAACCTAGAGCAGAGACATCTCTATTTCCCTGCCTGTGTGAGCTCCCAAGTCATTCCCATTCTCCTTCTTCTTCCATCCATTGCCTCTGCAGGCAGCAGTTCCTGCTTTGCTGCCTCATTCACATCACATTTGTCACTTATTTGGGGAATATTTAGGATATTAGGATGTCAGCATCCTTTTCTCCATCAGGTAGAGGCTGGTGTGCAGGATGGATTCCATGTCTGTGTCTGCAGCTCCCTGGAGGAGAAGCCCTCTGAGCTGACTCTGTGCCCAGTGGGTCCATGTCCCACCAGTGGGGTTGCCCAGAGAAGCTGTGGATGCCCCATCCCTGAAAGTGTTGAAGGTTGGGTTGGATGGAGCTCTGAGCAACCTGGTCTAGTGAAGGATGGCCTTGCCACGGCAGGGATTTGGAACAAGATGAGGTCCCTTCCAACCCGGGCCATTCTGTGATTCAATGATTTTGATGCAGAGAGTTGAAGCACTTACAACAAGAGTCACATTTTCAGAAGAGTTCAGATCTGTCTTGTCCAGGAACAAGGGGAATGCAGATGTGGTGGGGGCAACTTTGCTCATGTGGGCATCAAACCGCACATTTTTTGAATATGTGGACTTCTGTTGATACAAAGAACAAAGCTGGATTCTGTTCTAATGTAAGGCTCAGGTATTGCTGCTGAAGGATGGGTGATGGAAGGATTTTAGGTCAAAAATCAAACTGTCTATCCAGACAGTTTTGTAATTTTAACTTCTTCTACTGAGCTGTCAAGCACTAAAAGGACTTTTCTGGATAACGATAATCATTCTTGTGTATATCTAAGACTTCCTTCTTTCCATGTTTTAAACTGTTCAGTGGCTTTAAACTCAGAGAGGGCAGGTTTAGATTAGATGTTAGGAAGAAATTCTTTGCTGTGAGGGTGGGGAGGCCCTGGCACAGGTTACCCAGAGAAGCTGTGGCTGCCCCAGCACTGGAAGTGTTCAAGGCTGGGTTGGACAGAGCTTTAAGTAACCTGGGATAGTGGAAGGTGTCCCTGCCCATGGTGGGGGATTGGAACTAGATGAGCTTTAATGTCCTTTACAACACAAATGCTCTGATTCTCAGTACCAGGCAAAACTGCTACTCCAGTAAATATCTGCTTATTTTGAATTCTCCCTTCGGTGCTGGTGGTTTCTGGCACAAAAGTTCCTGAGTCCCATCTTTCCTTGTCAGTTCTCACATGCAGGGTAAAAGCTGCCACAGATTTCTTACCATGCTCCTATTCCCATTTCACAGCTGGAGAAGCTGAGCCATTATGGATTGTTTCTTTGCCAGTGGAGCTCCATAGAAATGTAAATTCCTTGCCTGAGACCTGGGAAAGAGTCAGGATTGGTGCCAGGTTTAAAACGCTGCTTGTTCTGTACTTCCGCACCGAATTCTCTTCAGACTGTGCTGCGACGAGAGATCCAAATACAAGATTTGGCTTGTTTAGCTTGTAATTTGTCTCCCCTTATTTGAATTTCTAGGCAGGTGGAACATGCTCCTGTTCAAAAAACACACTGTCATCTATTCAGGTTGGATGAAGCTCCAGGAAAATCCTGATCCTCATTTGTAACTGAAGGCAGATCTTCCCTACAGGGGGAGCTTGCTGTGATCTGAAGTTTCGCCCATGATATCACAACTTTATCAAGAGATGCTAAATAGCAACCTGTCTCTGAAAGCACAGAGCAGATTGCTCTGTCAGAGAGACAGATAACTTTTTGCCCTCTGAAAAAAAGTCTCGAGATATGAAGATGAAGCTCTAGGAGGGAGGGAAGTGGAGGGGGGGAAAGCTGCTCCGTACCTGTGCGCGCAAAACACACCTGGGGGAGAACTTACAGGTGGCTATCAGTTGTGTCAGAAAATGTGCTGTTGAGGTATTAAAAGATGAGTGGCCTCCTGGGTGCTGTTGGACTGAGACAAATGTCCCCAAGGGATTCAGGTCCAGTGCTGCGAGCTCAGTGCTGGAGACTTCCGTTAGCATATGCTGATTTTATGAGTGATGGTTTTGTGCCTGCAAAAAGGAATCTGTGCTCAAAGCCCTTGTACATACAAGGGCATTTTGCTCCTCTCAAGCTTCTTGGCAGACCCTTTTCTCTCCTGGGAATGATGAGAGCCCAGATATTTGTCCATGATGAGTGGGAACAACTTTAAATTTCATGTAGTGCTGAGAGATCTTGAAGTCTCTTTAAGAAGAAGGCTGAGATTTCCTCATGTAAGGAAAAACTCAATGTAATGTGCAAGACCAGTGTTTGAGGGAAGCAGCTACTATTTCTTTGCCTGACTGGTTTTAGGAACTGGCCATAAATTCATGTAGTGTGAGAAATTACAGAATTATAGAATAGTTTAGGTTGGAAAAGACCTTTAAGATTATCAGGTTGAACCATTCACCCAGCACTGCCGAACCTGCCAGTAAACCCTGTCCTCAGGTGCCAAATCTACACATCTTTTAAATCCCTACAGGATTTTAAATCCCTGGGCAGCCTGTGTCAGGGCTTGATAACCCTTTAGGGGAAGAAAAATTTCCTAATATCCAACCTAAAGCACCCCTGGTGCAACTTGAGGCCATTTCATCTTGTCCTATTGTTATTTGGGAGAAGAGACCAAGCCCCACCTCACTACAACCTCCTGGAAAACTGTCTGTGCTCCTGATCCCTTAATCAGTCATCCCAAGCCCTTGAAGTCTTTTGATGGTCCTCAGACTTTTTATTGCCACTTCATTGCTCCCTACCAGGAAAAAAAAAAAAATTGTTAATGGATAATAATCTGAGGGTTGTACAAAAGTAGGAAGTTTTCCCTTCACATCTTTAACCCAGACCCCAGGGAGGCAGCAGACTGCCCTAAGTGGGCCTGGTCTGCATATTCAGCCTTCTTCTCCCTTCAGAACAGTCTTTTCAGCTTCTCTGTCATCTGTGCCAACCAGGTTTCTGGTGGAACAAAGTACCTTCAGAGGACTTCAGTTTATCAGGGATTAAATTAATTTGATGGTTCAGACTCAGCCAAGAAATTGGCTGTACCTGATCATTGCAGCAGAAGGGGTTTTGCATCAAGTAACCCATGTGCTCTCCCCATTGCCTAAAACATACACAGCAACTACTCCTGGAGAGTCTCCCTCCCTGAGGGTTTCGGGGATTTGTGTCCTTCTCAACAAAACTCGGATGAGAGCAAAAGTGTCTCCCTGGTTTGGGTATTTTTAGCACGGGGTGGGGGCAGTGGGGAGTGATGTTGAAAGGGGGGTGGGAGACTAATAAAAAGGCAAAGTGAAGGATGTCTGGATCTGCAATGATTCAGCAGAATGTCATATTTAGTCTGATTTTGACAGTCCCTGTAAACACATCGCTGCAAATTTCAGCCCTTCAGCCTGATCAGATTAGCAGGTGCTGCCAGCAGCCAGGGCCCAAGAGTCATTCTGTGAGCATCAGCCCCTGTATTTGGCAGTATCCTTTAAAAGAGCCTCCAAAGATGAAATTTCTACAGCATTTCTGTTGTCACACAAGGCATTTCTCTCCCTCCTCTTTTTCCTTGTTACATACATCTGAAAAATATAAAGGGGGGAAAAATTAGGAGCAAGCTCCATGGCTTCTCTGCCTCTCTGATTTCATGCTTAAATATATGAGTCTCAGCATTGGGTTGCAAGGACTTTTGGGATTAGGTCCTTTCACCCTGAGTGTATCTGGAGGAAATAAAAGGAAATCCTGCACCTTTGCACATGTGTGCTGGTTGCTGAAGAGGGAGTCACCTCCTGCTGAAGTCTGACAGGGATAAGCCGTGTTCCCTGGGTTGTTTCCCATGGTGTTCTTTCCAATTTATACCACTGGGAAGGGTTAAGGAAGGTGACTTCAGGTGTTGCCATTAGAAAGTCAAATTGCAAAAATAAAGCATTAAAAATAAATGCAGCAGCAGAATTGCTGAGCCAGGGAATAAAGAGCTTTAAATGCAAACAGGGAACTGGCTGTGAATTCATCTACCAGTCACCTGTCTCCCTGTCTGAGGATTAAGGACTCTGTGTCTTTTGTATCTTCACATTCAACTCCAGGTGCTGCTGAATGTCACAACTTTTTACAGCTTGCCTGTTAAGATTTAGAGGAACTTCCTTCCTTTTATTTGGACAGCAGTAGGAAGATTATTACTTCTCATGAGTCACCTCATAGGAGAGACCCAAGGAGAGTCCCTCGTAAAACAGTGATTTTAAATATAGGTAGTCTTCCCCAAATACACCTCAGGACTTCAGTGGGTGAGTTAATTTGTTTTTTAGGGTAGATCCCCAGCTGTTGGAAATTGGTATAGACCCACTGCCTTCAGTGCTGCAAACGAACTCGTGTCTCGTTTTGAATGACTTTCAAACTCCTCCAAAGAAAGGCATGAGCAGCATTTCTGTCATGCACAGCCCTCCTCTCCCCTGGGTGTTTTTGCAGAAGCACAGGGTATTTTACAGCCACGCTCAAACAGATCCTGCCACACTAGGTCATCTTTCAACATTTTTTCTGCCCTTGTCCCTCCCTCAAGGTACTCTGTTATCTGAGGGTGCAGTGGTCCTTCCTTTTGTCCCAATTCTGTGTCTGTGACACGAGTACTTTACCCTGGACCTTTACTGGGAGGTGGGAGGCAGTCAAATGGATTTTTCTGTTTGTTGCTGCGGCTGGGAAGGTCTCATGGGATCACAATCCTTGCTGTGGGCAGAGGACAGCTCAGAAGGATTTGGGGTCTGGAAGCTGTGCATCGCAGGGGAGGTGTGGGCCACGCTGAGTGGGCAGATGAATATCTCCAGTATCACAGTAGCACCATCGCTGTACCTAGTTGGAAACAGTGACACATCATGCTTTTTTACAGCTCTGATGGTCCCAGGGCACCAGTGCATCCCCACAGGATGTGTGTAGTTATTTTACCATGGTGAACAGTCTTGGCTTCAAACCTACCTCAGCCTGAGCTTTCTTTTTTTTTCTCCCCCTGAAGCTGGTGTTGATTGATTTTCCAGCCCTCCGTGTGGGAGTAGTGAGGTTTGGGTTAAAGACTATTATATAAATATCTCTTGCTATTGTTTTTCCCACAATGCCTGTGGAGTTAGAGCATCTATTGTTGTGTGCCATCAAAAAGACTGCCACAATAGCTTTGGAAGAGCCGTGGGAAACCAGTGCTTTGTTTCCCAGGTGGATTTTCTCCATAGGTGGGTTGAGTCTGGTGGGTGGCTGAGCAGATGGCTTTGTTCTTCAGGCTCTCTGGTGCTTGGTGACCTTCAAACAAGGTGAGGCTGGACCTTGTCCTCTGAGATCTGGGGTCAGGAGAGCCACTGAAGTGCCACCTGCCTCCACCACATTGTCCCCGTCTGTGACAAAGGTGCTGGCACTCACTGTCCATGTTGCATTAGCACAGAGATATAAATTAGTCCTTCCCTTCTAAGTGAGTCTGGAGCTGGTGAGTGGTGCCAGACTGGCAACCTCATGTTATTTATTGCCAGTTCACTGTGCTCCCTGATCTCTTGTTTGCTGTTTTGGAAGACATCAGTGCTTTAGGAGCGGTTTTCCTTTGGCTGCTGGACTCTCTCTGCTGAAATCATGTGCCAAATGCAGGAGCCATTTTAATCTCCCCCTCTTTCACTCGCATCCATGAGTGTTGAACATCATTCATTGTCGTATTATTGAAAGTGCTGAGGACTTTCTGATGTTTGTAACAGCCTTTTCTTGTCTTGGCAAGCCTGGCTACAGAAATACAGTCTGGTTCTGCCCTGTGCATCGATCCTAGTGCTTGACTTCTACATCCTCTGTGTACCAAGACTGTGTTATTCATTATTCCATCCATTCCATCCAACTGTCCTCTCACTGCCCTGGGCATTGCACTCTGGGTAGAATCTGCCTTTACCATCCAGTTGGTGTATCCCACAGAGTCCATGCTGAGCTGCCCAAATTCTGTCTTCTTGAACCTGGCCACATTTTGGGATACTTTAAGACCTGGTTACAATTACCCATGTCCTCCCCAGAGTCTGGAGCCACCCTGATTCTCACTGGACAGCCAGTTCTGACTCAGCTCCGTGTTCCATTTTTTCCTGGCAGGTTTTTCCATCCTTCCATCTCAAGGCCTGTCTTGATTTTGACTCAGGGTAGTCAGGGCTCTGACTGTAACCTGTGTGTCCTTGGGTAGCTGTGCCTACTCCACTCATGTACCTCCAGATGAGACAGCAAAAGTTCTCCTGGGTTTGTTGGTTGTTCTGTATTAGATTTCTGCCCCAAGGGAGTGACCAAAGGTTACAGTTTTCTGCACCTGATAAGGCCTTTCATGCTAACGTGGAATTTGCAGGATTATCATGATGACAGATTGAGGGTTTTTTGTTTGTTTGGTTTGGTTTTGTGGGTTTTTTTTTTTTTTTGTTTTGTTTTTTTTTGGGTTTTTTTGTGATTTGTTTTTTAGGATTACTTTTTTTTTTCCCCTCTCTCCACCACTGATTTGCCTTCCTGGATCACTTATAAATACATTAAACAACGTGGCATCCAGCAAAATGCCTGGAGGAAGCTGGCTGTTAACCTTTTGTCATGAGGAAAACTGACCTACTCCTTCTTTTGGTTTTTTGTTGGGGTTTTTTTTGTTTGGGTTTTTTTTTTTTTTTCTTTCTTTCTTCCTTCTTTCTCCTGACCTGCTTTTGCATTTGACATTGCTTTGTACCTCACTCCACGGTAGTTACCTTCTGTAGTCACCTGAGGAGTGACAACATCACAGACCTTTATAATGTGAAAAAGAATTAAAGCAACTGGTTTGCAGCTTCTTTTTCATTTCCACTGAGTTATTGACTTGTTTAAAGAATTGCCAGGGCTAAGTGAGCTGTGGTTTTCCTTACAAGGGCCAGGCTATCACATCCTTGCATGTGCTTTGTTCTTTTGTTCTGTTTTAGCCATTTTACCATGATGTGTAAGGTTTTATTACTCTATTCATCATTCAAACAGCCAGGACTTTTTGTAAAGCTCAGTTGTTTGTAAGTGGCAATCTGCAATTGGGGCTGGTCTTAAAACAGAGTTTAAACAGAGTTTAGATGTTCCGGTGAGCAAGTCAGCGGGGGGAATAATGCAGGTCATAAGGACTTCTTGTCACCAAGAGGTTTCCAGGTGTTCCTGTCTGACTTTAAGGCCTCAAAATAATCTATGAAAACACACTAAGAGAAAGTTGTTCATCCAATCTGATTTTAAACGTTTGTTCTATCATGAGCTGACCCATGATCAGGTTCTTTCTCTTAATTTACTGTATAACTACTCTTGTTTATCTCAGAAGCTCAAACATACATCCACAATCACTGAAAGCTCTGCTTTGCTTCTTTACCAGACTGTTTGGGCAAAATACTGGTTTTGTGTGTGGGTTTTTTTTTCTCTTTGAGTGGCAGTGCTGCATCCCTGCTGCTCTCATCCCCAGCTCTTGGAGCACTTTCTTACTTTGTGTCTAAGTTGAGAAGATTTTTTGTCACCTGAAGCTTTTGTAATTTGGACTTTCATCTATAGAATCAGAAAAATCATAAAATCACAGAGTCACAGAGAGGTTTGGGTTGGAAAGGACCTTAAAGGTCATCTAGTTCCAACTCCCCTGCCCTTGGCAAGGATGCCACCCACTAGACCAGGTTACTCAGAGCCCCATCCAACCTGACCTTGAGCACTTCCAGGGATGGGGAATTCTTGGAAGTGTTCAAGGGAATAACAAATATTTATTTTTCGGAGACCAATCTTAACCTCTCTGTTTTCTGCTTGCTCTTAAAATTGTGGCATAACCAGATGGTTTTTAGGGTCACTTCCAACCCAAACCATTCTATCAGTCTGTGATTCCGATTCTGTTCTCTTGATAACCACAGACTGATGATCACATAAGTAAATGCATTTATAAGTCATCAGTCAGGATAATGAAATTAAAGAAAAACAATGTCCCGATTTTGATGCACTCTTTTAATTGAACAGATGAAAAGCCTTCCATTTAACCATGCCAGGGTTATCTAAGTAGTCTTCTGGCACGTTGCCCTTTCACCAACATGACTGTACGTTCCAGCAACGAAATAGGGGAAAAAAATCAATTGTACTGGAAAAACAAAAACCCAACCCACAATAATTGAATCTCATGATAATCACAGATCAGAACAAGAAAATTATTTTTTCAATTTGGGGAAACTAAGTGAAAATGTGAGTAACAGAATGGTTGGCCCACATCAGGATGAAATTCTTACCTTGATCTTTGTTGGAGAACGATACAACACGTCCTTTGATATGACCTTGCAAACCAGTGACAGGATCTCAAATCAGTCCAGAATTTCTGGTGCTGGCAAAACATTTTTTTTTAGTGAAGGGTCTAGAGGGGAAGCCATACAAGGAACAGCTGAGATCAAGTGGCTTGTTCAGCCTGGAGAAGAAGATACTGAGGGGAGACCTCACTGCAGGTACAACTTCCTTGGGAGGGGACGTGGAGGGGCAGGCTCTGAGCTCTGCTCTGTGGGGACCAGTGACAGGACCCCAGGGAATGGCCTGAAGTTGTGTCGGGGAGGTTTAGGTTGGCTATCAGGAAAAGGTTCTTGCTCCAGAGGGTGGTTGGGCACTGAACAGGCTCCCCAGGGCAGTGGGCACAGCACTGAGTCTGACAGCGCTCAAGGAGCATTTGGACAATGCCCTCATGGTGGGATTCTTGGGGTGTCCTGTGTGGGGCCAGGAGTTGGAGTTTGGTGGTCCTTGTGAGTGCCTTCCAATTGAGGATATTTTATGATTCTACAATTTTCCTACTGCGACTCTGACATCTAAAAGGCTTAGAACTTAAAGGATTTGCAGGGTTCACTTCAGCAAATAAAAGTTAATGTGTCCCCTTGCCCACCTGAAGAATGGATGTGTATCCAAAGTCTGGGAGACGCACAGGACAGACCTGTATATCTTTCCCAAGTACGGTGTCAAGGAGGGAAACTTCAGATGCACGTTCTGGTCCCACCTCCCCAGTGGACTGAGTTTTTATAATCTTTAAATCTTACAAAGGCTCGTGGTGGTGAACCTGCTCTGCTACTTAAAAGTGTCTTTGCTGGGACACTGAACAAACTGGAATCACCATTAAGGAAGGAGCAAACTCGGTCTGAGACAACGATAAAAAATTTCCTTTGATAGTCATGGGTGGACCAATGTGGGGGTTGGTCTCTTCTCCCAGGTAAGAAGCAGACAAGAAGAAATGGCCTCAAGCTGTGCCAGGGGAGGTTTAGATTGGATATTAGGAAAAAAAATCCTTCACAGATAGTGTTGTCAAGCACTGGAACAGGCTGTCCAGGGCAGTGGTTGAGTCACCATCCCTGCAGGGATTTAAAAGATGTGGAGATGTGGCACTTGGGGACATGGGTTAGTGCTGGGCTTGGCAGTGCTGGGTTAATGGTTGGACTCGATGCTCTTAGAGGTCTTTTCCGTCCTAAATGATCTTATGGTTTTATGAAATACAAGTGTTGGGGCAAAAAGGAAACTGTCTCAAGGTGGTCTAATATGCATGTCTTGGGTAAAATTTCTGTTCTGCTGTTGTTTGAGCTGGATTGTAGCCTATTTTGCTTTGATTTAGGTAATTCTGGGTGGTAGGAAGATCACAGCAAGCAAGAATGCAAAGTGCCTTCCCTGGGAGATGAACAATCCAATTTCTGCACAGCAAGGGAGCGGGGAAATTTAAACCCAGTGGCATTACTGGAGAACTTGTCGGGGAAAAAATGAAAAGTCTAATAGCCAACTGAAATGCAGCTACACTTCCCTGAAGTTTAACTCTTCCTTGCTAATGCAGCTTCACATTATGGGATTATAATGCCTCTGTGTTAAAGGGGAGAGGAAACCCTTGTTGGTTGCACTCATCTAACTCCCCTTTCTTTTGGAAATAAAGGAGGAGATGATGGTGGGGGTGAAGAAAAGGAAAAGAAGAGAATTAAGATTGGAAAGAAGCCTTGAAATTGGCAGCTGTCAGCAGCCCTCAGGACAAGTGATAAAATGCTGCATTAAAGCGGCTGCAGCGTGAAATGCCATTGACAGAATAACGAGGATGGGAAATCACTTTATAAATGTGCTTACCAGGATAAACAGATGTGACTGAGGGCAACTCCACTCTGTCGCTGAACACTTGAAAGGGCAAAATTTATGGCAATCTATTTCCTGTTAAAAAAAACAAAACAAAACAAACCAATGAAAAGACACAAAACTAAAACCCAGAGAGGCTTCAGACAGAGGTGAGGGTTCAGTGCACATGGAAGGGTGGGAAGCAGGGCAGAAAGACTCTCCTGTAATAAACCATTTGGAGAGGGCAGTAAATCGAAACGTGGCCGTGTGATGATGCTGAGTAAGGTGTGTGGGGGGAGGGCTGGTTCCTGATGGTTCCAAGGGCTGGTTCCACTTTGCAGAGGCAGGAGCCACTTCCAGGCACGGCTTGGGGGATTTCACAGGCAAAATAGGCCAAAAGGACATTATTTCAGTTTTCTGCTGAGCTGGGGGTGGCTGGGCAGCAGCTCCTCGTGAAGGTAGCCCAGACGTAAAGAATCCTTTAGGCCCTTTATGAGATAAAGGACTGTATAGGCCATGGGGTTGGCCATGGGTTGCACTCGTGAATAAAAGATTTCTGAGCTCTTTCATGGCCTCTGGCGCTTGGGAAGGATGAGATCATAGCATCATAGAATTGTTAAGGTCGAAAAAGACCTCTAAAGATCGTAAAATCCAACCGTCAACCAAGTGCCATCACCGTGTTCACCACTAAACCATGTCCCCAAGTGCCGTATCCATATGTTTTTTGAACCCTTCCAGGGATGGTGACTCCACCACTTCCCTGAGCTGTCTGTCCAACCAAAACAAAAGAAGGCAATTTATGTTTTGGGGGGGGGTTGATTATGGAAACTGGAAGTTTATTCTCTCTCTGTTCTAAATTGCCTCCTCATATTATCAACTAAAGAAATGCTGCAGTTGTGGGTGAGTGGCAGCAGTAACCCACCAGTCCTGCCCCAGGAGGTGAGCAGTGGTTGGTAAGGATAGTCAGAGAGGTCAGTCCATCAGTTCATGCCCAAGAGTCATCAAACAGTGAGAACTTCTTGTCACAAAACCAGTTTGAAGTGTTGGAACTACTTCAGTGACATTTCAAGGTTGTTCACCAAGGCCTGATATGAGTATGTTTATATTACTTAGTATTAATAAAGAGTCAAATATGTATGTGGCCTCAAGTTGCACCAGGGAAGGTTCAGGTTGGATATTAGGAAAAAAAATCTTCAGTGAAAGAGTGGTCAGCAAGTGGAACAGGCTCCCAGGGAAGTGGTAGAGTGACCATCCTGGGAAGTGTTCAAAAAATGAGTAGGTGTGGCACTTCATGGAGGGTTTAGTGGAAATGGTGGTGTTTGATCAAAAGGTTGGACTTGATGATCTTGGAGGTATTTTCCAGCCTTAATGATTCTATGATTTTATATCATACTCTATGACATATCATAATATGAGGTTTGATTCCTATAGTACCCAAAGTCCTCTGTGATGGAAGGTTATTTATTTCACCAATCTGCCTTGAATGGAAAAAGAAATAAATTAGCTGAAACCTTAACAGTAGGCTTTTGAAAGTACATGCAGTCTGAAAACACTCACCCAGTTCCTCCACTTCTCATCCCACACCGTTAAGTCCTTCCAGTTTTTCCAGTGCTTCCCTCCTTGAGGCAGAGGCACCTGTGTGTTGCTGGGAATGAGCTGAGCCGCCCCCCATTCGAGTCTAGACTCTCACCTGCCTCATTTGCAAATTGAACCGAAATTAAAACAGTCCATTGAAAGCTGATCTGAACTCGGGGAGCACACGCTGATCATGATTGAATATAAATGCTTAGAACTTTGTGACAAACTGGAGAGATGAATCCAAATTCCTCTAAATTAGCATCTCCTTGGGGAGGGGACCATGCAGGTGGGAGCCAAGGCGGGATAACGCTACTCTGCTGGGTGACTGGTGGGTTTAAAAGCACAGGAGCATCTGCTCTGCCACTGTGGTTGTGCTTGATGGTCTCTAAATGCAGCCTTTGGGACAGGGCCTGGCTTTGGTTTGCTGTTGCACACTGCTGTCAGCATTCCCTGCTGCAGATGCTGCTGAGGGGGAGATGCTGCTCTCTGGTTGTTATCTGTTACCATTTAATGACAGAAAGTGTCTTTGTTGCTATTGATAAGTTGGTTAAAGCTTATTGAGCTTTACCCTTTATTTTTGTGGGCAGCGATGTTTAGGAGAGCAGGGATTTGCTGAGTTTGTCTTAACAAGTGAAGGCTGAGGGAGAGGTGCATGATTTAATCAGTTTAGTGACTCCAGTCGATGGGAAGTTTGTGGCTGAGATAGTCTCTCTCTCTCTGATTTCAAGGGTTTGCATTGATTGCATTGAATATTAGACAAGCAGAGTTAAGAGCAATCTTTAAACATCACCAAATCCTTCTCTCGGCTCTAAGACAGGATCAACAACCCAAATCATTAACTTCTGATATAAATGTCTTCTGTTGCAGTTTCAGTCTATGAATTTCTGTCAGAGGGATGGTGAATATGGAGAACAGGTTATTCCCTTCCTATTTGCAACAGTTCCACTTATTAAAAAGGCATTATCGTGTGTGTCGTTGCCCCCACACACACCTTTTCTGCACTGAAAAACACATTACATTCTGTTTTTCTCATCAGCTTTTTTTTCTGACACCTTTGATCATTCGCATGGCTTTTCTCTGAACTGTCTCCAGGTGGTCCATCTGGGAATTATTGCTCAAAATTAGACACAAAAATTCATCTCACAAGTGTCCCCAGCATCCCTCAACACTTTTACTTGTTTGTTTTGTTTGCTTTTTGAGGATTTCTGCCCAGGAAGTTGCCTCCTATTCTTTCTGTCTGACTGTAGAACTTCGTATTTTCCTTATTTGACTTCACCCTTTTTTTTCTGACAGTGTTCCCCCAATTTAACAAGATAACTTTGAATTCTAATTTTATCTTCTGATGGGTTCAAAATATTTCTGAGCTTCACTGCAACTTCATATTTATTAATTGTCCTTTCTAAACCATTACTGAAAAATATTGGTTAGTCCTGGATCCAGGGAAAACACAAGGACTCAGGGAATCATAAAATCATGGAATGGTTTGGATTGGAAGGAATCTTCAAGGACCATCTCATTCCAACACTTCTGCCATGGGCAGGGACATCTATCACTACCCCAGGTTGTTCCAAGCCCTGTCCAACCTGGCCTTGAACACTTCCAGGGATGGGGCAGCCACAGTTTCTCTGGGCAGCCTGTGCCAGTCCCTCGCTTTTGAGAAATGCATAATTTGTGCTGCTCATTCTCCTGCATTGATTGCATTTGATTACTTTTCCCATTGTGTTCCCCAGGAATTTTCAGAGTTTATGGAGCTGTCTCTCCTATTTTTCTAAACTCCAAAGTTAGTGTTTATGAGTCCCAGACAGCTTGAAAATATCTAAACCTTCATCTAAATTCCTCAAGCCCCTTCTTGGACCTCCATTGGCTCTGAAGGGAGCAAATTGCTGAGCAGTAAAAGTAGGTGTAGCAGACATCAACATATAATTCACCTACTCTGCACTATAAATAACAACTCCTTCTTTAGAGATTAAAAAGACCCAGACTTTGTTCTCTCAGAGCATCTTCTCCCCGTGCCAATGACACATAAGCAAAAGTGATGAAGTAAAATGAATGATCAATTGTTTTAACGATATTCCTTTGATCAGAGAGTGAGTTGCTTGTTCTTCACAACTGGTGAAGGAGCCACCTAGGGAAGCTGTGCTGCTGGACCTGCTGGGTAGTTTTAACCAAAAATTGGAGATTTTCAACTGGATAGTAAGTACAGACAGTTGGACAGTAAAGTGAACTGTCATCTGGACTTTAGTGTCTCCCTTAGACATTGGCACCTTTTATGTGATAGGAAGGTGTGTGAGGAATGAGGGCATTTTGGCCTGCTTTTCCTATTAGAAACTTGGAGGTGATCCAGAAGGGAATAAATGAGGAAGAAGTATTAAGTATAATTTATGAAGAGAGATTACAGGAATTTACCAATTGCAGGCTCAGAAAGTGCAGCAGTGATTAGTTGAGCCATGATGACTGTATAGAAATGCTTGATGTGTAATATCATTGAAAACAAAAAGGGGAGAATAATTTAAAATATTAAGGGTGAAGGTAGTAACAAATTACCAAGTAGAAACTAAGGACAGAGAAATAAATTAAACATTAAGACAAAAAATCCTTGAAGAATGAGATTAATCATTTTGGATATAATGGGTATTTTTAAAATAGAAGGTCTCTCGTGTACAGAATGGAGAACAAAACCATGTGATGGTGTTTTGGAGAGTCAGCTTGCAGGAAGGAGGTGATAACCATGAACCTTTCCTTTCTAAGCCTTTTAGCTGCAGTTGTAATTAATTGGCCCTCAGCATTTGTGCCTTTTGGGTAAACTCCATATTGACTGAAAATATGTAAGAAAAATGTCAACAGCATATTCTGCATCCCACAGAGCCAAAACCTGGAAGAGTCTACAAAGACCATGGCATATAGTTTTGAAATGGGGCAGAGAGGGTTTTTGACTTGTATGGAGCAAGTATCTTCTCCTTGCCCAGTTTGTACCCTTGAGGAGGCCATGAACCTTTGGTAGACCTTGGATATGTAGTTCCTCATGGAGCTGGTGATATCCGGAGTTCCCGATGACCTGAACAGCCACAGCTCATGTTTTGGCTGTGCCACTTCAGTCTCCTGAGGAAAGAGGACAAGATCTCTGCTCTTGTGAGGTGCCACCTGGAGCATCCAGCTCTGTCTCCCCAAGACAAAAGAGACCTTGACCTGTAGAAATGAGTCCAGAGGAGGCCACCAAGTTGATCAGAGGGCTGGAGCACCTCTGCTATGGAGACAGACTGAGAGAGTTGGGACTATTCAGCCTGGAAAAGAAAAGGCTTCAGGGTGAATTTATAGTGCCTTCCAGTACCTAAAAGAGAGCTGGAGAGGGACTTAGGACAAGGGCACAGAGTGACAGGACAAGGGGGAATGGCCTTAAGCTGGAGGAGGGTCGCTTTAATTTAGATATTAGGAGGCAAACCTTACTGTAAGGATGGTGAGGCACTGGAACAGGTTGTCCAGAGAAGTTGTGGGTGCTTCGTCCCTGGAGGTGTTCAAGAGGAGGCTGGACTGGGCTCTGATTAATCTGGTCTAATGGAGGGTGTTCCTGCCCATGGCAAGAGATTGGAACTAGATGGTCATTTAAGGTCCCTCCCAACCCAAACCGTTCTGTGATTTTATGATTCCAACCTTCAGTGACCTTTTAAAGAGGCTTCAAGTTCCTCTCTGCATCTAATCTGTGGACTCCACTTGTAGTTAAGGACTGACTTCTCTCCAAACTCTGGACAGGACACAGTAGTTTCAGCTATTTCCAAACAGAGAATTGGCAGCACAGCCGAGAATAGTGAAAAGATGCTGCATATTCCCCTTGTCCCTTTGTCTTTCTCCTTTCAGTTGGAGTTAGATGTTCTTTTTTAATTTGTCAAGAATAAATAGTGCACCTAAATGAATCACTCAGCTGATAGCTGCAGATCAGACTCTGCAATCAGTATTTTATTTAAGTAAAATAATTGAGTGGCAATGGATAATACATGACAGCTTAAGATTGCTCTAATTGCTTGGTTTCCCAGAACACTCCTAAAAAAGAAAATTAATTCCTCCATTGTATTTTTTTTCTGGCTGCATGACCCTCATGGAAATAAATCCAGAGTGAAGAATTAATAGTGCTGCAAACAAAGTGTGGAAAGTGTTGAAGTTTTTGTCATAATCTTTGCCCGGTTTCTATTTTGGAAGATAACACACCACCTGCAATAAACTGCCTTTCCTGGGGCTGGTATCAGTCAGGGTGATAGATTACAACTACTTCCCTCACTTCTCCTGTTAGTTCATACATTGCAGCCTGGGGCAGGGAGCAGGAGATGCTAAAGGAAAAGTCAGGGTGTAAGGTACTGAGTTTGGAGTTTGCTTATGGATTTCCATATCTTTGCTGGTTTGGTACTCAGGAGACCTTTTTCTCCTGAGCATCTACAAAAAAATAGTGTAAATATTAAATGCACTTTATTTTCTTATTTCAAAAAGACTGAGTGTCCCCAACAAACATTTCTATTGCATATAAAAAAATAATAACTTTTTTTTTCATAGTTTGCTGTAAGAACTTGTATATCTTAGTTTTTGCTGCTGTAGAGACCAATGGCTCATTGGGGCTGTCGGAGAGGAAAATTAATGTGCAATACAGACCAACAGTTCCTGTTGCATAGGTACTACCACATGAAACACTCCATGACAATTGCATCTGATCAGAGGGTTTCTTGCAAAAGAATTGAGGGACCTGTTGCTCATAAAAGTTTTATCTTGGACAAGACTCTGGATTATTGTGGGTGGACAGTTCTCTGCTTGCTGTGGCTTTTATTTTTAGCTTTCGTGTTTCATTTAATTTTTGCTTTCAGGGTGTCAGGCCAACAAGTTTCACAAACCCTGAGCTACAACCTATGTTATAAATACAAATGGATATTCTCTGATGGGGAATCTTCATCTTCACCGAGTATTTTTATTTCTGGTCCACAAAGGCCACAATGTCAGGCATTTCCTTATCTCTGTATTTATTCACTTTTGGCTTTTCATGCAATTATTTCTGTGCCATTTGATTACCCTGTAAACATAAGTGAGTTAACTGAGAATGGACTCCTTAATTCAACTTCAGAAAGCTGGGGTAGGTGAGTTGGCAAAAAAAAATCCCACAAAAGTCTTTCCAGCATATCAGAAAACAGAAGCAATATTTCTGGTCTGTGAGTCTCTTTCATATCCAGCCCAAGGGTTTGTTGGAAACACAAGGATATTAATCTTTCTTTAGTGGTAAAGTAGAAACTTGGTTGTAGGAGAGCAAAAGGTTGGATTTGTAGTGTGAGTTCAGATACTTTCTTTTGCAACCTTGAAAAAATAAATCATAGAATCACAGGATGGTTTGGGTTGGAAGGAACCTTAAAGATCGCCTGGTTCCAAAATCCCTGCCATGGATCAGGTTGCTCAGGGTTATTTCTTACAAATATGAATTATAACATCCCAGAGGCTGTGTTAGCAAAGTACAGGAACATCAGACACTGAGTGAAGAGAAGTAAAATTGAGGCATGTCCCATTTTGGAAAGTGGAGCTGATGTTCACTGGGGTGAGTAATGAAATCACTTCCCTCTTCATTTACTTAGATTAAATGTTAGGAATAATGCACTTAGTGTTGTGGATGATCCACTTAGTTTGTGGATCTCCATCTTTCACTCCTTGTGGACTTTACGAGTGTCTGGTGGAAGAGGAGAGAGGTAGGGATGAAGGAAGGGCAGCTCTCCTCCCTCATGGATGATTTCTGAAACATATCTCTGTCTGCTCTGCCCCTTGGCTTTGCAGCACAATTCCTTTGTTCCTCCTACCCCTCTGACTCTTTGCTTCACTCGTGTGAAACCCCACCTGCAGTGCTGCTTCCAGCTCTGGGGTCCTCAGCACAGGAAGAACATAAAAACATTTAGGGGAGGATAACAAAGATGACTAGAAGGGTGGAGCACCTCTCCTGTGAGGAAAGACTGAGAGAACTGGGATTGTTCAGCCTGGAGAAGAGAGGCCTCTGGAGTGACCTTATTGCAAATTTTCAGTACCTGATGGAGGTTGCAAGAAAGATGGAGAGGGATTTTTTTACATGGACATGAAGTGACAGGACTCAGTGAATATGCTTCAAATTGAAAGAGAGTAGGTTTAGATGGGATATTGGGAAGAAATTCTTCCCTGTGACGGTGGGGAGGCCCTGGCACAGGTTGCCCAGAGAAGCTGTGGCTGCCCCTGGATCCCTGGAAGTGTCCAAGGATGGGTTGGACGGGGCTTGGAGCAACCTGGGCTAGTGGAAGATGTCCCTGCCCATGGCAGAGAGGTTGGAACCAGATGATCTTGAGGGTTCTTTCCATCCCAAACCATTCTTATGACTGCATGATACAATTATTGCCTCTCAGATTTCTCAGAGCCATTCCTGCTCTTGCTGTTCCTGTTATCAAACTCTCGCAGCATTAACTTGGAGGCAAAATGCAATCAATGCATCTTTTTTTCTTTTTAAAGCTAATCAAGGCAAACAAATCTTTATTTCATTTTAATTTTTGTTTCCTTGCCTGTTATCGGAACATATCAGTGTTTGTGCTTATCTTACACCAGAGTGTTTAGCCAGGAGAAAGAAGCCTGAGATTTAAGGTCTGTTTTCTGCTGCTGTAGACAGAAATAGGCTGTGTTTATATCTCTGCAATCTGCTAAGCCTCAAATGCTCATTTAACACCTGGTGTACGTTGAGGGCAAGTGAGATCTTGAAATTATTATTAATACATCTATAGATACAGTTGCTGCTTATACAGTTGGGTGTGTTTGTGATACACTGGGATACATGGATATATGTGCCTATGTAAATACTCACACGTACATACATATGTACCTTTTTACAAACTGCTAAATGTAAATGAAATTTTGGGTGTTATTTATTTTGAAGATCAAAGTTGGAACGTTTTATGTGATCTTTGATACTTCTATCACATTTCCTGAATGTAAAGTGAGGATACCTACTTAAAACCAGAACTGTTGGTGACTTTCATTGTTAACATATCTCCTATTTCCAGATCCAAAGGGTTTTAAAAAAGGGCAAGCTACCTCTTCCTATCATTTATATTATTATATTTCCCTTAGACCACAACCCAGTTCTGACCTTCAGCGCAGGCTTGGGAGTGATAACACTCACCTGAAAGAAAATATCTGCCTTGAACAGTCTTCAATCCCTATGAAATCGAACTGAGGGATGTGGAGCACGTGGGAGACAGGGCCAGCAATGCCAATCTGATCCAGGTGTGAAGCTTCAGGGAATAATTGTAGTTCAAAAGGTGGCTAAACGGCACTAACACAGCTCACAGTAAGGTGCCCCCCCTGCCTCACACACATTTTGGGAATGTTTGGATGGCTGCAGTTGGGAAGACACACACTGGGGGTGGCAGAGAAGGTGGGTTGGAAGGTGGTAGAGAAGGTGAATCTCATGTCTTTCAGGTAAGATCATTAAAACAAATAGTAACTACAGCAGGTGGGTGCCAGACAGGGGCTGTGACCGTGTGGAGAACCTGAGCTGGAGCAGGCTCCTGGCAGGACCTGTGACCCCATGGAGAAAGGAGCCCACAATGGAGCAGGTTTACTTTCAGGACTTCTGAGCCCGTGGGGGACCCAGGCTGGAGCAGCCTGTTCCTGAAGGAATGCACCCTGTGGAAGGGACCCCCGCTGGACCAGTTCAGGAAGAACTGCAGCCCATGGGAAGAACCCAGGTTAGAGAAGTTTGAGGAGAACTGTCTGCCGTGAGAGGGACCCCACAATGGAGCTGGGGAAGAGTGTGAGGAGTCCAAGCCCTGAGGAGGAGGGAGCAGCACACACAACATGTGATGAACTGGCTGCAACCCCCATTCCCTGTCCCCCCTGCACCAGTCTGGGGGAGGAAACCAGGGGTAAATTCAAATCCTTGAAGAAGGGAGGAATGGATGAAAGGTGTTTTTAAGATTTTGATATATTTCTTATTACCCTGCTCTTATTTGCCTGGTAATAAATTAAACTAATTTCCCCTAGTGCAATCTGTTCTGCCGTGATGGTAATTGGTGAGTGATCTCTCCCTTCCCTATCTTGACCCACAAATCTTTTATTACATTTTCTTTCCCCTCCATGTCCAGCTGAGGGAGGAGCATCTTTGGTGGGCATCTGACGTCCAGCCAAGGTCAACCCAGCAGAGGCAGAATGAATATTACTGCCTGGCTGCTTGCAGGATCTTTCTTTATTCATCCTACCCTCTGCAGTGGCCTCAGCTCTCTCTGATGAGTTCGGGGCATCTCACCTGCCACAGTCTCTCCATTTGGCTTTTGGGAGACAGGAACACCCTTCATGAGCTGGTGTCTCCAGGTAGATACTGGACTGGCATTCCAAAGCTTGGCACAACTATTTTAATTATTCAGAGCAGTGCTGCGCTCTCTGAGATGACACAGACCTCTAAGACCGCGAAAGAGAGAGGAGGCTCACACAGGCCAGCAAGAGGGAGAGAGAAACTCCACACACTGGCTGTTGTTGAGTCCCAGAGGAGACCTAACTCAGTCTGTAATTGCTGTTCTGGATAGCTTCTGCCCTCAGAACAATTTTCTGCTGGTCTGTTGTTGCTTAGGCTGAATCAGGTTGATTTATAGAATGTCATTTTTTTCTCCCCAGCCATAGACAAGAGAAAAATATTTGTTGAAAGGCTGTTGCAGCAAGATTTAGTTTCTGCCCATCTCGCATCAGAAGCTTGCTCAGGTTTTATATTATTTTTTTTTTCCTTTTCCCTTCTCTCAGAAAAGAACAAGGACAGAAAAACACCGTGCTTTGATTAGTCTTTCCATGTCCACACATGCTGGACCACAGGGTAGGAGACACCCCAAGGGGGTTGCAGGTGGGACAACACACAAGGAACGTTTCAGCATCTCTTTGGTAAAACATGACAGACGCTACAAAGGGTTGTTGGTTTGCTCTTCTTGTTGTTTTTCCCACATGCACACACACCTCCCCCCAAAAATAACAAGCACCAGGGTTTTGTTTTGCTTTATTTTGTTTTGAAGTGCTCCCTTATAGAGAAATACACACATGGATGTTATATTACATCTCTCAGAATCTCCACCAGGTTGATTTTACAGCTCTCCTGGCTGCTTGTTGAAGAGCAGAAGATGGGGCAGAACAAAACCTCATTGTAGAATTCAGCATCTCCTGAATATCGAGTCAGCAATTAATTTAAATGCTAATTTACAGTCCTTTTAAAAAAAAAGGATGGCTGGTTTGTGAGTAAACACAAAAGCACCCGTGCTAGATAGGATAGAGCACTGATACTTTTGATCCCATTTTTATACAAACCTAAGGCAAACATTCCTAGAAATAAATGTGACTCTTCCCTTGAGGACCTGAGCTGACACTGATAAAGGAGTCTGGGATGTGGCTACATGTGAGAGAGGAATTATTGACAACACAGGCTTGTTCTGTGTCCTTTTTGAGGAGAACAAGTTCCTCTCTCTGGTTTATTTAATACCATTCCCATGGCTGGAATACAGAAGTGTCCTTAGGACATCATTAAGGTCAAGGTTATGTTAGAAGTTTTCAGTGTGAATAAATCTTCACCCCACAAAGCAGGAGAGTGGAAGAAAGAGGAGGTTTACTTATTTGCTGTCTTGACAAATGCTCCAGTAATGCTCATTCCATGGGGAAATGGGCTGCTGGGATTTATTATAAGGTTGTTCCTGCATTGGTGACAATTTCTGGGTTTTATAACCCAACTTGCTCACAGATTATTTTCAAAAATATAAAAATTGTGGTCTTGTTAAAGTAAAAAATGGGAAATTGAAATTCTAGCTTGTCTGCAAAATCATATTTCCAACGCTTTCTCTGCCCAAGTTGGAAATTCAGATTTTGCAGTGACATTATTCACTTACTGAGTCAGGTTAAATGACTCAAAGAGTCCTGCCATTTTAACAGTATTTTCTCTTAAGAAGTTTCTAAACTAACTTTGCCTAGTGAGAGTTGATCCCCCGGATCTTTAGGTCCCTTAACTTTTTCATTTCTCTGGTTTTCTCACCTGGCACTTCTCTGCTTTTTTTTGGTCATCTTCAGCTACTGCCAGTTTGTTTTACTGTTGACTAGTTTAATTCTTTTTGTTCCAGCATGGCTGACATTAAATCCTGTCTAATCTGAATAATAGATTTCTCCTTCTGGGGGAAAAAAAAAATCATTAAAAAAAGAAGAAAAAAATGAAGTAAAAAAAAAGAAAATAAAAGAGGACTTAGATGAAAGAATTTAAATCTGTCTCCCTCTTGCTGCAGAATGTAGTGAATGACTTGATGCCAGGTTGATGTTAATTAAAACCCAAGAAGCCCCAACCTGCCTGGTGAGCTGGCAGCATTTTTGGGATGGTCCTGGCTGTTGTACTCCTGGTTTCCGTGGAGTCAAAGAGATTTATGAGGAGCTGCATTTCACTGTGAATTCTGCAGAGTGTGTGCAAACATGGGGAACCAAAGGGAATCTGATTTTGCTAAACAAACTCTGATGCCTGGCAAGTTCAGAGCTGCTTGGGGATGGAGCCAACCTGGCACGAAGGAACGGGACTGTAGCTCCAAGGGATATTCTGTTCTGGAAGGTCTTTATGTCTGGGTATTTTTCTTTCTTCTATTTCTCCTTTTGTTTTGCTTACACATATCAGGGACTCTGAAACTTCACGCTGCCAGGTTAAATTATTCAGCAGATTCTTTGCTTCAGGTCAGGTTGCTTTGTGCTCTGTGCTTTATAAGTCACTCCTGTTTGGTTTTCCTGAAGTACTGGAGTCCCAGGTTTTCCTTCCTAAGCACTCAGTGCTGGCTCTAACTAATGTATATTTGCTAAACAATGATTTTAAGTGTTGTTGCAATGTTATGAGAAGGGTCTGTACTCAGCAGCAACAAATGGCTGGTTCATTCCAAGCACCTGAATATAAATGGCAAAGCTGAACCAGCACTGAATTTCCTTTCTCATTCTTCCCTTCTTCCCATAATATCTGGGGATCAGAACACAGACAGCCCAACTCCTCGTGGTTAAATTAGCTTAGAGAAGAACCTTATAAGAAATCAGTGTATCATCTGACCTGTCTTAGACTGAATTGCCCTCTTGTTTTATTCCAGTGGAAACACTTGGGGTTGGTTGGGGGGTGTATATAATTCCATATATTTTGCAATAAACTCTATATAACCGAATTAATGTGCAAAAACATGTTCAAGAGTTTTAAACCACATTCACTCAAAATGCTGGAAAAAAAGCAGAATGAAATAAAACAGGCTGAAGTGTGAATTGTGTTTATATTGCAAGGAACAGAAACCAAAAACTGATGTCAGTGGCAATTTAACCAAGAGAGACAAATGAGCATTCTGGGCTTTTTTAGTATTGTTATTTGTTTGTTTAATTTTTCCTTAATCATCTTTTGCTAAGTGGTTAAATGAGAGCAGAACAACACATTAAAGTTAATTCTCAAGTCTTCACATTTTGCTAAACTTTAGGTTTCTCCTTTGAAACATTTTTGCAAAAAGCTCAGAAAACTTCCCGACCCCAAAAGAATCACAGCTCATTTCTCCTCGTTTCCTGGCAATGATTTACTACCACAGTGCTCAAGTACAATCTCAAGTTACTTAAACTTCATTGTTTTTCGAAATATTCTGCAGTATTTACAAGTTAGGAAGGACACCATCCATAATTAAAGCTTCATTGTGCTTGACAAGTGAAGGAATGAAGTGGATTTTGTGGTGCATTACTCAGTCTTTGGTTGTTTGTTGGGCTTTTTTTTTTTTTTTTGCTTTCTTATGATTTCCCAGATTTTTAAACCTTTTGTTTTTCTATATCTTCAGTTATTCAACAGTTTGTTATAATTTAGAATTCAAAGTGGGGCTCCCAAGCTTCATTGCAAAATGATGCAATTCTGTGATTAAATGTTATGCTGGTTATATTCTCACAGCAAACTTCAGTAGGAGGACATGGATTCATTTGGCACCATTTTCTAAATGTGCCAGTAGGGAAAATGAGTTCTTTGGAAGTGGAGTGGAAGCAGCCAGACCCTTTGGCATGATCATGGAATCACAGAACGGGTGAGGTTGGAAGGGGCCACAGCGGGTCATCTGGTCCAACCTCCTTGCTTGAGAAAGGAGCACTTGGCACAGGATGGTGTCCAGGTGGTTCTCGAATATCCCCAATGAAGGAGACTCCACACCTTCTCTGGGCAACCTGCACAGCAAAGAAGTTCTTCTCATGTTCAGGTGGAACTTCCTGGGCATCAGTTCCTGCCTGTTCCTCCTGTCCCGTTGCTGGGCCCCCCCAAGCAGAGCCTGGTCCATCCTCTGCCCCTCCCTGCAGACACTACAGACATGGGTGAGGTCCCCTCTCAGCATCTCCTCTGGAGTCTGAGCAGCCCCAGCTCCCTCCGCCTTTCCTTATGAGAGAGATGCTCCATCCCTTCAGCATCTTTGTAGCCTCCACTGGACCTGCTCCAGGAGCTCCATCTCTCTCTTGTCCTGAGGAGCCCAGCACTGGACACAGCTCTCCAGATGTGCCTCACCAGGGCTGAGTGGAGGGGCAGAATCACCTCCCTGACCTGCTGGCAATGCTCTTCCGAATGCATCCCAGGATACCATTGGCTTTCTTGTCCCTCAGGACACACTGCTGATGGTGAGCAGATTTTTGTCCACCCGAAGCCCCAGGTCCTTCTCCATGGAGCTGCTCTCCAACATCTCCAATCAGGTAGACTTGAGTTGCAACAGGACCCAAGCAGATAAATGAATTACTGTGCAATTGGTGTCAGGAGGAGCAGATTCTTAGGAAAAGTCTTCAATGCATCAGAAAGCATCCAGTGCTGGATTGACCACTACAAGGGTCACATGGACACACTGCCAGACAGTCTGTGTAGTCTCCATCCTTGGAAACAACCAAAACCAAGTGAACATGGCCCTGAGCAACCTGCTTTAATTGTCTGCTCTGAGAAGGAGTGTTGGACTAAGTGATTTCCAGAGGTTCCTACCGATTTCAATGTTTCTGCAATTCTCTGATTTATACAGCTTAAAAAAAATACATCCTCTTTGAGTGTCTGTTTTTCTGCTCTGGTAATGTTGCCATGCTGGTAGTGCACTTAGCAGTGCCTTTATTATTGTGTCAATTATTGCTAAATTAATTCTTTTTATAAGAGACAGTGTCGTATGAAGGCAACATATGCTCACATTTGCTCTTTTATATGATGAGTGTTCAGAAATGAAGGAAACAAACTCATGGGCAATTTGCTGTGTTTTCACTGAGAAAATTTCAGTTCTGAATCCAGTTACTACTTTTTTTGTTGTAGGTTTTTTTTTTTTTTTTTTTGCTACTTGAAAACATATAAATTAATCTGTTCCCTCAAACAGCTCTCTTCTTATTGCCTTGCCAATGAGAAGATTTCAGACTCAGTGAGTTTTTGATGGTGTCTCCATCAGTTTATGAATAGCATCTTATCAGATGGATGCTGTGCTGAAACATGACCTTTTCCTGTGCAAGAATCCACGCTCTGGGATGAATGGCTCTTTTTCAGAAGGGGAAGCAGTTGCTGCTGTTGTTTTTATTGTTGTTTTTCCTTAGTCCTCCACAATTCTGAAAAGCAACCATAAAATCTGATCATTCTACTTGTTTCCTTCACAAAGCTGGGGTCAACTGGTTGACTTGGATCCAGCAAACCATGGCTCTAAGGGACTCTTTTATTTACCGTGGGAGCATTATAACTTTCTCTTTTACTTCCACACGGAGGAAGATTACTGGGTCTGTGTTTTCCTTTGCAGAGCTGGGCTGTGGAACGTGCCTTTTATGCTTGGATATTCTTCCCCATTCCTCGTTAATATTGGAACTTTCTGTCTTTGCAGAGTGACATGTTGGATGTGAACCAGATCATTAAAGACCTGGCCTGCATGGTGCACGAGCAAGGAGACGCAATAGGTAGGTGTCACATTTAAGTTATGGGCTTTATTACCCTCTTCCACCACTCCAGTGTGGTATTGTCCCTCAGCTCTTTGTTGATGTTGTGATTATTTTCCCTGGGTTTTGGGGCATTTTGTGTATCCAGAGATGTTTTGGTCTGACAAACTGCCCTGTGCAATAGGGTTCTTCTGTTAAGGATAATTTGCTGGTATATTTAGCATAAAATACAATTCACAGGGAGATGAATCCATTCCTTTTTGACTGTAAAAAGGAAGCTGAAGAATATATAACATTAACTGGAAAGGGATCCAATTCTTCCTTTCTACCTGGAACTGTAATTAAAAAGCAATAGCAGTAGCAATTATTGTTATGATTATTGATGATGGTAGAGAAAATTAAGCAGCTTTATTTTCCCAAACAGAATTTTCATTCCACATTGCAGGGTGTGTCTAATCAAATTTACAGAAACCTGACATCGTGATGTGCTCATATGCATAGTCTGAAGTTGCTGCCCATTAGTTGCCCCCCTCTTGTTGTTCAGCTAACAGTGACAAGGAGAAAATTGGGAAAACAGGTGAGAGGAACCCCTGGTATTATCTTTAAGAGCAGACCATCACTGGCAGCCACCAATTTTTGGGAAGAGAGAGATAAGACACAGTAGATCACCTCCCTCCGACCTTTGTCACGGCTCCCTTCTGATTAAGTTAACAATGATCAGACTTTTTCTGTGTTTCTTCTTTCATGTATGTGCTTCTGAAGCAACTGCCCCCTTCCAAATTTGAGAGCTAATAGTCCTAAAGGCTGGTTGAGGGACCTAAGCTCCAGAGCAGCAAGATTTGTGGGGATATTTCTAACCTGCAGCATTCAGATGGAGTTCTCACTGGTGCTCCTCTGAGCAGGATCAAGTCCTGAGATGGCCATAAAAGAAACTCTTCTCTGCTGTTTATTAATCACTCTGTATTTCTTTGCCAAGCTCATACCTTTGCAAGTCCCCATTAGCAGAAGATACTTCCTTTCACACTGAAATGAAGTAGTTACACCCCTCTAAGAAACTTCCTTTTCCCCTGAGGGCAGGGGAAAAATAATCAAAATTATATTTAAAACCTTTTTTTTTAATATTTTTTATTATTATTATTTTAATGCTACTTTGAAGGCTTATTTTTGTACATGGATAACTTTGGAGCCTGATTCATCTCTAAAAGCACATCAGATGCTGATGCCCTGAGGGACATGACAACATACATCAGCTAGCTTCAAGATCCTCATAACTCCTTTTCTTGAGGCAATATTTATTATTTTAAGATGTTACCCATGCATAGAAGCCACCCCAGTATTAACTTTCCTGTGAGAAGCTGTTAGACTAAGTAGGACATTTTGTCTTTGAGACAGCATAAGGTTTTTGTTGCTCTTTTCTTGTTGTTCTTCTCCTTGTTACACTGCAGAAGATTTTTAATAGTTCCTTTAGGACTATCTTTTAATCCTGACAGCCAGTCAGGGCATCTCCCCAACTGATTGCTGAAGGGTCCCACTGTTTATCTTTTGACATTCGTGTTACACAAAAGTGAGATTAAGGATCAGGAGGGAAAGGGAGTTGAAACCCCCACAGTCAAAATTCAGTGATGACAAGAGACGATTCTTTTGGCACTTGGTTCATTTTTTAATGCATCCCTCTTACATGCATGAAATGAAAGCCCGTTTTGTGCTTGTTTAGAAAACACAGGGAAGATGCATAACCAGGGAATATGGGAAATGCATCTCAGCAAAAGGCTCCCAGGGCTGTGGAGCAAACCCTTCCCGGGTTCGCCTGGGCAGGAGAGAGTTGTGGGAAGAGCTTGTCTGGTCTGTGCATGGCACAGGTAGAACAATCCATGCTTCTTGCAGAAACCTAAAAGGAGTTTTTCCAGCATATGGGCCAGTTCCTGAATGAACACATTGATAACACTCCCCTGGGGAGAGAGCAATTTCTGCCATGCAAGGAAGAAATAGAATGCAGACTTGGGGCAGCACATCTCTGTTATTTTATGTCTTCAGCAAATAAACTCTGGGCCTGTGTTCCTGGTCATGGCGTCTCTTTGCTACAAATATTTAGTTAAGCATTGCCATATCAGTGAGTCCAAGCCCCCAAAGCCAAAACAAGTCAATGGATTGGGTTACCTGTGAGAAAACAGAGTCCTTCCAACGCAGTCTGACAGGAGTTCCTGGCAAAGACATCCCCGTGCAGCTTCATCACATGGGGTGCTGGTGAGGGGAAAGGGTGCAAGGAGGAGGACACTAATGGGTGAAATCAATAATTGGCTGTGAATTGGTGTTGGTTACATGGGGTTTGGTTCCATTGGACCCCGTTTGGAGATTAGCAGCTGCCTGGGAGTGACGGGATCCACCTCATAAGGAGGACTTTAAACTAGTAATGATGGGGGAGGGACGGGTGACCAACAGACAGGACTGCTGGAAAAAGGACATGGGGTGGTGTGGCAGGAAGGGTTCACAAGGTCATCCAGATGGGGTTGTGGGCAGGGAAGTGCCTGCGAGGCACCACTATCACAGACAAATACCCCAAATCCTCTCCAGGAGCTGAACATGCTGTAGTTCACCTCTAAAGTGCCTGGATGCTCATTCACGGAGCATGGGGAATAAACTTGAGGAGTCAGAGATTTGCGAGAAGTCACACAGCTACAATTTTGTTGGAATCATGGAGGTGGAGTGGGTTGGCTCCCGGGATGAAGTGCAGAACTGGAGGGATACGGGCTCTTCAGGAAGGACAGGATAGGAAGGTGAAGAGGAGGAGTTGCCCTTTATGTGAGAGAGCAGCTGGAGTGCATGGGATGCTGCCTGGGAATGGATGAGGAGCTGATGGAGAGCCTATGGTCAGGATTAAAGAGAGGACAGGCAAAGTGGAAGAGGCCCTCTGCAGACCCCTAGGAACAGCCTCACATTTACAGAGTCTGGTCCTTGTGGGGGATTTCAACCACCCTGGTGTCTGTTGGAAGGACAACACAGCAGGGCATAAATATTGCAGGAGGTTCTGGAGTGCATTGGAGACAACTTTGGGTACCTGATATACAAATGTCTACAAATGTCAAGATTTCCAAATGGCCAGAAGAAGGCGTGTCCACTAAACTTTACTGTCATGGCAGCAGAAGGATTCTGCAGCCAAAACATCCAAGGATTAAGGGCTTGGCACTGTGAGAAGGAGATAATATTGGAGGGGATTGTTACAGCAACAATCACTACTTTCCATACTCATAGATGGCCACTCAACTGAACTGTAAGTTCATCAGAAGTCTGAAACGTTCCCAGCATTTTAATGCTGAACATGACTATTTTGCATGTGCAGGCTTTTACTTTCATTGTCCAGGCTGGGAGACGTAGACAAAGTTCCATGGAATCAGTTTTGTAACTGGTTTTAGGGAGAAGAGAATCCTTAAATCCCCAGTTCCTCTGAAGAAAGCCTCAACAACACAGCTGCCAATAGTTATATTGGTACCTGATGAAGTGCATATTTGTCCTTTTGTTGTAGGCTCCTGTTTGTCTTGTAACAGAGAATAAAGAGAACATGAATAACACAGTTATTGATTTATTTGTGCCCCTAGCAAAAGGAAATGCTGTTCTGTGTTTTAGAAGAGCTATTTTTCCATCCTACCTGTGTTTTAACCTTAATAGTTATTCCAGAATAACCAGCTAGACCTACATCCCCAATCTAAAGTGCTCTAATTCAACTTTCACCACTTATATCACTGTTTGCAGCTCCATCACGTTTCTCAAAGCCACAAGAAAAGACCCATACTGTGCTGAAAACTTTTTAAACTTTTAAAAGAGTCATGTTTCTTCCTCTTTTGGACAGTTTTGGAACCAAACTTTTGCTGGTGTATCTGTAACCTCCTCAACTCCTTACAATGGGAAGAGATCCCAAGATCACATACCAGGCCCTTATTTTAAGAGTACAACAGCAGAGACACAGGACAGATTTTACCCATCCTCTCCCTCTTTGTCCAGACCAAATGTAGACAAATCTATCTTTACACAGCCAATCCCACTGGCTGAAAGAATCATAGAACCATAGATTGGGTTGGAAAGGACCTTAAAGACCATCCAAACCCCCTGACATGGACAGAGACACCTTCCACTAGACCGGATTGCCTCAAGCCCTGTCCAACCTGACCTTGAACACTTCCAAGGATGGGGCAGCCACAGCTTCTCTGGGCAGTCTGTGCCAGGGCTTCACCACCCTCACAGTCAACAATTTTTCCTAATATCTAATCTGAACCTACTCTCTTTTAGTTTAAACCCATTACCCCTTGTCCTGTCACTCTAGGCCCTTGTAAAAAGTACCTCTCCATGTTTCTTGTAGCTCCCTTCAGGTACTTGAAGGGAACAATTAAGTCACCCCAAAGCCTTCTCTTCTCCAGGCTGAACAATCCCAATTCTCCCAGCCTTTCCTCATAGCAGGGATGCTCCATCCCTCTAATTAACCTTGGTGGCCTCCTCTGGACTTGCTGGACCAGACCAATATCCTGCTGTGTAAAGCTAAAGCCTTCCTCAGACTTTCTTTTTCTACCAATGCTTATCCAGACTTAGATCTTGGTGCTACCAAGCTTTCACTTCACTCTTGAAGTCTGGGCATTTTATTTCTGAAAATAACAGGGTGAAGAAACTTCTTAACGTGATCTAAAGTCAATGCTGCCTCACTTAAACATCTCCACGTGGCCTCTGTCAGGCAGGAGCCCACAGACCTGACAGGAGAGGTATAGACACGGCAGCTGGTACTTTCCTCCAGTCCCAGAGGAACTTCTGGATGGGGTCAATATATTCAGTCCTTGAGCAGTGCTGATATTCACTGATGGACCACATTGTCACTTGTTGCCCTAATGATGCCAATAATAATGATAAACTTCCTTCAGAGTAAAAGATATTTGCGTGAATGCAAATGGCTTGCTTATTTTAGAAGCTTTGGAATACAGAGAGGGTTTTTTGGTTTTGGGTTGGGTTTTTGTTTTTTTTTTTCCCTGTGAAATCAGGTCCAATTTGTTGCCTGTTTTATCCTTGTTGCCTTTCTGACCTGAAGGCTGGTTTAACATGTTGGACACCATCAGCAGGGCCCATCAGCACTTGTTCTCCTCTGCTCTGGCTGCCTGGATGGCACAGCCAAGAGTCTGTTGTCAGACACACAAACTGCAAACCAGGCTGGGAAATCACTCAGCTGGATCCTTAACTAAACCCTCCCGAGTTATGTGTCTCAGTTGGGATATTGCAGAAAATCAACACTTCCTGAGAACAGTCCCCAAATACCTGAATGGAACAGCTTTAATATCTACGTTCAGTGGAATGGGGTCTACAAAGTCTCTCATTTGGTGAAGTTCCCTGAGTGATCTCAGAGGAGGCTGTTATGGGAATGGCTGCATTTATGTTCTTATTTGTTCCTGATGAATTTGGAAATCTTGGCTCTCTTCCTTTCAGCCACTTGTGAAGACATGGAGTTCCGTATCAGTACAGAGCACAGCCCATGCAGGAAGGGTGCACTGGGGTATTTCTGAACCAGGGATGATCTATTCCACTTCCCAAGAAACTTCCAACTTCTTTGTTCACCTTCAGTGTATTCCCTGTCATCACTTAGTTGTTCTGCCTTCTAAAGCTAACAAAGCTTTATTGCAAACCACCTCAGCTGCTAAAATTGGACAGTATTACTACCCTTAACTGCCTTGTAGGAAACAATCTGAAGGTCATGGTCACTGGCACAGGTTGCCCAGAGAAGCTGTGGCTGCCCCATCCCTGGAAGTGTCCAAGGCCAGGTTGGATGGGGCTCTGAGCAACCTGGGATAGTGGAAGGTGTCCCTGCCATGGGAGGGGTTTGGAATGGGATGATCTTTAAAGTCCCTTCCAACCCAAGCCATCCTGTGATTCTCTGATTCTGTGGTGTTTTTTACACCACTGGCTTTGCTCTCCCTGTTTATCTGGACTCCCCAACTTTTCACATGTCTTTGGTTTTGGACAGTTCTGAATGGCCTGTAAGGGGGTCAGTTTTGTGTAAGGCACATCTGATGACCACTACTCTGACTGAGTAGCTGGAGCCAGGTTTGGACTGCTGTGATCTGTGATCGACTCATTTTACCCTAAATAACAGGCAACACACACACACACAAAAAATGAATGAGCTTTCGTGTTTCTCTCCTGTTCCTGCTCTCTGTGAGTGTGAGTTTCTGTGTCACCCCTTGTGTGAGGACTTTTACAGTTGGCAGTGCATTTGGTACATCAGCACGTGCTGCTTTATCAGGCGAAGAATAATGGGTGACTCTACACTTGCAAAATCACTTTTGCCTAAAGATTTGTCTGCTGTGTTTGTTTCTGTGTTTGACCCTCATAATGTGATTGGGCTGGGATAATTGCAGCTAATGAGCCAGCTAATTTTGTACAAGAAACAAGGCTCTTCCTTTTGCGAGGTTTATTGCCACCAGTAGTATTCTTCTCGCACCAATTTATCCAAAGAAATTTTGGGGAAGTTCAAACTGTCATGCTCACTGTTTCTAATAATGCTGCAATTGAGCAGGAAATGTCATAAATGCAGAAACTGCCCAGGTGGTTGGTTCACTTCTGCTGGGAGGTGAATACTCTGCCACAACCAGACTGTTTGGGAAGCAGGACTTGAGCAGGTTTAGTAAATCAAATGAGCCCTGGAAAGCAAAAGAGGTCAAGCAAGTTGGAAATATCAGTGACCTTTCTTTCTAGGTAAAAGAGATGATTTTTCCAAGACAGTAAGCAGAAGTAAAATGTATTTATTTCTATCAAATCTATTCCTGTGGCAAACTCAGATTGAGACTTCATCAGTTGACTGAGCAGTAGGACTTGATAACTTATGCACTCAGAGGTGTGATGGGAAGTGAGTTTTGTGTTAATTGCAGACAGAGTTGGACTTCTAAAAAGAACTGCATGCAAATGAAATTAAAGGGTTTGTCTAAACTGTGTCAATTCGTGAGCTGGATTTGGAAAAAAAAAATTGATCTTTACTTCCTTTTTATTTGTAAGTTTAAAGAAACATATTTTATTGCAGTTTGAAATAGGGTTTAATTTGGGTGTCTTACAGAATTAAAGAAAAAAATTTGTTGAGTGTAAATCACAAGGAAGAGGTTGCCTAGAGAGGTTGTGGAGTCTCCATCCCTGGAGGTGTTCAAGGCCAGGCTGGATGGGGCTTGGAGCAACCTGGTCTAGTGGAAAGTGTCCCTGCCCATGGCAGGGGGGTTGGAAGGAGATGATTTTTAAGGTCCTTTCCGTCCCAAACCATTCCATGATTCCATGATTCTATGAAAAGAAAGGGTATGTTACAGACAAGTATCTGGAATTTCCAAATCAAAGCTGTTTGAGCTCTTTTGCTCTGTACTTTCAGAGATTATTTTGGGGAAAAAATAAATCTGACACACCCATAAATTTCTTCACCAAAAAAAAAAAAAATCTCTTATCGAAATACCTTTTTTGAAGCAGAAATAGAAGGAAATGCAAAAAAATGAAAGAGAATTATGTCTGTTGCCATGATACGACATCCTCACATGTGCAAATTTTGTGGGTTTGAAACTAGAGCTCTGGATCAGCCAAAACCATATGAGAACTATAAACACCTTGGGTAGGTGTCTGTGGTTGTGCAGTGGTCAGTGAGGGCAGAGTCCCCAGGATAGTCTTCCCACCCCCTCAGGATACTCTTCTCCCGTGGTAAATATCAGGAATTTGAGGCCACTTGTCCCTCCCTGTAAGAAAGAACAGTAAATTGCTTTGCATCTGCTAAGCCTGTGGTATTTCTGCACGGTGCTGTTTAGCACAGAGCAGCTGATGTGAGGGGCCTCATTCTCTGACAGGACGTGCTATTTTCCAGCAGATCCACACAGGGCTCTGTTTGAATTTTAAATCCCCGGGAGACACGTCCTGGCAGACGTGGCAAACCCCTGGCAGGGCAGTGCCATTTTTCAGTGCATACATATGTAGCAGATACTTGACATTTCCAAGATGCGTCTCAAGGACAGTATAAATCATTCAGAAGAGAAAAAAGTGTTGTAAATTTATGCTGGTGTTCGGCCACTGCCTTGGAGCCACTTTTTATTCATGCAGGCCGGGGGCTTTGGGCTTTTGGCCGAAGAAAACCAACAGCAAGAGCTGGTTATGACATTTTAGGGTGGTTTAAACAGCCTTTCCAAGCCTGCTTGGGAAAATGATGGTGAGAGGTTGTTCAGTGCCTCAGTCCTTCCCTCCGAGGGTCGTGGTGTGTGGCTGGGTGGCAGAATTAGAGCTCTGCTGAAATCAAATGGGAACTTGGGTTCTGTCTGCCTTCTGTTGGAAGCAATAACCACAGCTCCTGATGACTCACAGAGCTGAAAATTGTATTTCATTGCACCAGTCTAAGCCAGTGTGACCCACTTAGCCTGAGTTTAACATAGGAGCACAATTATTTTATAAATCCTCTCGTGTGCAGAATTTCTAACTCGATGTTTACATTGAAGTCTGCAAATGACTAACCCTAAGCCATTTTTAACTTCACTCTGGAAGAATTGTTGTAGTTTTCCTTCCCCTTAACATCCAAAGTTCTGTCTGTGCTCAGCCTGAGGGTCTTTTGTTCGTGGAATGAAACTCACTTCAAACTTTCCAAGTACACGGCAATTCGAATGGGCAAAATTCATTTTCACACTGAAAGCAATTCCCCTTCAAACTTGGCTTTTAATTAGGAAAGAAACCTTTATGCATTACCAAAATACTGCTTTTTTTCCCCCCTCTTCTTTTTATTGTGCTTCTCAGTGTGTTATATTGATTATTTTTAGCCAGAAGTTGTAGCGATAAAAGAGGGTTAAGCTTATTAAAGTGCTAAAAATAAAAGCATACTATGAAACCTGAAGGGGCCCATTTTGGTTGCTGCCAAGTGGGAGCATTTCAAAACTCTCATTCACGAGCTCACTTGCCTGTCTTTCAAGTGGTTTTACTGAAGCTCTGCCTTGTGGAAACCAATCCACTGTTGCTGCTGTAAAGACTCAGGTGATGGGAGTGATTCCTTGATAAATCAGGGCAAAACCCCCACTCCAGGCAAGGTCACCCCAGTAATTTCGTGTATAAGACTCCAACTGTTGGATATTAGAAGGGTTGATCTAAGGAGACAGGTAAATAGCTGGGGGTTGAAAGATACTTCTTGGAGTCGTCATTATTTCTGTCTCTGTGTGACAGGAGTTTCATAAAATCATATCAAATTGCATCTAAAAGCTGGATGGCTCCGTTGCCTTCACTGCTCCAATTGCAAGACTGTGGCTTAGATGAAAAATTATAGATATTTTCCCAATTCCTTGGTGTATTTGTTTGCAACCACCATCTGCTTTGGTGCAGCCCTGTCCTTCAGTTTACTAAAATGGTGGTCACAACCCCTTAAGGTTTTTGCTTTCAAATTGTACCATAATTTTGTCATCACAGTCTGAGAACAGAAAATTGTCATGGGATTCAGTTTCCTTGTGAAATCCCAGACCCAGGGGTGGATTATCATATTTATTTGGGAACAAAGTCACTGTCCCTTCATACCAAAGCCAAAAAGAAAGGAAAAGGCAGATCCTTCCAACAGGTTTTTTCAGTCTACTGAGGGTCCTCCCACCCTTGCCTCTCCATCCCCAAGCAAAGTTCCTTGGAAAGAGCCTCAAAGTGGCCAAGGTGAAGCTGTGAAGCATCACCAGTTCAGCAAAAATTCACTGACATAGCTGTCAGTGCCACATTCATCATTGACTTATTAACATCACTGATTTACTGCTTATTTCTCTGTGATTTGGCCCAAATTCTCTTTCCCTCCCTTGCCTGCCTGTGTTAATCAGCAGATCTATCTCATTAAATTGCTTTACATATTTATGTCTCATTTTAATGGGATTTTGGAGCTGTTTTGGTGGGGGGGTTTGTTTGTTTTAATTTTCCCCCTGTGCCTCAGGATTACAACTTGCTTCAAAAATAGAATTTAAATGGGAGGTTTGCTTATTCCAAGGCTGGTATTCCCCCACTGGGAAGAACCACGTGAGCAGAGGCAGGGCCACCAGGGTCCAACCTCTCCCTGTAACATCCCATCAGCTCATAAACGACATGGAACACACGTCCATCCTACTTGGAAGAGCCTGCGCTGGGAAAACATCGATGATATTTGCAAAACACAGAGCACAGGATCTGATTATCCCATTCCAGGCAGCACTAAGAGGGCGTTCAGTGTTTAATTTTATCTAAGGAAGGCAAATCTCCTCAGGCCTCCCTGCAGGCAGCAGAAAGCGTTGGGTTCCTCTGGAGGACCTTTTAAGGAAGCTAAATTAAGCTACTTCTGTGATTTCCTCCTGCCCCAAGAGAAGCACAGGCAGATTACTCTTGTTTTAGAAGGATATATATCACAAGTTTCTCCTCTGTAGCTCCTCTATGCCAGAATGATTAATTTTCTGAGGCCAATCAGCTTTTAAGAGGCATTGAGCAGCGAAGGGTGTCTGCACTTACATCCTGGGAAATATTAGACACTTGCAAGTTCTGTTAATTTGTTCGGGCAGTTGTTAAGATGTTCAGCACATTTCCCACACCCCTTCAAAATTCCCCAAATCCATCCCTTCCAAAGCCCACCAAAAATGGTGTTAAAATATGTAGGAGCTTTCCTACATAAAGTTCTATTTTGTGGCCCTAAACCACGGTCAGACTTTGTGCTTTTGACATTAACAAGCGTTCCATCAGGATATATTCTCAATTTTGGATGGAGAGGGGCTTTTTACAAGAGCATGCAGTGATGGGACGGGTTGAAATCTGTCTGCCATATTTCAAAAAACACCCAGTTTTCCAGGCACACCTCTTTGTGGTAGTAGACCCTGGGGCAACTCCAAGCACAAGGACAGGTTGAGCAGAGAATGGATCAAGACTAGCCCTGGGGAGAAAGACTTGGAGGTGTTTGTGGACAAAAAGCTTCACATGACCCAGCAATGTGCTCTCACAGCCCAGAAACCCAGTTGTGTCCTGGGCTACAGCAGAGGCAGTGAGGCCCCACCTGCAGTGCTCCACACAGGAAAAACATGGACCTGTTGGAATGAGTCCAGGGGGGGCCACCAAGATGGTCACAGGGCTGGAGCACCTCTCCTGTGAAGACAGGCTGAGAGAGTTGGGGATGTTCAGCCTGGAGAAGAGAAGCTTCCAGTATATAAAGGGGACTTACAGGGAGGCTGGAGAGGGACTATTGCACGGTCAGGTAGTGGTAGGACAAGGGGAACGTCCTTAAGTCAAAGGAGGGTAGATGTACATTAGATATTAGGAAGAAATTCCTCCCTGTGAGGGTGGGGAGGCCCTGGCACAGGTTGCCCAGAGAAGCTGTGGCTGCCCCATCCCTGGAAGTGTCCAAGGCCAGGTTGGATGGGAATTGGAGCAACCTGGTCTCGTGCATGGCAGGGGGTTGGAACTTGATGATCTTTGAGGGCCCTTCCAACCCAACCCATTCCATGATTCCATGACCCTGTACCATTTGTGATTTTATTCATCATTTTAATAGTTCAGAACATCTTTCGTTTGGGGTTTTGGTTTGTTGGTTTGAGGGTTTGTTTTGGGTTGGGTTTTTTTGTTGTTGTTGTTTGGTTTGGTTTGGTTTGGTTTGGTTTGGTTTGGTTTGGTTTTGCTGGCACTGGAAAGAAAAATCAGACACTTTCCTAGAAATACCTTCAGCTCAGTGCAATACTGGAAGCTCTTCAAGGCTGTCACACTGGTGTGTGCATGTGTGTGGACGTAGCTCTTCCAAGGCTCTGTAGAAGAGGATTTTAATATCTTCATAGACAGAGGATGAGTTCCTTAGAGGCCTTTTGATCCCTTCCCACTGAATTCTGACTGTGAGGAAACCATTTGAGCAGAGGTCAGTGATGCCAACCAAAGACCATGTTGTTAAAGTCTTACTAGAAGTGTTTTTAGAAGCACTGGATATAGCAAATAAAATGATGTTAAATCAATCTATAAAAGGATATGACCACATAGATTTTTTTTCTTGTGCACTACAGTGTACATAATTTAAAATAGAAGGATCAAGAAACCATCTCTCCCAGGTGTTCTAAAAGACTTTTATCAGGTTTCTAAGTCTTAGGATTAAATTTGTTAATTCCATGTTTCTGTTGATTTGCTGGGGATTTGCTGCTTTTCTCCTTTTTTTTTTTCTTTATTTGTTTGAGGTTTTTTAATTTTATTTTGAGGTATCACAAATGCATAATTACATTAACAGACTTTAACACTGTTTGAGTCAAAATTGTCAAAACCTGAATAGAACCATTTTCCAGTTTATCTGCAAACCCTAGTTTCTTTGTCCATCACAAAAGTGGCCACATTAATTCATGTTCTTTCCATTAGAACCAAAGAATAAATTTCTTGAATCTTTTGTAGCTTGTGTCATGGTTAGTTCAGCTGCTAATACCATTAATTGAATAATTTTCATTAGTTTTATAAAGGATTAGAGTTTATTTTCAAATTTCTTCCTGTGGTTGAGGTCTTCCTGATCAAGTTCATGTACTTCATAGTGTATTTTCTGCTCAAAACCCCTTAGAAGCAGACCCAGGGCACACACTCTTCCACTGTGGCCAAAAATTATTGGCTGCACTTCTCTTAGGGGACAAGCTGGTCAAGATTTCCAAGATTTTTGCTGGAAATACAGGCCCTTTTTTGCAGGTTTTATACCACAGGTGTCTTGCTTTCTAAGCACAGTTGGGAGTCGAGGTTAGTTTGGTTTTGATGGCAGTGGGGAGCTGTGGGCTGCAATGTTTGATGATAATCATTCTTTTCCAGTCTCATTTTCATTCCTCGTGGTTCTTCCAGCTTCCCCAATGCCAGGCCCAGCAATGTAGGGTAAGATTTTTCTGCCATACTTTTAGGCAACATGTCTCAATCTGAGCCATCTATACAGACCTCCCTTGCAGCTTGGGAATGTGGCCCAGGAGTTTGGGTTGTGATTTCTTTAATCTGATCAACTGCTGTCGTTTGGGATGAATTGCACACCAGAGACTTGCTCTCTGTGGACTGGGATATTGCCCAAGGTGACTTGATCAAGTGCAGACACCTGGGGATGGTCAATAACCCACATGTGCCCAGAGAAATCTTACCCTGAGCTATAATAAAATAATTCCAGGTACAATCTGCCGTGTCCCTTCAGTAATTTAATCTAGTAGATTTATCAGGCTTGAGCTGCTTTCCTTTGAACGCCCTGTCGTTCTTCCCGTGGATTTCAGTGGGAATGGGATGAGAGGTAACCTCCATCCTGCCAGGGGACACATGGAGAACTGTCCTCCAGCCCGACTGATGGGTTGGGTGTTCACCAAAATGAGTGTTGTCTCTACTTCCCTGCAGTGCTGCGGTTCCCAAATGAGAGGCTGCTCCTCCCTTTATGCCCAGGAGTGAATTGCTGGATTGCTGTTGGTATAAAGTCTTTGTTTTAGATTTGCACCCTGTGATTATCTTCTGTTATCTTAATTTGCAGATAGTATTGAAGCCAACATTGAGACGGCGTCTTCTAACGTAGACTCAGCCAACGAGCAGTTGGCAAAAGCCAGTCAGCACCAAGTAAGTGGGCCTAAAAAAACCCCTGTGGATACTTTCAGTAATAATATTTAAAATAATATTTAATATATGTAATATTATATATATATATATATATATATATGTCAGTAATAATATTTAAAATAAAGAGAACGTTTGGCAGCTGTGAACCACGTGGCACATTGGCTGCGTCGGGTTTGTGCTACCTGGAAAGATGATAAAGCATATTCGAAGTAAGAGCTAAACTTTTTATATGTATATAAATATATATGATTAAATTACAGTAGCACAGACAATTTGACTTTAGAGTAGTCATTAGGAGATCTGCATATTAAACAGACATTTCCCAGCAGGAAAGTCAACAATTAGCTGCTGTTGTTCTTGGAAAGATGTCGTAAAAAGCATTTCAGTGTAGATGTGCTTCTGTTTGGAGTGTTTCCCTATAATCAGGCAACAGTCCTTTACAAAAACAACTGAGTTGTCAAACAACATGATGTGGTTGGAGAATAATGTCTGTGGGGATAGTGTTCAGCACTTTTTAAAGGCAATTTTAAGGGTTTTTTTGGTGAATTGTTTTTTTTTCTTCATTGGAGCAAGAATAAAACACACCCACAAACATTAATCTTTTTGAAAATGGCTTGACCAGAACGAATTCTTGGATGGTTATAGTTAGTGCTTTCTAGAGATAAAAGGGGGTGGGGGAGTGAACAAAGAAAAAATTGTTATTGCCTTGATTGGACTGATGGATCAAAAACTGTGAGTTTCCTTTTTTCCTCAGCCATCAACTGGTGATTTTCATGTATCTGGAGTCTTGTTTTGACAAAATATAACTGAGGTCCATAAGAGTACATAGTGATTCCTTCTTGGCCCTTGGACACCTTTCTGAAAGTCTGGGGCAAACCTCCAGACCAAAGGAGTGAGAGCCAAAGGCATTTTACTCTGATGTAAAGGAGTAACATGATTTTAAAATTATCTACAGCTCATTTTCTAGTGAAATGCATTTTGCAAATTGTGTGTGATAAGAGCAACTTTATAGAACTTTGATGTTGCACAAAATAAGTGTGGTCTTGAGCTCCATTTTGGTTTTAAATGTGTATATATATTCAAGATAATGTGTGTCACCCTGAATGTAATCCTGCATTTGCTTTGAAAATAACTTGTTATGTACCACATGAAATCTAAAATGAGACCAGAATGAATTTAATACTTGACCTGACTGTAGAGTTGATCGCAGAGCTGCAAATGACTTAATGATGACTTTGGCTGAGAAGGTCAAAGAGTAGTCAGGCAGAAAATGAAAGCAGCACAGTCTAAAGGAGCAGCTTTCTTCAGCCAGCAGGAGATGCTGAAATAGCCTGCCCAGTTAGGAGGCCCTTTATTCCTCAGATATGTTGATCAAAGTGAAGATAGAGCCAGTTTTAGTGAGTCAAACCCCTCTAAGGGGATAAATATGTACTGGCTGGTATGTGGGAAAAGAGTCTCTCTTGCCCTTGAAAGAAGCCCATACAGGCAAATATCACTAAGGAAAATTCAGCTGCTAAAGAAAATGTGCAATGCAGACCTCCTGTAGAGCACAGGTAAGTGCCCTGTACACTCCTAGGTGAGGATCACGAGTCAAATGTGTAAACTCAGCTCTTTCGTGAGGTTCCCTGAGGTGTGAACAGAAAAGGAGGTGAAGCTTTTGTGGTTTCAGTTCCTGGCCTGCTGCCTGGGGTTGGTCAAACTGCCTATGATGCCTCATCTTTTATGTGCCATGATATCTGCTCATCGTACATCCAAAAGGACTCTGTCTCCATGGGCCCTGATCTCACAGCCCTCAAGGGCTTCTGTGGGAATTAATGTTGAGGGCACTTGCATCCCTATGGATAATGCAGTGTCGGTATAGGTCACCCCTCCGGGTAGTGTGTCTGCTTTTGGCTGCCTTAGAAATATCTAGGATGGGTTTGGGAGAATGATCAGCCAGATGACCCCGTGGGTGAACTGCTTTTAAGGGACCTGCCATGGCTTTACACACTGGAAATTCCCCCTGGACTCGTCAGGGATCAAAAGCACAGGCTGTTTTTCAAATCCTACCGAGTTTTTCTTCTTTTGTTAAACCACTAATTCATTAGTATATTTAGCTGTTACTTATGCTACAGTGTGATTATCCTGTAAATGCAGCCTGGCTGACATACATTTGTTATTTATTCCTATTTATATGTATATAAATGTTTGTGTGTGTAAGTAGTATTTTTTATGAGTCTGAGAAATCAGAATTGTCAACATTGCTGAAACATTCAAGCTTAAGACCTGCTGTAGACCTTAATAAAGGGATCTCTGCCGGGAGTCCAAGCTAAGTGGCTTGTTATTTAACATAATTTTTTGCATATAATTCATGCAGTCACTTCAACAATACAACTTGGAGCACCAATCCCAACCTGTACATCATTTTAACAAAGCACCAGTAAATAGTTTTTCCTTAACTAGTACAAAATTGGGCATTTAGGTTCTCTGAAATGATAGAAATGTTTAAATAAATGTCAAGATCTTCTTGCTGAGTACCTTTCTTCTGTGTGCTAACAGTAGTGATTTATTGCTTCATTATTTATTGGTTTAAATTCCAAAAGGTTTAGCGGGAGCTGTCAGAGCTTTGGAATATTTTTTTTTTAATTACTATTAGCAGACTTTTTTTTGCCTTCATTTTAAATTATCATCACAGAATAGTTGTCTGTGATTAAACTTAATTTTACTATAGTAACAGTTAAGCTGGGCCACTTCATTGTCTGTAGGAATACACAGAGTCAAAATGCAGATTAAAGAATAAGTGTTGGATATTGATACCAGGAGCAGAGGAACAAAGTCCTTTTTCCACATGAAAACCCTTTTGGTCACAGAAACTTGACAATTTGACTTTGCTGTCCCACTTCCATTGGAAACTTTGAGTTTGAGAAATGACTGAGAAACAAACAAATCTGGCAGGGAAAAGGTAGGAGAAATAATCTCCTGCACTAGACTTGCTTCAGTGCCTTTCCTTTCAGTGAGGGTCTCATATCGCCTGGGCCCTGAGCAGAAATGGTGACCCTTTCTATTAAATCCCAACGGCCCAGGTTTGTCTTGTGAAATTTCCCTGTCCAGGCCCCAGAGAAAATGATTCATCCCACCCCTCTTAAAACACCAATTTTAACATGGGTCAAATTGCTCTCTGGCAGATTGGGGGTTTATGGGAGCAAGTATGAGTGTGTTTGGTGGACAAATATGTTTCTAAGTGTCTGAACTCCCTTTACCAGGAGGAGGAATTGCTTTCAGCACATGACTTGTCTCATCAGACATAGATAGGTCTGGTGGCTGCTTCTCTGGACATTCTGCTCTCTCCTTTGTCTAAAAAGTGCAAATAATAGTAATTACACCTCAAATATTTAAAGGGAAAATGAATCCCGTGCCTATCACCTACCAGTTTATTGGGAAAACGGGAATATCTAGACACCCATGAGTCTCAGTACCTGCCTTTGAGGTTTGTTTAGATGGGCTGAACATCACACTAAAGCACTTTCACTTTGCTCTGGTGTCTCAAAACTTCCTGCAGGTGGGTTGAGAGGAAGAAAAAGAAACCAACACACACTCCACGGATAGTTATTAAACCAGTTACTCTTTTTTATGCAAAGTTTGGCCCAAATTCAGCTTGGCCAAACTGACTGAAGGACTCTGTACTGACTGTTGAAGCTAATTTGTTTTGGAAGAGCTGCTTGTGTTGCTCTGATTAATGCTTGGTGCTTTCCTTCCCCATATCCATGGAAGTCAAGCTGATTTGTATTCCCTGGAATGGCAAAGGCATGTTCGGTGACCCAGTTGTGTGGTCTAAGAACAATTAGGTTTTTTTCCTGTAAAGAAGCAATTCCTGGGTCTGGCTTTCATGCATGTGCAGAGGGGCACTTTGAAGGTTGGAGCTTTAAGGAAGAAAACCTTATAAATCTGCGACATTTGGAGGGATTTTATCTCCTGGGGACCACCAAGAAAGGACTGGCTTCAATTTTTGCACAAGTAACTCATTGTTATTTTAAAAAACAAAAGAAAATTTGAGTTCCAAAAATCACCTTCTCATGGTCTTTGAAATTTTTTGGCATGGTAGCCTCTAAAAGCACTTATTATAAGTATTGTGATAATGAAAATTTTCTTCTCCTTTTTCCTGTGGGTGTGCCCTAAGACCATGTCTTTCACTGCCATTAAATTGTTTGAAAGCCTAGTTTTAAAATTAACAGCCAATTAGCACCACAATATGATGGGATTGCACCCTGACATGTGCAGGAGTCATCCAACATTCTGCAAAGCCATGGTCGACCAACATGATTGGAATATCTTGATGCAAATACAGCTACTTAATCTGGGCTCCTGACTTCGGGAAAGACATTGAGGTGCTGGAGCATGCCCAGAGAAGGGCAGTGGAAATGGAGAAGGGTCTGGAGAGTAAATCACGTGAGAAGAGGCTGAGGGAAAACTTCTTCACAGAAAGGGGTGTCAAACATTGGAACAGGCTTCCCAGTGAGGTGGTGGAGTCACCACACCTGCTGAGGAATGTAATGACAGTCTAAGGTGCAGCTCATACAACCAGCCTCATGTTGCTGTTGCTTGTCTGTGTCTGTCACCACTGAGAGTGTGGCTGAGTTTGCTTCTTCTTTGGATAATTAGCACTTGGAAGGTTTATTTGGCGGATCACGAAGCTATTCTTCCTTCTGGCAGTTTCTGCCTGTGAAAGGGATGGGAGCTGAATTAAAGCTGCAACAGCAACCGGGAGCTCTATAAGGACTCCAAGCAAAAGCCATCACTGAAGTTATTGTTTAACTCCATTACTGAGCCTTAATCCCCCTCTTCAGCAGCAGAAGGAAACTTTGCCGCCATCCAGATTCCTCCTGATTCTGTACCATGAACTCCCAGCTGGGAAAAGAAGTCCTACCCTAATCACTTGAATCTCTCAAACCCCAACCAATTTGCAGACCCTTTCTTTGTGTTTCTCAGCAATGCACCAGCTCAGCTGAGGGACATCTCTGTGTGCTTCCCCCTCAGATGGAATTTCTTCAACTTCAAAGCAATTTCTCCTCCGTAGCACTTGTTTTTATCCCCCCCCCTTCCTTCTCCCATTAAGCCATATTTTTTTTCCATTTCTGCTCTCTGTTGCAACTTCCCACTCCTCCCCTTTTGAAGAATGGTTTCCAGCATCACTGCTGCCTCAAACAGTCCATTCCCTTATAATGATCTCACTAATTTCCATGCCCAGGTTACTCAAAACCTACCGCATAAGGATGTTTCCCAGTATTTCCTGTCAGACGTGTCCCCACGCGGTCTGTGTTGCTACAAAGCCTTGAAACAACTTTCTGCTACGTATCTTCCCCTTCTTTCAGGCTCCTTTTATCTTGGCAGCATGGTCTGGGTAGCAAACAAGGCTGTTTGGGGCAGTGCTTTCAACAGCTCAATTGAATCATTGAATCATTTAGGCTGGACAAGACCTCTAAGATTATCCAGTCCGACCATTAACCCAGCATTGCCAGGTCCACCCCTAAACCATGTTACTAAGCACCACATCTTGATGTTTTTTAAACACCTTCAGGCATGGTGACTCCACCAATTCCCTGGGCAACCTGTTCCAGTGCTAAACAACCCTTTCAGTGAAGAATCTTTTCCTATTGTCCAATCCAAAACTCCACCGGCGCAACTTGAGGCCGTTTCCTCTGAACCTGTCACTTGTTGCCTGGGAAAAGAGGCCAATCCCCACCTGGCTACACCCTCCTGTCAGGGAGTTGTAGAAAGCAACAAGCCCCCCCCCTGAGCCTCCTTTTTCCCAGGCTGAGCCCCCCCAGCTCCCTCAGCTACTCCTCATCAGACTTGTGCTCCAGACCCTTCCCCAGCAGCAGGTGGTTGGAATAACACTTATTTCTTTTTCCCTTGCTCCCTGGCTCCCCGTGAAAAGCAGGCGGAGTTTTCAGATTTAAGAGTGCTTTATTTTGAAGCAACTTCTGTTTGTGCATGGTTTTTTACTGTATTTTAGTGCAGCCCATTTACAAAACAGCTGCTTACTGTGGGAAGTGTTGTTCAAGTCAGCGCCAGTCCAAGTGATAAATGAACTGTGTGAATGCAGCAACTTAACCTCACCAAGGTCTGAGCCACAACATTTATTTAAACCTCTCTTTGTTTCCTGTAAATAATGGATCTGTGTGATCAAATATTTATTAAGAAAGGGTTTGTTTAGAGCTTTTTGTATGTCATGCAGCTGGGTGTTCTCGTGTGTAAAGGTAAAAATCTTTCAGGCCATTTTTAATCACAACTGAACATTTCTTCATTTTTACCATCCAAAAGGGAGAGATGCCTCATCCAGGTGGTGGATTAGTCTTTTTTTTACTTTATTATAAACCATGCTCTGTAGGATTTTTGGGAGGGAAAAAAAAAAATTAAAAATTATCTATTGTGAGCTCACTTTTTATTTAAGCACAAACCACTCAAGGAGGAATTGGAAGGGGCATGAGTGGAGGAGAAGGGAAGGAGTCCAGAGGAAGCCATGGACATGATTTGAGGGATGGAGAACCTCTCCCATGAGGAAAGGCTGAGAGAATTGGGACTGTTCAGCCTGGAGAAGAGAAGGCTTTGGGGTGACTTAATTGTTGCCTTCAAGTACCTGAAGGGAGCTACAAGAAACATGAAGAGGGACTTTTTACAAGAGCCTGGAGTGACAGGACAAGGGGGAACAGCTTCAAACAGACAGAGGTCAGGTTTAGATCAGATATTAGGGATAAATTCTTCACAATGAGAGTAGTGTGGCAATTGAAGAGTTTGCCCAGAGAAGTTGGGGATAACCCATCCCTGGAAGTGTCCAAGGCCGGGTTGGACAGGGCTTGGAGCAGCCTGGTCCGTTGGAAGGTGTCCCTGCCTATAGGGTTTGGAAGTAGATGAGCTTTAAGGTCCCTTCCAGCCCAAACCACTCCATGACTCTGTGATTCTGTGATACAATGAAGGGGTTGGGAGCACATTTAGTGCTGAGCTGTTGCCCATCAATCTGCTTTCTCTGGTGAGAAGATGGGTGGGTAAGACACAGACTTCACTGACTGTTCACTTTGTGGAGTGCAGCACTGGGACTGTTTCAAGGGATTTAAGAATATCAGTTACATTAATTATGGTAGTCTGCATTCAGCGTTTCAAAGGCAAATATTTTGTATTTTGAAAGCTGAACAAGTGTCTGATCTGTGACAATTCAGAGATGGCAGAAGGAAATCACAGACTGTCTTTTGTTTTTCTAATTCATTTATTTAACAAAATCTCTTTCCAGGGTACAATTTCATTTTAAGGGGTCAGAGATTAAAAAGCAATTTTCCCTTGCTAGCAGCAGCATAAACTAGTGAGTTACATTTCTCTTAATGGCCTCATTTAACAGAGGAGTGAATGGAAATCCTTGGTTACTGAGTGGAAAACCACACTTAGAGTCATCTTTGTGCCCAGTGGCAGCACATATAATAAATTGCACTGCCCAAAGGTCAAAGCTTTGAGAAATTGTATTAAACTTACCTCTTAATGGGCTAGGAATACCAAGAAGTTAGGAGTATTAGCACTGGAGATGTATACCTAACTAGACTCCATGAAAATGAGGAACAGAAGTTAAGTATCCTGGTTTGAGTCCCAGCTGTGTAGCCTGGAGTGGAATTTCACTGGACTGTGAGCTTGTCACATCTCATCAAGTAGCAAAATGGTTGAGCTTGGTCAGGTCAGACTGGAAAACCTCTACTGAAAATCTGCACAGGAGGCAGCAGTGCTTTGCTGTGTAATTTTCCTTCCTGGCACGGGGACACTGTCTGAGCAGTGCCACCATTCCTCAAATATTCCAGGTAAAGTCACTGAAGTGGCAGTGAGTCCAGAGGAGCCCATGAAGATGCTCAGGGGGCTGGAGCCCCTCTGCTCTGGAGACAGGCTGGGAGAGCTGGGGGTGTTCAGCCTGGAGAAGAGAAGGCTCCAGGGAGACCTTGGAGCCCCTTCCAGGGTCTGAAGGGGACGAACAGGAAAGCTGGAAAGGGAATTTTAACAAGGGCATGGAGTGACAGAATGAGGGACAATGGCTTTAATCTGACAAATGATCAATTTAGACTAGATTTAGATTAGACTTCACCATGAGGGTGGGGAGGCCCTGGCATAGGCTGCCCAGAGAAGCTGTGGCTGCCCCATCCCTGGAAGTGTCCAAGGCCAGGCTGGACAGGGCTTGGAGCAACCTGGGATAGTGGAAGGTGTCCCTGCCCATGGCAGGGTGTTGGAACGAGATGATCTTGCGGGTCCCTTCAAACCCAAACCATTCTGTGCTTCTGAAGTTGCCACATGGGTTTTCAAAGCCACAGTGACACTGATGATTGTACTGAATTCTAATATGGGGATTTATATTCTAGTTTCCCTCTCTTGAATTTTTACTTGATTTCCTTTAAAAGCATCAGTTTATCAGATCACCTTTTCATAGGGACAGTGTAGGGCCCTATGGTCTGTATAGTGTCACCTCATCTGACTTGGTACTTAAAATTTAGGCAGCTAGAACAAGACAAGCTAATCTTCCTTTCACGTGCCTCTGGAAGACAGCTCATCCTGCTTCTCTTGGATGTTGTCCCTCAGTCTGTGATGTGCCCAGGAGGGGAACATCTTGCTTTCACACCGATAGACAAGTCCCTTCAAAAAAGCACTTAACTAACCAGGCAGCTTGGGTCTGATTTCTTTGACTAAAAACTAATATTTAGTATCCTTTTGTGCTGAGTAGAGAATCCTGCTGTGTTTCTGGCTTCTGATATGGGAGACGGTTGTTGTTCCTCCCAAAATCACATGTCAGCTGAGCCAGCAGTGTTTAAATGCTACAGAGAACCTGTGGCACCTCCAGTGGCCAGAAGTAGCTGAAAAGTAAATACTTATTCCCCTGTTGTGCTTTAATAACTGTATTGATCATGAGAGGGAAATGAGATGTAAGGAGAAATGAGTTACAGAAGATGAAATTGCTTTTATTTCCATTTTGATAAAGGCTGGAAGCACTTTAATCAAAGGTCTTTTCCATATTTCTGAAAGAAATCCCAGTCCTGGCAGGACACCTTTGTAGCGCAGCTCTCGGGTCACGGCCTGGCACCATCAGAAGTGGAGAATGGGAATTGTTAAGTCCAACTTATGCTCAAGAGGAAAAAAGAGAGTCAATTATAGTCTTGCTAAATCTGACTTCAGCAGCATGCAAAGCTCTTGAAAACATTTTGAAATGCGAATTGAAAGCAAAGGGTTCTGTGCAGGGTGGGGCAATGTGGGATTTCATTTTACTTTGAAAGAGGAGTTGCGTGTGTTTCTTTGTGAAGGGAAAGGATTTCCTTAGACAAAGGTGATGAGAAAGACTTGAGTTCCTGGTCTTCAGGGCAATATTTTCTGCAGTTCCACCGCAGGAGGGTTGTCCTTATTTAGGAGATTCATGGCTGCAGAGGTGCTGCTGGGCCATAGCTTGTTTTTGTGAGGCCAACTCTGAGGTCTCTTCATTTTGTTCTCCATCACACCCTGTTCTGAGTTCAGGATCAACAGCTCAACCCTTTGACAACATTCAGTCATTCCTGTGTTCCCTACTGGGGGACTAGGGATTACGGTCTTCTCTGGGATGACTTTAGAAGACTAGGAATCATTTAAAGGAACCAGGTCCACTTCATAAAGATCAACTTCCTCATTACTTTTTTCTTTAAGATGACTCTGGGAAAAAGCAATTTACATGGTGGGTCAAAAATTCATTATCTTGTTGATGTCACAATAAATACTGAATTAGATCCATTTTTAGTGGGTTTGTGTGTACTCCTCATAACTTGTTTTTTTTTATCCATTGAGCCACAACATATCATTTTTTTTTATTTATTTATAGACAACAGTACCATCCATTTACGAGAAACAATTCTTGCATCAGTTCTTTTTACTGTAGAAGACGTTTTTTCTTACATAGACCTGAAACATATAAAAACTAAAATAAACTCTGTTCGTATTTATCTTTCTTCTTTAGAGTCTGTCCCAGTGGATATTACCCTTTTCTTAGAGCATTTTTTTTTGGTTAAGAGTTTAAAGAAAAGGAAATAATCTGTAACTTCAGGCCTTCACTGGTGTCAAAGGCACATTTCTCCTTGTCATTAATGGAAGGAGAATAGAGCTTTATCCACTATACAGGTTGTATTTGCTGATTTAATAGGACTGGGGAGAATTCATGAGCATGCAGGTAAGTTTATTTTTTTTCTAGGCAGAGTAATCTTAAATTCTACTCACAGTCTCCAAGCTTTCCCTGACTGTCTTCCCAGTCCTGTCTTTAAAAGGGGATATTATTATTGAGGAGTATAAGCTTCCAGTAACAACTGATTTCAGCCATCACCAATAAAATATGCCATGATTTTTCTCTACGTTTCAGTTTCTTTGACCCAAAAGGAATATGAATGTCGTGTGTTCATACAACTGGATAAACCTTACTGTCTTCTTTCACCCTTTTTGCTGGGAAGCAATTAGTGCATATACACCAAAGGCTCAGAAACCACAAATGAGACCCTCCTGTCTTTACTTCTAAGACCCACATTTCCAAGCCATTCTGTCACCTTCATCTGGGGGCTGAACCATTGCCTGAAGGTTCCTGTTTCACTCTGCTGCTTTTGGAGGGAGTGTAGGACAGCTGGGTTCTGTTTCTGAGCTCCTGAATTAGACATCTAAAGTTTAGAGATTCATAGAATATCCTGAGTTGGAAGGGACCCACAGGGATGATCATCCAAGTCCAACTCCTGGCCCTGCCCAGGAACACCCCAAGAATCTCGTCATGGGCCTGAGAGAGTTATCCAAGTTCAATGGGAAAAATGTGAACACAAATATTTCAGAGAAAGGTGTAAGAGAACTACAGGCAGACAGAAGTAAAGTACCATGAAGTTTCTTCTATTTACTTTCATTTCAAATTCAAAGACTCAGGTTTCTCCTTCAGCTCCTCCTCAGTAAGATCCATGGATGTGCAACCAGGGACATAAAACAAAGGCCGTCCACTTCTTCTTACAAATCAACTCAACCTTATTCATATGTCAAATAATATGTTGCAGAAATATGTTTTAGTTATTTTTTTTTTCTCTTAATCAACTTTCTGCCTCAGAATACCCTGTTCTTTTGTGTTACAGCTTCCTTCATGTCCCTATTTTATTCTGTTATCGGCATCATCTGATTTGAGGGATTGAGGTCTTGATGATATCGAGCAGTGTTTCTCCCTGTCTATTCAAGTAGATCTGAAACTAGTAAAGAAACAATTACACTTCTTTTTTGGTGACTATTGCATGGCTTCCTTACATCTTAGGCTTAACAAAATTTAAGAACTACTTCTCATTGCCACAGGCAAAGAACATGAACATAAAATTCATTACAGCTCAGCTGATGCAGGAGATGGGAATCATCCCAACCAACTTTGGGTGTATCCACATTAGGAGTTCGTCACTGGCTGTGTTGTTCGGGTACCCTGCATGTTCTCCAGAGATCTGGGAAGCATTGGGATTCCTGTCTGTGGCTACTCAGAAATGCCATAGAATCCCACTGACTGTGGGGTCTGTTAGGGCCTCAGATACAACCTGTGCTGTATCACTCATGTCCATGTGGATTTATAGGATGCCACAGGGCGTCTCATATCCAGATGTTTGTGTTTGTGTGCCTGGATTAGGAGAGATCCCATTGCAGGGCAGTTTATTTTGCCACGTCATTGTTTGAGTCTGAGTTCTTACCTCAGTGAAAGGTGGGGCCTGGGTTGAGATGATATGGTTTATTTTCCTTAAAAAATAATTCTTTGATTAATTTGACTTTGATGTGGCTTTACTTAATTTAATTCTTTAGTGTGGCTTCAGTGTGAGTCTTCACCACACTGGACCAGGCCCATTTCATCTGCTGTCTGGTGTTGGGTGCTCATTCTGAGACTTAAGAAGGTTCCAAGAGTTTTATGGGAAAGGAGAAGGAGTGATCCAGACCTGACTGCAGGGGAGAGATTACAAAATGAGTTGGTTAAGCTAAAAAAAAAGAAAGAGGAAGATGGATTTGAAGATAGCAGTCTCTTGGTACAGTCTGTTGCAAAGAGGAAAGGAATAATCACTTTTTTGTTTATTATAGTTGGGAAGAACAAGAAGTGATGGACTTAAACTGCAGCAAGAAAGAACCCGTGTAGATATTATGAAAAGCTGTTCAATGATAAGGAGATTGAAACACTTTCTGGGGAGATTTGAGAGTCTCCAGCGCTGGATATCTCGTAACAGTATCTAGTGAAACATATTTCAGGAAGGGTGTTTGTATAATTGCTTTTCCTGTTGCCTGTCAGATCACGCTGCAAGGTGCAATGTAAACAGGATATGTTCATATTGTATCACCAACCATCATTATCTAATCAGAAAATGTTGCAGCCATGAATCATTCTTTGATTTTCATTCCCATCCTCTCCTCCTCCCCTGCCTCCTCCCCTCAAAAGAAACATTCCTGTTAGAAAACTCCTTTAGGGACCAAAATCGCTGATTCAATTTGACAAATGAGATGAGACTCAGTGTTTTCTGTCAGCTTTGGTTGGACTGGCTGTTGGATACAAATCATAGAATCATAGAATATTTTGGGTTGAATGGGACCTTAGAGATTATCTTGTTCCAACCCCCTGCCATGGGCAGGGACATCTTCCACTAGCCCAGGTTGTTCAGAGCCCCGTCCAACCTGGCCTTGAACACTTCCAGGGATGGGACATCCACAAATTCTCTTGCCAACCTGTACCAGTGTCTCACCACCCTCACAGAGACAAATTTCTTCCTAATATTCAATCTAAATCTGTCCTCCTTCACCTTAAAGCCATTAAAATCCCATTACTTTATCCAAATACTTTCTACCTGGCTTTCCGGTGACCCAGACTTGGACTGGGGAGGGAGGGGCAGAAAAACTCCTGGGAATTGGGGTGGGGTGGGATTGGAAAAAGCGAGGGGGTGAGGCGGGGAAAGGGAACCCAAAAAAACCCAACCAACCAACCCAAACCAAACCAAACCAAAAAAACAGAAAAAAAAAAAAGACAAACAAACAAACAAACAAAAAGAATGAAAATTGGATTTTTTTCCCTTTCTTAAAAAAAAAAAAAGTTTGTTGAGAAAGAATTTTGTTGTAATTGTGTTAAAAAAAAAAAAAAAAAAACCCCCCCCACAACAAATTACTATTTGTTCTCTTAATTACTCCCACAAAAGAGGGGTCACTAAAATTATGGGGCATGTTCCTCAGTAGTCCTTTGGATAAGGTAGCTGAGCCACACAGGCATTGATGTGGTGCGTGAGGGAGCTGGGTTGGCACTGCCCTCTCCTTCAGGGGTAAGAGGTAACCATCACATTTCACTTTAACAAGCTTTTGGTTTTCTGAGCCCTGGTTATGTTTGATTATCGTCAGGGCTGGAAATGAGGAGGATTTTTAGGAAGAGGGAAAATGATTGTGATGGTAGGATTCAGGAGGGAATGTATCCATGCTACTGAATAAAATAAGGCCAGGGGCTGTCCTGTGCATCCAAGGCCTGGTTTTGTCCCCATGATTAAATTTTAAAATACAAACATAGAATAGTTTGAGTTGAAAGTGACCTTTAAACATCCCCTTGTCCAACCCCTTAGCAATAAGAGCAGGAACATCTCCCATGCAGAAAGAGGGTGACGGCATCCAAACTCTCCACTGGGAATGGTCACTGGCGTGTTGTGCTGGAACTGGATCATTCTTTGGGACAACAGGACAGAACTGCATCCAAGAGAAGGCATGGATGATGGAGAGCCACCGTTTGTGCCAAAGTTTGTGCTTGGACACTCTCTGCCCACCTTCTGCTTTCCCCAGGCGTTTGTCTGACTAGATTTAGGCGGTTCTGATGCACACCACCCTTTATCCTTGGATTACACAGCTGTGAGATGCCTCCATGGGAGCAGCACCACCTTTCTTGGGTGCCTCTGTTGGTGAAGGCACTGTCCCAGCTCACCTTCCTGTCACCCCCTCTCCTGGTTTGCCCTTCCCAGGAGAGCACCCTTCTCTTGCAGCTCCCTGACGATTCCAGGGTCTCCAATAAAATAAAAATTCTCACAGGGATGCATAAATTTATTCGGCACTTTGAATGATTTTTAAGAAAGTGAGCCCAGTGTTCACCAGCCCTGGGGGTTGTGCTGTGAGTCACATATTTATTCCTGATGGTCCAGTTGGAGAAGAACTTTGTGTGTTCTTTGGGGTCTTGTTTGATTTGGTGCTTTTTGTGTTGGCTTTTTTTTCTTTTTTCCTGTTGATTTTTGGGATGTATTTATAAACATAGGAACAGTTTTTTGACCTACAGATTTTGAAATAGCTTCAGTGTGATCAGTAAGAATATAGGTGTTTTACTACTGATGTTACTTTTCCATGGCCTGAAAGGAATTCTTGATTTGATAAGACAGTGGTTTTTCTCAGTGCTAAAAGAGATAATAGAGTCAGCATGAAGAGGTGACTGAGGAGCCACTTGGACCCTTGGGCTCTGATAGAGACTAATCCCAAATAACACATGGAAACAAATCTTTTCCACCATGATCATAAAGGTGATGGTCATTAATTACCTGTAAATGGCAATTAGAAATCATAATATTTGGGAATAGATGTGCTGGAGGACAGAGGAGGGGTGACATATTTCTGTGTCTACCTGGAAATTCATTTTAGAGAGGAAAAGAATGCTGAATATGGGTCCTGCTTGCATAAAGCCAAATTCTGTTGGCAGGGAGGACATTGAATTCTGGGTGTTGCACTTAGAGAGGATTTAAACATAGCACAGGATCAGCAGCATAAAATAAAGTAAGACCTGAACATCCAAGGATTGGGAAATGAGAGCAGAGTTGCAAAGACCAGGCAGCAGATTGATCTGTGCAATAGGAAATGAGACCACAGAGCGACACAAAGCAGCAGAAGGATGTGAGAGACATAGTCAAGCAGATCATGGCCTAATTCAAGTTCTTTATTATAATAATTTTTATAATTATATATTATTTATATTGTTATTATAACTATCTAAATTTATTTTAATTTAAATTTCTCTCTGATTACTTGGGAGTACTTTCCCTTATGCCGCAAAAGAGCCGCAAAGTCTGATTCTGCTCTTGGTGTCACTGTCATGAACCTGGAGGATGGTTGCGGAATTAGGGCAGAAATAATCTGGTGTAAAGAAGGCAGAATATGTCTGACTATCAGCTTTTGGGTTAGATTACTTCTCCAACATGTATTCCAGTGCTCTTCAGCAACCGTACCCTCAGTGACAGGCAGTGTGGGAATTGTTTTATTGCTTTCCTCTGGTCCTCCTTGCATTTCAGCACCCAAAGCTAATTAGGATTGAACAATAGAAGGAGGTTGTTGAATGAGTGTTCTCAAACAGATCATAAAATTCTGCTTTGTTTGCACAAATGGATAAAATGTTGCCTCCTGTGTAACCACCCACAGGTGGTTCTTCAGTGAGGAACAGGCACAGACTTGTAGAGGGAGACTTTGGGGTTTTGCTGGACCATTTTCTAAGTGGGGTTTCCAATCCCTAAAGACCTGGTAAGAAGCCAACAGAATTTCCCCATTATAATTCCAGAAGGCAAAACAAGGGTCATTTCAGATCTGTTGATGGAGAACAGTAAGAAAAGGACTCATCACCAGAAGGTGGAAGACTTATTTTTCACAGAATCACTGAGTTTGGAAAAGCCCTCCAAGATCATTGAGGCCAATCTTTGACCCATCACCACGTTGTCACCCACCCCAGAGCACTGAGTGCCATCTCCAGGGGTGGGAACTCACTCCACCACTTCCCTGGGCAGCCCTTTCCAGGGGTTGTCAAGCCCTTCAGTGAAGAAATTCTTCCTGATGTCCAACCTGAACCTCCCCTGGTTCAACTTGAGGCCGTTTCCTCTTACCCTGTCGCTGGTTGCCTGGGAGAAGAGGTTGACCCCCACCTGGCTACAACCTCATTTCAGGGAGTTGTAAAAAGTGATAACGTCACCTGTGAGCCTCCTCCTCTTTAGGCTAAAACCTCGGTGGCCCCTTTTCACTGCAGGTTCTTTAGGTCTGTCAGCACAACGAGGACATTTATGTGCAGTTAAGCTGCACCCTCTGCAGTTGAGCTGGGTCTGGTTTGACACCTCTGCTAACGAAATGTGCTGGTGCTTGAAAACACCATCAGATGTCAGCCTGGGAAAAGCTGCAGATCGATCCAGCTCTGCTGTGCCAGTGTAATACATTATTTTCCCCAGTGTAGGTGTCCCCCCTGGCAGTCACTGCTGGCAGAGCAGGAGGAAATGGATAAATGGATGTCTACGCCCCAAAGGTAACAGGAAGTTCCTGCTGCTCCTGTGTTACAGTGGAATGTCCATGCTGGATGCGACTGGCAAACACAAACCAAAATTTACTTTAATTTTATTTTTCTCAGTTTCCTTTCAATCACTGAAAACATTCAATTTCAAAGTCCCTGAGACTTTTCTTGTGATAATCGTAGAATAGTGGAACGGTTTAGGTTGAAAGGGACCTTAAAGACCATTTAATTCCAATCCCCCTGCCATGAGCAGTGGCTTAATCACTCATTTTTAGATTGCATGTGTTGTCTAGATGGATTCAAAAGGCATCCAGATAATGTATAATTTTCTTAACATATCTGTCCCTTAGGACTGATGCTCAGGAGAAGCATTGGAACACCGTATACACTTTGGATTTCAGAAGGGTAAAGGCATTAGGCACATCTCATAAATATGTATATTCTGCAGCCAGTTGAGGACTGTGTTGCAAAACCCATCACCCATGCCCCCAACATGAGGGAAAGCCCTGTGTCCCCTCGAGCCGGGAACGTTCCAGCAGTACTCAGTTTATTAGTTGGTATCATTCTCCTTTCATTTTAATTGATTTGGTTTTCTCCACGTTTCAAATAAAAATACGAGAATTTTATATACTCCCATGAAAATGCTTCTTCACTCCTCTCTGTCAGACTGATCAACTGCTTGAATGGCTTTCTGAGAGTGTTTTTTGTGAGGCATTACATATTCCTTGCCACGATGTTGGTCTTGGTTTGACTTCACTAATTACTAAAACAAACATCTCTTTATTTACAGGCTTTTTTGGTTGCTGTTTATAGGCAATTAACCTGTCTCCTTAGGCCATATTTTCTCCCAGTCTTTTCCTAAGCCTTCCATCTGTAGAAGTTCTTGTTTACCGCCCTTTTCACGTGTGGGTGGTCCCCTCCAAACTCATTTGTCTACAGGCAAAGCAAGTCAATCTGTGACCTGTCGATGCTCAAAAAGAAAGCAGAGGAAAGCAGCAAGTCCATCAGTCCATTTGTGTGTGAAGGCAGCAGGTGCAGAACAAACATTATCGTGGCATGGGACACGATCCCACCACAGTCACCAGGTGAAATAGGGTTGGTTGTTGATGCACAAACACAGACAGATCTGAGCAGTGTGGTAGATAATTCTCCAAATCTGAAATTGCTGCACCACACAAGTGTTGAGTTATGTTGTCTTTCTTGCATTGACATTAATCTTGGCCATCAAGTTTCGACCATCTTACCTTCACCAGCACAGGGGAACTCTTCCTTTGTTTGAGCAGAAGTTTGCTCTGCTCAGCTGTCATTTAGGCTGCCTAAAATGAACAAATACATTCAGCTCCTTTATGGAATTCTTTTCTTTTTCTGCACAAATGCATGAAAATGCAGTGAGGTTCAGCTGCACACATCCATGCCCTGTGGTGGAGATGTCTCCCTGACCTCAGCTGGTGAATATTTGGTACCCAGGAGCGCTGAGTGTGAGGTAGCCCTTGTAATTCCTACTCTGCTTGCACAGCAGGAGATGCTGCTCTTGACAACAAGCCAATCTTCCATTGAAACTCACTCCTGTTTGTTTGTTTCCTATTATTATTTTTCTCCTCCACGGCACTCTCCATCAGAGCACATCAGTGGCTCATTTCAAGTTTTTCATTCCCAGGTCTGTGGGGTCTCTTGGAGTGAATGCACACACTGCTTTATTTCTCACTTTTCTTTTTTTTTTTTTTGCCTTTTTCCCCAGCCAAACAGAAAATTACTTTTCAGGGTGAAAAGCTGCCTTCCCCTTGTGCTTTTACTCTCAATCTACCTCAAACTGAGAAATGAACAGGATGAATCAATGGCAAAATGTGTCTTTTTGGAGCACTTGGGAAGAAAGAAGTTTCTTGATATTTCATCACTTTAAGGTTTTTTTCCCTCTCATTCACAATCAATATTTCCTGGTTTTAGTTTAGTGAAGTTCTACAGGTGTTTACCCCACTTTCAGGGACAGTTCAGGGGCGATAAAGTGAAAGTCAGAATGTTTCACATTTGAAACCCCATTTTTAACTGGACAGGAAAATATGATTCGGGAGCTTGCAGTCCTCTTTACAGTCATGAAAAATTAAGAACATCCTTTACCAGATGATTTCCAGAGTACCAAACTTAATTAGCAATGGAAAAGGTGTTTTCTGTGAGTTTGTGGTGTTTTCTGGGTCTTAGTGAACACAGAGTTAATCCAGGATGAATTATTCCCTCTCCTTGACCAGTTGCCACATCTTTTTGTAGTCTGGGATTTTTCAATGAGCTTTGCAAATAATGCAACAATTTTTTTTATATTTTATAGTTATATTTATATTTCTCCCTGACACCATCCTGAGTGTTTCACTGAGCAAAACAGGCAGCTGCCTCCTCGCTTTTAAGTCGGGTGCCCTCTGCCCCTCCAACCCACCAACACCAGTCCTTGTCACAGCCATGATTCGCCAGCGTGAGTCTGGCTTATCAAGGCTGGGTTTTAGCAAATCTTTCCTCCTGTTTCTGGGGAAAGGAAGTCATAATCGTTCTCTTCACAAAGAGGAAACCAAAAGTTATTCCTGTGTTTTCTTTTCAGCCCTCCTTAACTAAGGAACACCGGTGGCATGTGCTTTTCTTTCTCCTGAAGTGAAGAAATCTGATCTTGTGATCTATCCTACCTGCACCCCTGTTCTACGTTTCTAAATCCTTTAGGCCCAAATGATTAAAATTAGGAAAAATACTTTAATTCCTGCTGGATAAATGGCACAGAAAGTTTGTGCTACCAGTGCCAAACTCGATGTCACATCTCGTCTGCTAAAGGGTGGTACCACAGGGAGAAGTACTTTTGAGTAAATCAGCTTGAAACATGGCCTAATTGAAATATGTTTCTTTAATTGCTTTAATCAGGCTTTTAATAGGATTAAAATAATTGCTCCTTTCTCTTTTATCCTTCAGCTCCTTTCTCTCCTCACGTAAATTCCATCCTTATAGCTGTTTCTGCTTATTTGCATTTACAATCGTATCTTAAAAACAAAGTCTGTTTCCAGCTGAGCTCATCTCCTACCAAAGACTGGTCTAGAAAATCCAAGTTTAGAATAGGTTTCCTTCCCTTAATTTGAAGAGGTATTTGGTGTTGTGTGCCCAGATCCAGTGACCAAGCCAAACTACAGATTATTTCTGCAGTTATATTTAGAACTGAAGAAAGGGAAATTTGGGTCTTGGCTTTCCCAGTTTCAATCTGGAATAAATCCAAGCGACAAGAATACTTTGTTCATTGGTTTTGTTTTGCTCCTTCTCTTTTTTTATTTCTTTTTCTGTTGATGGCTGATTTCTGGAGGGAAGGGTGACTGAAGAAAAAGGAGGAGATTTAAATTCCAGTTACACAGTAAAAAATTGACTCCAACCTAGTCCACTTTAAGATGGATTAAGTGCTGAAATCAGTACTTACTCCAAGTGCATCTTGAGGGCAGTGAAAGCAGAACTTCACCTATTATTACTTGTAACAACCACCCCCAGAAGTGCCTGCACTTTTAATTTTCAGGTGCATCAAACTAAATTGTAAAGAACGGTGTTTCATTAAAATCTACAATGGGCTTTAACAAATCAGAACTCCCCTGAAGGCAGCATTCTTGCAAATGTCATGCAGTTGATCAGATTTTTATAAATTCCTTTTTCCATTCCATTATGTACCGTACCCTGCTTTTCTTCTGAGAACTGTACATTTAATTGTTGATTTTTTCCCCCCTTAAAAGCAGAGGGCTGATTTTCTGTCAAGTCCCTTCAAATCTCTGTGCCTTTGTCCCCCTGTCTCAGAAGCAGAGGTTGGATGTTTCTGTTATATGCAAACATTAATGCACAATACAAAAATTACTTTGGAAAAAAAAAAACCGTAAACAGTGTGTTCTTTCACAGTAATTATAAGGAAGGGGTAGAAAGGAAATGTTTGAGCTCTTGCAAAATGTTTGAAGGGAAAAAAAAAGAGACATTTCCAACTAAAAGCTGAATGTGTTGTACCTAATTTTTCAACTTTGTATCACACCAGTCTGACAATGACATATATAGGTATAGATGTATTTCCTTAAATATTTCTTGTAACAGCACGACCCCTCTCATCTGAGGTTGGAGAGGAACAGGACATTGGTATAGATTGAGGTTACATGTTATGGCATCTAAGGAGGCTTCTCTACCCTGCTCTGGTGAGGCCCCACCTGCCTCCAGCTCTGGAGTCCCAGCACAGGAAGGATGTGGAGTTGTTGGAGCCAGTCCAGAGGAGACACCCAGATGATCAGAGGGATGGAACACACCTCCTGTGAGAGAACTGGAATTGTTCAGCCTGGAAAAGAAAAGACTTTGGTGTGATCTAATTGTGGCCTTCCAGCACGTGAAGGGACCTGACAGGAAAGATGGAGAGAGACTGTTTACAAGGGCCTGGAGTGACGGGACAAGGGGGAATGGCTTCACACTGACAGATTAGATTATATATTAGGAAGAAATTCTTCCCTGTGAGGGTGGTGAGGCCTTGGCACAGGTTGCCCAGAGAAGCTGTGGATGCCCCATCCCTGGAAGTGTTCAAGGCAAGTTGGATGGGGTGTTGGGCAACAATCTGTTATAATAGAAGGTGTCCATGTTCATGGGAGAGGGATTGATACAAGATGATCCTTAAAGTCCCTTCAACCCAAATCATTCTACGATTCTACATCAGCTTATTGGTGACTTTAATTCAGAAAACGTGAAGAAAGAAAATACTATTGCTTCCATCAGACAGAAAACTAGCACACAAAGGTGGGGTTCCACCTTATTCCATCTATTTTGTAGAGGAAGAATGGCACTGACCTGGCCAAAGGCAGATGTGTATCTCCATTTGAAATGATCACCTATTCTTGGTTTCTAATGAGGGAACAGAAATAGGCGCGTTCACAGCCCAGTTTTTAGGAAATCAGGGCGAAAAAGCCATAAAAGTGATGTTTGTTTTAAAGAACACCATTTTCAGTGATAAATTCTCACTCACCCTCACTGTCTCATAGATTTTCCTCGCACTCACACTCCCACACATCACGATCCACACAACCATAACACCGCAATCACCGGGATGTTTGCGTCAAGCAGCGTGGCCAGGATGGCTTGCGTGGGACAACACAAACAGCCCTGTCCCAGGTCCTCGCTGTGTCTCATGTTCCTCTACAAAACATTGTTCAAACAAGTCTTTTTTGGGTGTAAAGACACATTCACTGGTTTTTGTCACTTGAAGTCTTCTCCGTTGGGTCACTGATTATGGATGTGGACCATCTGACAGGGATGAGACTGTGAGTTGAGAGCAGCAGTGACAGGACAAGGGGGAATGGCCTCAAACTGACAGAGCAGGTTTACATTTGGTAGTAGGAAGAAATTCTTTACTCAGAAGGTGGTGAGGCACTGGAAGAGGTTGCCAAGAGAAGCTGTGGCTGCCCCATCCCTGGAAGTGTTCAAGGCCAGGTTGGATGAGGCTTGAAGCAACCTGGGCTAGTGGAAGGTGTCTCCCTGCCCTGTCAGAGGGGTTGGAATGAGATGATCTTTAAGGTCCCTTCCAACACAAAACCATTCTATGGTTCCATGATTTCCATAATCCTTCTTCCAAAGTTTGCTCTTGCTCTGATACTTTCAATCACAGAAATTTCCATTCAAACACCTTTCAAAACACTCTTAATATTTCTTTTACAAAGATGTAAAACGATCACATCGTCCCACAGTAGAGACCGCTGAAATTTTAAAACAAACAAACCGAACAAACCAATATCCAGAATCATCTATAGCCTTTTCCTGACTATGAGGAGTGAGGATGGCTAAGTTGGCTAAATATATCTCTCTGAACCCGTGCTAAACCAGTTCTCAAACTCTGCTTCATAACCACTTGAGAAAGATCAGTGCCTTCAGAATTTCCAAGCCCATTTACAAGGTCTACTTCAGGATTTAATTACATACCCTCTTTGATTAATCACCTGGGGTTCGTATTTCTAATGTCGAGTGAGTTGAATGCGCACCACGAACCTTTGGGTTTGCCAGAGCCCAAACTGCACTCTGTAACACAAAGGTACCTCAACAGACAGTCCATGATTTGACCAAACAAATCGGGTTTAACCTTGGAGATTTTTTTGTCCCGAAGGTCTGAGATAGGAGATGGTGGGAAATGAAGGAGTGTTGTAAATGTACATCTTTCCTCACGGCCAAAGAGGACCAGGTGCACAAGTTTTTAAAAATTTCCTCTTTTCAGAACAGGGTCATAAGTGTGGTCTAGACTGATAATTAGTGAATTTATCTGTCATGGATTTACTGATAAAGTGACTGATATAATACAGGTTTTAATAGTGACTACCAGAGTACCTTTGTTTCCCAGTCTTGTCTGGGTCTCACATCAGATGAATAACCCTGGCTTCTGTCCTAAGATTTCCATAGATATCGATTGGACCTTTAATTTTCAAGAGATTTGAGCTGATGAATGTTGAGTTTTGCTGATGACCACTGGGTTTTTATAATTAGTCTCAGGTTTCTTATATTTATTTTTTTTAATAATTAGTCCCAGCCAAACTCCCAATTTGCCCCAAGCAATTAGAACGTTAACAAAAGACTGTGTCCTTTGATCCCTTAAAATTCCTGCCACATGGACTCTGGTTTTAAATACTGGCACAAAAAATGTCAATTCTTTAACCGTGTCCTGAGGGGAAAAAAAGTCAAAATATTCTTTTTGACTACAAGTGAAGATACCTTCACTTGTAACAGTTGCCACTATCCTGTTTCCATCATTTTCCTCAATTTATAATATCTACAAGACCATTTTTTTTTAGAGCTGAGGAATAAGGAAAAGCAGAAAACTTGTGAGTTCTGGAGGTTTCATTAAATAATTTCTATGCTACAGAATTTTTTTACATTAGTGTCACAAGGCAGGTCTTCACTGGAGAAAGATTTGTCTGTAAAGTTGATGGGTTATGTTTACACTTTTTGAAGAAAGGCAAATAAACGTGGAGGGATAGGTGATCATATATTTTTTTTTCCATTAAACACATCTCATAGCCACAGAGCATATCTAGTGGTTTCACAAGTGAAGTCATTAACAAGTTACAGTTAATTTGGGGTTTGTTTGTTTTTGTTTTTTGTTTGTTTGTTTTTTGTTTTTTTTTTTTTTAATACAAACAGGCATATCTGCAGTAGGGCAGATGTCTCCATAGCCTCAAGAATAACCACCCTAAGTGGCATTATTTTACTGAAAAACTATTTAAACACAGATCAGGTCTACATTCCTAGGGATAAATGTACCAACCAGTTCCCCAAAAAGGTTGTGAGGAGAATTAAATTCAAAAAATAATACACTGGTGAGCAGTTTAGGCGTTCTAGGAGGAGGATTCATAGAAGTATGTTAGATAGACTGCCATGTCCTTCCCCTCCTGGGATGTGTTTGTGCCTCACTTTCAAGAAATAAATGCCATGTTGTATAAAAGTGCTTTTGCAAAATCTCTTTCCTTTTGATGTATGTGAAATCATAACATCATAGGGGTCTTTTCTGTGATACAGCTGCTGCAGGAGATGTTTAGTTCTTTTTATGTAACTGGCTTGCAGAGGGAAATGTATGTATCTATTCCACTACAAATGGATGTTTCAGCAGGTGTCAGGTCATAAAATCATTTTATTCCAGTCCTTGGAGAAGTTTATGATCACTGGATATTGTATCTTTGGTCCATGATATGGGGCATTGCCATATTGATTAAATGCCTTAAGCTGTTACAGGGGGAAAAAATAAGGATATTTAATCAATAGACCTGCACTTTAGTTACTGTTCCTGTCAGGCTGCAACAGAAATAGCTCAAGAAAGGGGGAACTTCTCGTACAATTTGAGGGAGTTAAAGTTTGAAGGAAGCTAAATAATGCCTTTCCAGGCCTACGAGGGAAGATAATCAACGTAGCAATTTCAAGTGTGGAGATTGAGTTACCAGATCAATCTTGCTTAAGGGTTCAAAAGGGTTGAGGAAGGGACTTTGGGACTTAGAAGGGAGCTCCGAAGAAACAGTGGCTTAAACATGAGTGGAATAAATGCTGTTGGTTGCCAGTGAAATGTGTTGATCCTGAATGTTACTTGTGAGAGGATTAATTACCACTCAGCTAAAGCAACTGAGTGAGATAGTTCAGGGATGAACCTCTCCTCATCTGTGATATAGTAAAAGGGAAACAGCAGTTTTCCCAAGAATTCCTGACATTCTTATTGAATGTCATGACTTTGATGTTTTCTTGCCATTGTTATTATATTACTGTAAATTAAGTGCATCTTTGGATAGACTCCCTTGAGTGCTGCCAAGTGGCCATTCCATCCAGTACAAATCTAGGATAACTGAGTCCTCCTTGGGATGCAGGAGGAGGTTTTAATCCTGCATTGAATGATCAAGAATAGGCACCTCTTTCTGCTGCACTTTAAATGAGATTTGGAACGATTCCAAGTTGAAAAGAATACCTTACATGAAAAAAAAAAAAACAACAAACTAGAAATGCCTATAGATTATCTGAATAAAGACTTAGAGGAAACTTTATTACACTGTACTTGTCCTGTGCTTGCAGGAAAACACAGAGCATTCAGGGTTCTCAAATGTAGCAGAGACAAAACATAACAAGAATCAGTGCCTGGAAGCTGGACCCAGACACTTTCTTCTTTACTTCCTTATTTCTGACAGGAAGGATAAGAGAAAACTGGTGGAAATTACTAAAAGAGCAGAGGGTTTTTCATCTCCTGCTCTATCCCAATCCAGGGTGATTGTCTTACTCAATGAGGCTTTCTCCAAGGAAATGATTTGTACCTGAGGCATAGGAAGCACGTGATGCAGAGGCAGACAGCCTGAATTAATGAAGGTGACATAATTGTTCTTCTCGCCCCCAATCTGTGGGAATTCACTGAATGAAAACCTTGGTATTTGCTGCCTGCCTTTGTCTGTTTTCCTAGAGCCTAAGAAAGGAATTGGCTCTTAAGTTGGGCTCTTGGTCTTGGTACAACTGAGTCATTACTGCTTGGGGTGGAAAGGACTGATGTCTGGATTCCAGAACAAACACAGCTTGACAGCATACAAGCTGTTAAGACAACCTGACCTTTGTGTGTCTGCTCCAAGAAGAATAAGTTCAATTAGCTGTAATGCTTCCAGGTCCTGTACCACCATTAGGAAATGCCTTATTCAGCTAAAACTCTGATCTTATTAATTTTTTTTTTTTTGGTTGGTGTAAAAAGCATTAAAAGATCCATTGTAAGCACTGCCAGCAATAAAGGGAAGAGTCTCATATTCAGCAAGGTCTAAAAATTAATTAGCTTTATTCCTTAAATACAAAATAAATGCATTCTGTCATAGCCAAAAGCTTCGGGGCTGAGCTTTAGCCAGTTGGGTGCAAGCCAAGATGACAGCTCTGGCAGCTGGTAGAAACATTTTGTTGTAGAGTTTGGGCTGGTACCTGTCAGTTTAGAGAACAGCTGAACTCACCAAGTCTTTCCACAAAGAAAAGAAAATAAAAGAAAGGCCAATATATAGGATAATGAACAGTGAATCCATACTATTCATGGTCGTGTCATATGTGATTTAAATGCCTCAGTTTACCCCCTCTGAAGGGATGTTGTGGTGCCTTGTGATCTCTTTGTGATGTATGTGAATGATTTACTGAGGTCCTTCATGTTGTTACAGCATTTCCAGAGGATTCCAGTATCTGAGGGACAAGGAGCAAAGACAGTGTTGATTTTTGTTGGAGCAGAATGGAGGAGCACCACAGTGAAAATGAGATTGTTTTGTATGAGTGGTTTCTCAGGTTTTGATGGATTGAGAGAGGAATTGGCTTAGATATTGGAGTTCTGAGGCTTGCTGGAGTGAGAGTCTGTGGAAAACTTTTTGATGCAAAAGGATGTTTTTGAGATTCATGGGAGCTATGTACCTTTGAGAAGCTGGAGAAACGTCAGGGTTTTCATGCAGAATCATGCAGAATACAAGAAAGGCCTCTTTTTCTCTCAGTTTCTGACATAACATCATGTGTCAGTGCCTCTGAAACTAAGCCAGACCTCCATCATGGTAGACATATCACAAGGGAAAATCTCCTTCTGTGGGAACTCACAGTTTAAATGGATTAAACTCTGTAGGACACAGATCACTGAAGATCGATTCAACAAAGCTTTCAGTCTGCTGGTGACATTTCAGTGCTTTAGAGAGACCCCAAATTAAATCCATCTGTGTCAGGTGAGACACAGGGCCTAGAACAGACTCCTGGTTGGAGGCCATGTGGGATGCCCTAAAGTCTTTGGCAATAACCTCCCAGACATCTGAACTGAGGCCCCACATTCAAATCCTGCTCCTTTTCATAGAATCATAGAATCATAGAATCAGACGGGTTGGAAAGGACCTCGGAGATCATCAAGTCCAACCCTTGATCCAACCCCACTATGGTTACTAGACTATGGCATTAAGTGCCACATCCAGTCTCATCTTAAACACCTCCAGGGATGGAGAATCCACCACTTCCCTGGGCAGCCCATTCCAATGGCTGATTACTCTCTCTGTAAAGAATTTCTTTCTGATATCTAACCTAAGCCTCCCCTGGCACAGCTTAAGGCCATGCCCTCTTGTCTTACGGCTCCTGCCTGAGGAGCTACTGCCTGAGATTCCCCAGGTGTGTGCTCTTCCCTGCCACTTCTTAACCAACAGCTTCCTAAGGAAACACTATGGATATCTTGCCCTGATGCTCTGGTATCCCAGTTTTCAATGGCATAGATAGTTACTTTCTCATGTACTACATTCCATAGGTTTAGGATTGTGTTCCCTGTATCCATCATACGTTTCCTGATGATTCATTTTCTTCACCTGGCACTCAAATCCCTTTGAAGCCTTGGCTTAGGTTGGCATCACAGTAGGAGAAAGAGAAGACACATTAATCCAGTTTTAAGAGCTGTTCCTCAGTCTCTCTGCTTTGATTTGTGTGGAACTGTCCTTTTAACTCTGTTTTCCATCTGACCTCTCATTGCCTTCTGATGAAAGCCAGTGCAAAAGTGCAGGGGTGGATTTACATTGATTATTCCCTTTGTTGTCATTCTATGACCCCTTTTGAACCATGAACTCGGTGTTGTGGCTTGGTTGGGAAGGGCTTTTATTCCTATCCCACTGACTATAAATATGGATTAAACAGTTGAGTGTGACAGGCATTTGAGCTTGCTCTTGTGCAAACAAGGAAAATGAACCTTCCCACCCTGTGTTAAACTGCAGTTTGCTTCTAAACAAGAAGAATAAAAAACCACAAACCAAACAGAACAAAAACAAACGAACCAACCAAAACAAAACAAAACCACCCCAAAACAAGCCCAAACAAAACAAAACAAAACAAAACCAAAACACAAAAAAAGCCAACCAAGCACAAAAAAAACCCACATACAAAAAAACACCCCAACACTCCACCCCCCAAAAAACCCTCAGCATCAAACTCTGCATTTAGAGGCTGTGGGATGAGAGATATGAGCAAAAAATGTACATGTTTATTTGACACAATTTGGGCAGTTGTGTAGGCAAAAGCAAATACTTGCAAACCCATTATTCTGGATGAATTAGTGCTGCCATACAGAAGCATTTGCTGCTGTATGTGTTGTAGCTGCTGTGTTTCATTTGGAGGGGAGAATAGGTGATTGTAACTATGTGGATTTACCAAGGGTCAATCATGGCCAACCAACCTGGTTGTCTACTATGATAAAATAACTGGATTTGAGGATCAGGGGACAGCAGTGGATGCTGTTTGCCCCAAATCTTGCAAGGTTTTCTTGGATACCCTCTTTCTGTGTCCAGTTTAGGATGTTACTGTCTGGATAGGTAGACAAAGATCATAGAATCATTGAAGTTATAAAAGATATCCAAGGTCATCAAGTCCAACCTTTGAGCAAACACCACCTTGTCAACCAGACCAGAGCACTGAGTGCCATGTCCAGTCATTTCTTGAACACCTCCAGAGTTGGTGACTCCACCACCTCCCTGGGCAGCCTGTTCCAATGCTTGACCACACACTTTCAGTGAAAAAATTCTTCCTGACGTCCAACCTGAACCTCCCCTGGTGCATGAACTTTTGTCTGCCGCTTTTGTCAACCCTTTTGTCCTGCCACTATTTGCCTGGAGAAAAGACAGATCCCCTCCAGCTACAACCTCCTTTCAGGGTATTGTAGAGAACCATAAGGTCTCCCCTGATCCTCCTTTTCTCCAGGCTGAGCCCCTCCAGCTCCCTCAGCTGCTCCTCATCAGACTTGTGCTCCAGATCCTTCCCCAGCTCTGTTCCCTCCTCTGGACATGCTCCAGCTCCTTAATGTCTTCTTGTCCAGAGGGGCCCAGAACTGGACAGAGTATTCAAGGTCTGGCCTCACCAGTGCTGAGTACAGAGGCACAATCACTTCCCTGGTCCTGCTGGCCACACTATTCTTGATAAAATCTAGGGTGCCATAGACCTTCTTGGCCACGTGGGCACACACTGGCCTGATGGATAAAAGCTGCCTGGATGACTGTACCCAGAATGTAGTGGTTCAAGGGTCAAAGTATCCCTGAGACCTGTAACAAGGACAGTGACACAGGGAGCTCTCCTGAGACCTGTCAGTAACATCAAAGAGGTGATGGAGGGCACTCCTGATGACTGCAGGTTGGGGAGGAGCTGTTGGTACACTTGAAGGACAGAGCTACCATCCAGAAGGATCTGGATGGGAGGGAGGAATGGGCTGGTCAGGATCAAAATTCAACAAGGACAAATACAGTTTCCTCCTTTGTGACAGAACACACTGTCCCTGACTGGCTGAGAAGCAGCTCTAGGTAGAAGGCCCTGGGGTACTGGTGGAGCTTAACATCAGTCCGAGAGGAAGCAAAAGGACAAATACCTTCACTCTTGTGGACAGTGACAGGACTTGAGGAAATGGCATGAAATTGTGTCAGGGGAAGTTTAGGTTGGATATCAGGAAAAGGTTTTTCACCCAGAGCATGGTTGAGCACTGGAACAGGCTCCCTAGGGCAGTGGTCACAGCACCAAGGCTGACAGAGCTCAAGAAGCACTGGGACAACACTCTCAGGCACATGGTAGGATTGTTTGTTGGGGTTGTCCTGTTCAGGGCCAGGAGTTGGACTCCATGATCCTTCTGTGTCCCTTCCAACTCTGTATATTCTATGATTTTATGATCAATGAGGGGAATGCCCTTGCAGAAGAGAAGGCAACCTGGGACGAGTGTGCAGCAGCACAGTCAGAAAACTGAGGGAAATTATTATCTCCCTCTATTGCACACTTGTTAGCATCTAACTAGATAGTCCATCCAGTTTTGAGACCCTCAGTACAAGACACTGATCAAATGGATCAAGTTTTGGAGAGGCTGCTGTGATGGTCAGGGCTGCAGCATCTGTCTGGTGCTTGGTGTGGGATGGGGATTGTTCACCCTGGAGGCACCTGATAGCAGCTCCCTATATGGGAAAGGTCACCAAGATCATCAGTATTGGGAGAGGTTTCCCAGAGAGGTGCAGGTTCCATTCTCAGAGGGTTTCAAAACCCAGGGGGAGAAAACCCTGAGCAACCTCTTCTGCCCTCATGAGTGACCCTACTTTCAGCACAAGGCTGGGCTACAAACTAGAAACCCCCAGAGGTCTTTTCCAGCCTGAATTATTCTGTGGTCCTGTGAAAGGCTCCTGCATGAGTGAACTTCACAGGGTGCTCTGCAGTGATAGAAGTGAGAAGCACCACACAAAAGAAAAATGACACCATTAGGCTTTGTAAAGTTAACCTGGAGAACAATTTCAATTAGCTTTGTTGTCTTAGTAAGTACCTTGTTCATCTGTTTAATACTTGTTTTGGAAGATACACAAAGTATTAATTTATCTTTTAATCTTTTCTTTGGAACACAAACAGTAAGTACTAATAATGTTGCCTAAATGCAATTACAGCTAATAAATCAAGGACTAGTTTTCCCAGATTTTATATACTTTTCTCCTGGTTTTGTTTGTTTGTTTCTCTCTTTCCTTTTCTTTGTCTGTCTCCTCACATATACATCTTCTCTGGCTACCCCAGAAATCTTTGGAAATTTCCACTTTGAATAAATTACATCTTTCCATATACCAGCAACAAATCCAGATACAGCACATAATTCCAGTTTTCAGCAGTAGCAAGTGGAAGTTATCAGGTTATAGAAAAAACAATCCTTATCTACTCCTCTTAGCAGCAGAATAATTCATATGTGTCATTTACTAAATCTTTGGAAGACCAGCAGGATGCAGTCAGGACTGTATTGTATGACCTTCATCAGTAAACAAAGACAATAGGTGTATTTATTTGATATTAACTGGGGGGGGGGGGGGGGTTTTTTTTTTTTTGGTTTGGGGGTTTTTTGGGGTTTGGGGTTTTTTTGT